>JAVJIX010000062.1:895000-1212500 GCA_036785185.1 Paratrypauchen microcephalus | reverse complement strand
ATTGAAGGTGTAACTCCCACGAGCCCGTGTGTCATATTTATAATATCTGTACTTTGTCCCTCTATAAGAATCACGCTTCTTATATTGTGACTATATGATTATGTAAAAACTTTAAACTTGTTATTCTGTCAACTTTTCCAGCGCTTTCAGATTTAATTGTATTTAATTGTAACATTTGTTAGGTACAAGGTTTAAAGGGCTCATATTACGTCATTTTCTGATCAGTGTTATGATGTTGTTTCCTCATTGAAAACATACTTTTGTTTCATTCACACATTTTAACACACAAACTCTGCATATTTAGGCTGAGTTCTTCTTTCTGTTACACCTTGTGATGTCATGTGGTAATACAAGATGAACGCCACTGTGTTTTTAAACTCCATACACCTTCACGAGAGTCACTACTCTACTTAGACCTCATTTAATCCTACCTGTACCTTTGTATTTTCTTATATTTTATTACATATTTTTTATTATATTGTTTACCTTTTTCCCTTGTATTTTTATTTGCATGTTATTAGTACTTCTCGACTATCTTAGCAAGTCAACGGGTTCTTCTGACCCTAAGCATTTCATTGCATTATTGACCTTGTGCTGATCCTGCATATGACAAATAAACAATCTTGGATCATTTGGATACTTTTAGCCCTGAAATTGCCAATCTTTCCAGAACTAAAGGTAGCTCTGAGCTTTAGAGCTGTAGGAGACTAAAAATAAAGAATCGCTCAGAATGAACCAAAACACTACTCCAGGTATGTTGTTGAGGAGCTAACAACATTATAACACAATGTAGGACACATGAGCAAGAAACAACATATAGGGAAGCAGACACTGACCTTGTGGTACATGAGGTTACAATTGGAGGCACTGTGGCTGCAGTGACATTCAGTTTGATTCAAGACTTAAAGCAGTTTGGAATGAGAACTGAGATGTGATTGTTTTGCTTGAAATGTTGCCTGCATTCTGTCCTGTAACTTGGCTGGTAGGGTCACCTCTTTGTCTCTATGAAGATAGATATGTTTTTCTGCCATTCTGATACTTTGCAGCTGATGTCATCAACATTCCCAGGGGGTGTGACGCTAACTCAAAGCACTACACTGAAAGCGAGCTCTGTTACTCGAGTTGGACTTTAATCTGAGCTTTACGTGATCTGATCATAAGGAACTGGCTTGGTTGGAACTACAACAGATGAAATGATTTGTTTCTCACATGTAAAATGACAGTCACAAGCTAATTAGCATGGTTTTTCAGTTAGTCACGCTTCTTAAAGGGACAGTGTGTAAGATTTTTACCCGTTAATTACTGAAATTGAAGATACCCATTCAAAAATATATTGTTTTCCAAGCCTTTTCACTTCCATCATGAAATCAAAGTATTCTTTTGGACTTAGATATAGTCACATAAAAGGGGGATCTTCCCCATGCAGAGGCAGCCATTTTGAATACGAGAGCCGCAGAAGGACATTTGGGCTCCGCCTTCGGCAAGGCTCGTGGTTTTGGGTAAACAACACAAGCATGTTGCCGGATCAGACGTCGTAATGGATCTAACACGTGTTTTGGACTAAATTGTTTTATTGGGTTTTATTTGCTGGATCCTTACGGACAGATTGAGAGCAAGTTTATGGTGAAATACAGAGTTTGACCTGTGCAAAGCATTCTAAGGTAAGCTAACCTCGTTTTGCGCTTTCCCATATAAAAGCCCCATGTGCTCGTGGAGTGATTGTTGTGCAGGAAAATGAATTGCATAGTCAAAAAGAGGAGACTGTAAGGTTTCATTTGATGTGTAGAGTGTCATGGTACATGATCGGGAATGTGTGTTTTCATGAGAAAAGAAAAAAAAAAAAAACGGGACCGCGTTTTATTTATACAGTAACGGCGCGCGGCTCGTGCGCGGGTACGAGAGCGCGCCCGGGTGACCCTCGAGGTCTGCCGTAGCTAAAACAGAAAGTGCAATAGCACCATCCACCTATGCGCCACGAATCCTACACACTGGGGCTTTAAAAAACTTCTAAACTTCTTAAAAACTTCTAAAAAAAAATATATATATATATCTTGAAAATGTGCTTTTTAAATCCATTCAGTATTTTTTTTAATAAGATCTTAACACACTTCTGAATATTCCACCAAAGATACATGTAGAACACCCCAACATGATGTCATCAATACTGCAGTAGATTGTTTTATGTATGGCAGTCTCTACGCTGCTCCTTTATTCTCCACATACTTTAACTTTACAGTAATTCTAACCTAATCCTGTAAACACTTGTTTCTGTCTTATCTCCAGGCCTTTATGGCTTTACACAGTAAGCCACGCCAATGTAATGAGGTAATGTCGGGTTTTTCCCACAATCACTGTGACTGTGCGTTAGTGTCCGAACTTTGTCCATGTGACTGTCACAATCATAAATCTGAACTCTGCTGTTCTCAAACTGAGCAGCAGGTACAACTGATCATACATAAACTTATTGGACTCCAAAAAAGCTTGGCCAAAACTCAAGATATAAACACTTAAATCTATCAGACTGATTTAAGTCTAATAGATTTTAGTAAGTTTAAATGGCTTTAAAGTAGTGAAATATTTGTCCATGCAGCAAGATCATTTTACTTGACAAGTTATCTTAAAATAAACTCCCTCTAGACTAGAATTAAAGGAAAATTAACGTTTTTTTTTTACTATCTGAGCCTTCTTTCGGCAATAAAACAAGTAGTTTTACTCACCCATAGCAGTTTGGTGTCAATTGGAGCAGTATCGCAGAACTTATGTTGAGCCGTTCTGTTCTACTAATGATCCCGTATCCGTTAGCATGAGTGCTCGGGGCATTACTTTGCGGTGTCCAAATAACACAAACTTTAGCACTTTTCAAATCACAGAAGATCGCTGTGTCAGGGTAGACTTTTAGTGGATTCCAAAACGGCCTGAAACCCGATATCCAGCTATAGTTTCATTTGATGACGTCATCAGAGAGGACAGTGCGCATGCGTGAACTCAGCTGTTTTGTAAACACCGCTAGTCCGAAAGAAGCTAACACCGCTCTGAACTTTACTTTTCTGTTGCGATATCGGGTTTCAGGCCGTTTTGGAATCCACTAAAAGTCTACGCTGACACAGCGATCTTCTGTGATTTGAAAAGTGCTAAAGTTTGTGTTATTTGGACACCGCAAATCAGTGCCCCGAGCACTCACGCTAACGGATACGGGATCATTAGAAGAACAGAACGGCTCAACATAAGTTCTGCGATACTGCTCCAATTGACACCAAACTGCTATGGGTGAGTAAAACTACTTGTTTTATTGCCGAAAGAAGGGTCAGATTGTAAAAAAAAACAAACCTTAATTTTCCTTTAAGCAGTCTCAGAACTAGTAAGCAGATAATACATCTGAAAACAATAAAATCTTGGCCAAATCAGAGAAATTTCAAGTGTGTATGTGAGGTCCACTGGATTTTTTTTTTTTCTTTTAATAATCAGTTCAATAATTTATTAATGATGTTGTGCAAGTCCAATAATGTCAGCACTGGAATTGCCAATCTCCACTGAACTAATGGTAAAAGCAGCTGTTAATTTGAAAACTATCACTTCATGACATCACAAGATAGAACAGAGCGTTTTGAACTTTGGAAATAATAATCCAGGATTACTCAAACTTTCGTGAATGAAACAAAACGCAACTCTGGACATGTTTTTTGAGGCGGTGACAACATTATAACACGGCTAAAAGTCCATTTAGAATAATGTAGGACATTTAAGGCAAATGAAGGTGTAGTTACTATAAACTGGTACCATATTTGAGCATAAACATGTAATCAGACAGAGATGATCTTTGCTGGTCCCTCCCGATGCTATACACAAACACAAATCTAAGCCCAGTGAGGAGCTACAGTCGTTTAAAGCATAACACTACAGACATTAATGGCACGTTGGCCTGGCTGTGCTCTCCCCATTCCTCACATAGTGCCCTCAGCCCCGCGTTTGAAGTGTCAGAGGAGTAGCCACTGTTCCCTGTTTTATTGCTCACGCAGCACTCGCACCCTGTGTATAAATATATATATTAGTGTTGTGGATCGCCAAAAGTGTTCCCTCGCTCTTCAAAGGAGGAAGAGGGGGGCAATACTTAAGGCCTATTAAACCTGCAGCCCAGTGCATTGTAGCTACGGAGAGATGGAGGAGAAAGAGGGAGATGGGGAGGTGCTGAGGCAGACAAAACGGTGGAGACGTACCTTTGAACTGAAGTCATGTGGGAGCAAACAGTTTTCATTTGTGCTGCAGAAGTGGGAACAATATACTTTACAAGGACTAACTCTATCCATTGCACCTTTCACTAGTCCTACCATAACCTATTTAAAGGTCCCATATTACTCTATTTTCTGCTTTATGTTATCATGTTGTTTCCTCATCAAACCCGGGAGTTCTGTTTTGTTTCATTCACACATGTTGGAAACTCCATGTGCATTCATTAGAATCATGATTTGAGCACTGAACATACCTGGAGTTGTGTTTTGTTTCATTCGCTCATGCTTGAGTAATTCTTTATTATTAGTCTGTCTACATCTGCCAAGCTCAAAAATGCTCTTTTCCACCTTGTCATGAAACTGTAGTTTTCAAGTTAACAGCTCATTTTACCTTTAAAACTACTGCTTCATGACATCACAAGGTGGAAAAGAGTATTTTGAGCTTTGGAGATGTAGACAAACTAATAATAAAGGATTACTCAAACATGAAATGAATGAAACAAAACAACTCCAGGTATGCTTTTGTTGGAGGTAACAACTTTATAACATGGCTTTGAGTTCACAAGAGTAAATTTTGCACAATATAAGACCTTTAAAGCACTACATGTACTAGTAACTTACGTTTTTGGAAGGCATGCATCCATCTCTGCTTCTCTCCCTTCTTGCATACTATTCTACATGCCAAGTTACAGATCATCTCTGTGGAGAGGCAAGCTTCCTCACAGCAGGTAAACAGAGGAAATAATATTAAAGATCCCATGACATGGTACTTCTTGATGCTTTTATATGGCTCCTTAATGGTTCCCTAATACTGTAAATGAATCCTTCTTCAAAATCAACACTCAGTGCATGAGAAACAGAGATAAGATGAGAAAGAGTAATTTTTCTCCCTCAGAACAGGTCATAATGGGCGTTGTTGCTTGAATGCAAATGAGGAGAAAAGAGCTGGCCTATAGTAGAGGGTGGGGGCGTGGCCAAACTCTCCGCTCTCCCTCAGAGCTCTCAGCTGATCCATTTCCGTGTTTTTGCACGGGGGGAGAGATTTGAAGCGTTCCATTGAAAAATAAACACATTTCCACAGAAAATAAAATTAAACCACTGCTGTTCAAAGGTCCAGAGGCTCAGATAAAGGACTTCCGAGCCTAGAAACACTCGGACGTGCCTCCAGGCAAATAAAAAAACACATTTCGCATTGCCTAGCGCATTCGCAGTCCAAACTCTCTGGGTGTGATTTACAGAGACGCTGAGTACAGACAGACGGGGGTGGAACTGCATTTGCATTTCCTTTTTCTATCTGACGTCAATAAGGTGCCTTGTTCAAAATCGCCCGTTTGAGCAGAAAAGGATCGCAAATGCTCAGTTTAGACATTTCGCAACTTTTAACCATGGGGGGGGGGGGCTAAACAGGGTAGGGGAGCTCACATTAACGTTCAAAAACCTCAGGAAGTGAAAATTTCATGCCATGGGACCTTTAAAGTGTGAGTAAATATATAACACTGGAGACAAAATGTATCTTATTTTATATGATACATTACAACTTTCACAACAGCTATAAACTGCCTGTACCACTGTACAATATTACCAAACCATTGTTAAATCTTTTAATTATTTTGACTATGCTACTTCACACTGTGTATAATCTAATCTCATTAAAGTCATTGCTGTACCATCAATGTAAAATCGTTATGTAAGACATAAAGAATGAATAATATAACTACTACTACTACTACTACTACTATCACAGTTACTATGAATACTACTGCTACAGTAGTGCTGTTACTTTTACTATTGCCATTTCTACATCTGCTATAGCAACAAAAGAGCCATAGTGTTTGTGCTGAGGTCAAGATTGCAGAAGTGAGCACGATGTGGTGGGGAGTCCCTTGATATGTGTTTGTTCAGCTAAGGGCCGGCGAGTGGAGGATACACTGCGATATTACAAGCCCGCAGTACATAATCCAACATACTGCCAGTTATTAAAATATGGCTATAGCAGCTCCCCGGGGCAGTATAACACACACACACATTCCTGTCTGCGCCCCCACCCCCTCCTCCCCTTAGTGTCTATGAGGCAGACAAAGTATATTTAGCGATACATAGGCCCCTGTCCGAAACTGGGTACATTTATATAGCAAGGAAAAACCAGATAACTGTAAAGATAAGGTCTGATGTTGTGTGTGTTTACAAGCGCAAAAGAAATCTAATCATGAAAAACACCTGGTCACATGTGTCAGTTAAACAATAGGTTTTTAGAGTAAGTGTTGTAATTGGAAGAGAAGATGCAATGAATTTTCAATCTATAACAATCTCTCTTTCTTTGCAACATTTTTTGCATAATTATCATGTCAAAACCTGCTGAGGAGCAAACAATCAGAAAGAAATGTGATTACTCACACCAGATGTACGTGTTCAAATGAAATTTCAATAATCTTGAACTCCACAAATCAGATAACAATCACATTTTTGGTGTGCTGTTATGAAACTCAGACTCACTAAATACCTTCAAAAAAAACTGCTCAAAACACACCTCTTTCTCACAGCCTACAGCCCCCACTCATGACTGCTTCTCATGACTGTTTTGTCTGTCCTGTCCTTGTTTTAGTGTTACTTTATTGTGAAGCCTCTTTGTGTTACCGTGAAAAGCACTATATGAAACCGATTTATTATTATTATTATTATTAAATGTGTTATATTACGCAAAATGGACTCTTGTTAGCTGTAAGCTATGTTACAATAATATTACATCCTCAAAAACATACCCGGAATTGAGTTTTTGGAGTGTGCAGGCCTCTGCTCAAGACTTTTTATGATCCTTTTGGTGGCCTCTGCTCTCCTCTACGCTGTCGTCTGCTGGGCCCCGAGCAGCACAGAACGGGACAGGAAGAGACTCAATAAGCTGGTCAGGGTCAGGACAGGGCCAACTCTGTCCTGGGCTGTCCTCTGGAGGTGGCCGAGAGGAGGGTACTGGCCAAATTCATGTCCATTATGGACGACATCTCTCACCCTCTGCACCGGACTGTAGAGGAGCTGAGCAGCTCCTTCAGCAGCCGACTGAGGCACCCCCAGTGCAAGAAGGAGCGCTACTGCAGATCCTTCATCCCCACCGCCATCAGACTGTATAACTTTTGTATTACAATTGATTAATAATTGTGATTGAAATGGAATGTAATGAGGAAAGGTTTTACAGTCACTATCGGTGTTGGGGTTTGGAAAAGGGAAGAGGGGGCAGATAACATAAGATAACTCTTCTTTCTGCTCCCTTTCATTCAATATTTTGTTATTTGTTATCACAAATGTTGATGTCTTTTTATACTTATGAATGAAATAAATAAATAAAATAAAAAAATAAAAAAAATAAAAAAACTCCACCAATCTAAACATGCAATTTTTTTCTACATTCTGTTATTAACTTATTTTTTATTATTATAACTTATGTTGTCTGCATGCACTTTTTTTTGTTCATTCTTTGCACTAAACTGCCTGGAGCTAATGTGGCAAGTGAATTTCTCCTATGTAAGATCAATAAGGTCTTATCTTATCTTATCTTATCTTATCTTTTGTTTAATTCATATTTTATTAGTCTGTCAGCATCTCCAAAACTCAAAATGCTCTGTTCCACCTTGTGATGTTACCATGACAAGAAAAGGAGCTTCAAAGGAGCTGGGAGCATTTGTTCAGGAGAGATGAGCAATTCCAGTTCTAAAATGTTCCAAGTGATTCTAGATGAAGGTGCATGGAGTTTAAAAACACAGTGGAGCATTTCCTGTATCGCCACATGACATCACAAGGTAGAACAGAGTGTTGTCAATTTGAAAGAAGAACTCAGTCTAAATATGCCGAATGTGTGTGTTAAACATGTGTGAATGAAACCAAACACAGCTCCAGTTATGTTTTCAGTGAGGAAACAACATTAGAACATAGATGAGAAAATGGTGTAAGATAAGCCCTTTAACACAGCCATGTGTCATGGTAAAGTCACCAATAAGTAATGTATTAAAATAACTTTCGGCCATTATGCATTTTATAGACAGGGATGACGTACTCTGATGAAGTTTTCAGTTTCGAGACGAGATAAGATAAGGATTCTTTCTTCATTATCACAACATGGTAAATTAAGGCTATCTCCTAATACATTTTGAAATAGCAAAAACAAGTTATGGCAAGCGGATTTTGTAATAGAATTTACTTTGAATTACTAGCGCCTGATCTCTCCATCTCATTTGCTAATTAAAGTAGGACTGTTAAAAAAATGGAGCAGTCATTGACAAACATTGCGGTCTAACACGTTTCTTTAATGACTTGTGCAGCAAAGCGCACAGATGAAATATCATATAGTTTATCTATTGCTATTGACTTGCTAATGACACGTGTTAATATATGGGTGGATGAGAACAATTTTAAATCAAATTATGAGCTGAGTCTGTGACGGTCTACCATTTGGTATAGACTTCTGTATTATGATTGAGTAATAATAATAACACCTTGATGTGATTGCCTCTTATACACAAATGAAATCTTACAACAACAATAATAAAACATCATAACACTAAATGTAATTAATAATTATAACAGATAGAAAAACATAATTACAAATAAGCCAATCATTAGGCTTCCACGTATCAAGATTTAAAAGTTGGCTGATATAAACTCCTCAGGCAGAGTACATTTCTAATTAACACAGATACTGACAAAGCAGTTTACGTTATAAAGCTAATGACTGTACATGCACTGGAGGAATATTAAAATGATGATCCAGAAATCTGGAATGACTTTTTCCTATATATGTATGTTTATTTAAAGGTTCTATATTGTGCAAAATTGGCTCATGTGAGCTTTAAGCCATGTTAAAATGTTTTAAACTCCTCAAAAACATACCTGGAATTGTTTTTTTGTTTCATTCACACATGTGTGAGTAATCTTTTACTATTAGTCTGTCTACATCTCCAAAGTTCAAAATGCTCTGTTCCAGCTTTTGATATCATGAAGTGGTAGTTTTCAAGTTAAAGGAAAATTAACGTTTTTTTTTACAATCTGAGTCTTCTTTCGACAATAAAACAAGTAGTTTTACTCACCCATAGCAGTTTGGTGTCAATTGGAGCAGTATCGCAGAACTTATGTTGAGCCGTTCTGTTCTACTAATGATCCCGTATCCGTTAGCGTGAGTGCTCGGGGCATTACTTTGCGGTGTCCAAATAACACAAACTTTAGCACTTTTCAAATCACAGAAGATCGCTGTGTCAGGGTAGACTTTTAGTGGATTCCAAAACGGCCTGAAACCCGATATCCAGCTATAGTTTCATTTGATGACGTCATCAGAGAGGACAGTGCGCATGCGTGAACTCAGCTGTTTTGTAAACACCGCTAGTCCGAAAGAAGCTAACACCGCTCTGAACTTTACTTTTCTGTCCGATATCGGGTTTCAGGCCGTTTTGGAATCTACTAAAAGTCTACCCTGACACAGCGATCTTCTGTGATTTGAAAAGTGCTAAAGTTTGTGTTATTTGGACACCGCAAAGTAATGCCCTGAGCACTCACGCTAACGGATACGGGATCATAGAAGAACAGAACGGCTCAACATAAGTTCTGCGATACTGCTCCAATTGACACCAAACTGCTATGGGTGAGTAAAACTACTTGTTTTATTGCCGAAAGAAGGCTCAGATTGTAAAAAAAAACGTTAATTTTCCTTTAACAGCTCCTTTTAAGTTCACTTTAGTTCAGTAAAGATTGGCAATTCCAAGGCTGAAATGATTCAAATGATTCTAGTGAAGATGTATGGTGTTTCAAAATACAGTGGAGCACTTCCTGTATTACCACATGACATCACAAAGTGGAATAGAGTATTTTCCGTTTGAGAGAAGAACTCAACCGAAATATGTAGGGTCTGTGTGAATGAAACAAAACACAACTCCAGGTCTGTTTGTGATGAGGAAACAACATTAGAACATAAGTCAGAAAAAAGAGTAATATACGCCCTTTAAACATGGTATTTCCCTGTGGAGGCCAAAATCTTTAATATCTAAAACATATTGTTTCCTGAAATTACTTTGCATCTTAAATCAAGTTATGTTTCCTCATATTTGTAATCATATCGTATGATTAGTTCTGAGAAGGTTTACTGCTTTCCACATTGTCATTTTTGCTCGTGTATGTATTCTGATGTCGACTGCAATTCTATGTAGACTTAGCAACAACAAGTACAGCTGCTAACTAGCAAACAATACCTAATCAATATAATGAACAGACGTTGAACTTTCATGATATGGCGTTTGCTTATAGCCTGCTCTGTGCCACTGGCAAATGACTGATAAGCACAGCAGACTCTCTCAGGAAGCCAGTACGACTTCTCCAATCTGATCAATTCATCAATGCATGTAGAGTCAACAAACAGAAAATGCATCATCACACACGAAATATCAGAGCCTACGGGCGGTGTGAGCAGGCTGAGCACGACCGAGCCTGGGTAGCTTTCCAAAATTCAAATAAAAGCAGAAGAAGCTAAGATGATAGATATGCTCGCAATGGATTCATTTATAGTGCAAGTCTATTGTTGTATAATAATTCAAACAACCTGCTTGTTCCAACTGCTCGATGGGGTTCCCTGGAGGATATAATGCTATAGTCATCTGCATGTGTGTGTGTGTGTGTGTGTGTGTGTGTGTGTGTGTGTGTGTGTGTGTGTGTGTGTTGGTGTGCACATGATCCTATATGTGCAGTCTGCTAGCGTGCATGTGGTTCGCTAACACAATTTTGGCGTTGCTGCTATCCCCGGGGCTGGCGCGGGACAGGAGATTTATGTTCACTGTCGTCCACGTGCGGTTCCTCCAGCTAGCTTGGCGCTCATTAAGGAGGCTACATGGTCATACGTGTTACTCTAACAAGCTCCACGCCAAACCCCCACCACTCTGCACCGCTACCCCCCAACGTCTGATGGATACGAGGTAGAACCAGTGCACTGTGTGCAGGAACTACAGCCGATGTCATCTCCAGGAAAAAAATAAATAAATAAAGATATAGATTAAACACAACGTTCCATTTAAATGTACATAACTTGTCCAAGTTAAATGCATAATGACTGAAATCACTATTACAATACTATTAAAGGTCCTATAATTACACAAGATTGACTCTCGTGAACTTAGTCATGTTATATAATGTTATCTCACGGCACGGTGGCTGAGTGGCTAGCACTCGAAGAAGATTCCGGGTTCGATCCCCGGGTCGCCCAGGCCTTTCTGTGTGTGTTCTGTGTGGAGTTTGCATGCATGGTCTGGGTTCGATCCCCGGGTCGCCCGAGCCTTTCTGTGTGGAGTTTGCATGTTCTCCTCGTGTCTGGATGGGTTTCCTCCGGGCACTCCAGTTTCCCCCATCAACCCAAAACATGCTCCAGGTAAAATCCTCCAGCTTAGGTCCTGACCAAGCCGAGCAATAAGACCATGGAGATGGGTCCCCGGGCGCCTGAAAGACGAGCTGCCCACTGCTCCTGAAGGATGGGTCAAATGCAGAAAAATAATTTCCCTACGGGGATGAATAGTCTGTCTTCTTCTTCTTCTTCATCAAAAACATACCTGGAGTGCAGTGACATGCAGTCAGGGGAGGCAGGTGAAGCTGTGCCTCACCTGTCATCATAGAGGGGAAAAAAAGGTAAAATGAAAAAATAAAGGGTTATATTTATCCAATGATTTTACTATAAAGTTATTTTCTATTTAACTTTGCCCTTTTAATTCTTTTTTATTCAAAATCGCTGAATTTTCACTTTTACCGTCCAAATACTGAGAAGAGACGTGCGGAGAGGCACCAGCCGTTTGTGCCTCACATGGATTGACTGTGCTGTAGCTCAGCAGTGACAGATTCTGCGTTAAAGTGGGTGTGAAAAGGCGCCAGGTGAGGCATGTAGTTTCCTGGCCTCATGGTAGAGGCACTCGTGAGCCCAGGGATTCTTCTGCAACTCCTGGGGAAGCGGATTAGAATAAGTGACAGCTAACTACAATTCAGAGTTAGCACGTCAAGTTTAGCAATCTGTTCACTTTTTTCTTCTTGTCTGGCCTGATTTCTTAAAATGAGGAATAATTCAGATTAAAACTCAAGCAGTTTTCTAAACTGGATTTTCGGTCAAAGAAGGAGGTTATATTTAAAGTAAGACCAACACAGGAACTTCGTCCAAGATGTCATTTTGTTTTCGCAACCGGGATAAATGCATGTTCGCACCATTTTCTCAAGCGGAGATGTTTTCGTCTTCTAAGCTTCTTACGGACTGTACCCCCAAGAGCTGACAGCGGTGTTTATCTTCTAAACAGCTGAGTTCACGCATGCGCACTGTCCTCTCTGATGACGTCATCAAATGAAACTATAGCTGGATATCGGGTTTCAGGCCGTTTTGGAATCCACTAAAAGTCTACGCTGACACAGCGATCTTCTGTGATTTGAAAAGTGCTAAAGTTTGTGTTATTTGGAGACCGCAAAGTAATGCCCCGAGCACTCACGCTAACGGATACGGCTACAACATAACTTCTACGAAACTGCTCCAAATGACACCAAAGTGCTATGGGTGAGTAAAACTACTTGTTTTATTGCCGAAAGAAGGCTCAGATTGTAAAAAAAAAACGTTACTTTTCCTTTAAGGGTTTGCTCTAGACTACGGCACGAAAGACTCGCTCTTTTCAAACAGCGTGGTAAGAAATTATCTTTTCTGTTTTCCTGCCTTCTTTTCTCAACCTGCTGTGACAATGTCTGCAATGTTTACAAAGAAGCCTCATTACACACGAGTGGTCCACCGCTCACATTCAAAGCCAGATAGCGCTAAAAACTTCACTATTTTAATCGGTGCGCTCTGGAAAATGCACTGAACAATAATTAATTTTCAGCTTCACATCAAAAATATTACGAGCTCCAGTCACTTACAGGGGGAGAAATTGGCCTGAGGCCAAATTTACTTGTCGACGCCTGGTGACGTCACTGATGACATCAGTGTCTCACCAGCCATGACCCTCACCACACATCACTGCTGGAGTGGTGTTTGGATCTCCAAAGCTCCAAATGCTCTGTTCCATCTTGTGAGGTCATGTAGTGGCAGCTTTCAAGTTAACAGCTACCTTTTATGTGAGATTGACAATTCCAGGGCTGAAATTATCGATATAACTTTAGTGAAGGTGTATAGAGTTTAAAAACACAGTGGAGCATGTCCTGAGATATATACCACCTGCCAGTCTCTATGGAGATGTTATTACTTGTGTTATCGCTTTGAATGTTCAACAGTATGGCATTAAACTTGTGTATCTCCATGGAGATCAGTATGGGGAACAACCAGGGAAAATACACATCAGATCTGTGGAAATGCTCACAGTATGGGTACAGCCATGATTTTCAAGGTCTTTTGAATATGCAAAATATGCAATAAAACAAATTGAAGATATTTTTAATGCCATATTGCAGAAAATTCAAGGCAAAGCAGTAAAATCCCGTAGTAACTTCCCACAGTGCACCTTTAAAAGTTAGATACATCTTTTCTGTCTGTAAGTCTGATGGATTCAAAGCAGATCCCGTTGGAGCATACGTCATCATAATGCAAGAAACATCTCCAGGAAGGGAACTATATATCACGGATGGATGCATTTATTGGGTTATGTCATCTCTACAAATATAGTTGCAAGCAGTAAGAGTATCAGTACTTTTACTTGAGTACCTTTTGCGTTTTTCTTCCCCTCTGTCTTCTATCCTTGTGCCTTGTAAATTCAGTAAAGGTGACTAAATCTAATAAATGCAGCTAAGCATGATATATGGCTCTTTTCCTGGAGATGTTTCATGCATTATGACGTACACTCCGAGTCTGTGCACATTCGAGCTGGCTCTGCTTCAAAGTTATCAAGCCATGGGGTGAGGAAGTTACATATGTGATTAAATCAGTAAGAAACTTAGAAGGTTCTATGGGCCTGGCTATTTTTGTCTATGTGTATTTTTGTCAGCACTAGGTGGATTTCACAGTAGAAGCTGAACTAAAGAAGTCTGTAGCCATATACAGTATCAGCAGTTTTGATAGACCAAGCTGACCTAGTCTCTGTGTGCCCATGTTTCAGTCCCGGTGTGTCCCAGTACTTAAGCTCTCTTTGAACAGGCTAATGTGGAAAAATGAAACTAGAAATAATTATTAGGCAAAAAAAATGTTTGTATGTTTACACAATCATGCAAAATATATATACAGTGGTACCTCACCTTACGAAAGACCCAACAAACGAAAATTCCAAGTTACGAAACGCCTTCACGTTAAATTTTGGTCTCTAGATACGAAAGAAAATTCAAGTTCAACGTGTAATCTCAAAAATTCAAATAATGCGCGCTCAGCCACACACATTATACGCTTTTCTCAGACTGGATTTAAACTTTTCTCACATTTGTCTCTGTTTAAACACTCAAACTTTCATAGATTTTCAACAAAATGTATTAATAGTGAAGCGTGGGGGGGAAGGGGGAGGGCGGACACGTGTGTGATGACCCGGCGCGGGGCTGCGAGCACGAGACCCGTGCTCAAACCATGCCTCTTCTAGACCAGGTCTAAACCAGGTCTAAACCAGGATTAAACCAGGATTAAACCACTTGCCTGCGTTCGTTCATGTGCTCGGACTGCGTGCCGTCCCGAGGGGAGGCACATCCCCTCCCCTCCTCGCTGCTCGCCTCAGCCGTGACTCGTGAGGTACACCGGTGCTGCTGCTAATAGCAGAGCTAGCACGAAACCAGGAAATAGACCCGCACACGGCGCTTTAATCCATCTGGTCTAGTCCTGGTTTAGTCCAGGTTTAGTCCTGGTCCAGTCCAGGTATAGACCTTGTTTAGACCTGGTTTAGTCCACGTTTAGTCCTGGGTCTACAGTCTCTTAGCCAATCAGGACGCAGAACACAATGTTACACTATAAAATAAAAAAATAAAAACTTGGAACGGGGCCTTGGAACGAATCAGGCTTTTTCCATTGAAATAGCTACTCAACTTACGAAAAATTCACGTTACGAAACCACTTCTGGAACAAATTAATTTCGTGGTGAGGTACCACTGTACAGTATATATATATACCAGAAAAAAATGCAAAATGTACTACAATTTTGGTTATCGGGCAGAGCAAAGACAAAAAATATGAGACTATAGCTAACCAACAGTTGTAGTAAGACTACCTTTACAGTCGCATATTTTACAACATATTGATCTTTCTTCAAAAAGGTAATCTCTAATAATTCAAATTTAATCTTTCTTAAATCTAATTTTAATGACACAAACACTGAGATGAAATTACAGTGTTTGCTTTCCTCTACCACTGTGTGCATTGGCTGGGAGTAATGAGCTCCATTTTAGCGTTGGAGTATGTTTGCTAATCGCTGTGGTAACCTGATATGAAACGAGTGTCATTTCCATCAGCAGGTTGGTTCCAGCGAATGTAGCAAACACGAAGGCCAAATGAACATACAGAGACTTTGTTTGTACCCTGTCTTTATCAGTTTTTCCTCCATAATCAGCCTCATAATGTGTTCTGGGTCTATTTGGAGAGACACGCCTCACTGAACAGGGTTTGTGCACGCGTCAGTCAGCTTCCAGCTCCTTCGAAGATCCTTTTCTTGTCATGGTAATCAGGCGTATTCAAAAACCAAGATCTCGGCTTTGTTAAAATGTCATTTGATGAGAAATGGTTGCATTGCCGAAGATGCGCTCAGAACGCTGGGGCTTGCGTTGAAAAGCTGCTTAACTAAAACTAACTGGATGCAATTAGGCTTATCCACTTGGAAAAGAAAAGATGTGAAAATAGGCTCTGGACTACTTATGAAGACGTCCTATTACTCTGCAGAATTTCAACAAGTTAAAGTAAACGTGAGTTCTGCTTATCCCTGTTTTGGGTGAATCATAACATAGACATAGATAACATGGCAATACAGCGATACCGTCTCATCACATGCATGCACTGCACAAACTCAAATCCAGCCAAATTAAGATTACATGAATTAAGAATGGAACAAGACTTTTTGTACTTATATGTAAGTACAAAAAGTCTTATACTAACATGAAAATACATATTGCTACATTTGCATCTAATTTTGCTTGAATTAATAAAAACACACTTGTTCCATTGGTAGATAATTTTCCTTGTCAAGCTGAATCAACACAAAATGTTCTTAATTTAAGTCATTTTAATAACTTACCTAGATATTGCTTTTTGCAGTGTGCATTTGCATGAAAGTACACATGAAGTATTCTACTAGCTACAGAAAATAAAAAATACTAATATTTTGCAGAAAATTTACTTTATAAAAGTTCATTCTGTCTTCAGTAATAGTGAGTCTTTTTGTTTGACAGGAGTGGTCAGTGTTAATTTGACTGATGTTGTCCGTAATGCACCGCATCCTCTTTTTTTACCAGGGCTTTTTTCATGATGCCCTCAGCATTCTTTGTATTTATTGGGTTGTTGATGTATAGAATCCTTCATCTTAGAACTGAAGATGAAATCACAGATGTTTTGATAGCAGGCTTTGGTAAAGGTTCATTCTGCCTTCAGTTTTAAAGGTCCCATGGCATGAAATTTTCACTTTCTGAGGTTTTTGAACGTTAATGTGAGCTCCCCTACCCTGTTTAGCCCCCCCCCCCCCATGGTTAAAAGTTGTGAAATGTCTAAACTGAGCATTTGCGATCCTTTTCTGCGTTACAAAAAATCGGAGCTCAAACGGGCGATTTTGAACAAGGAAACTTATTGACGTCAGATCGAAAAAAGAAATGCAAATGCAGTTCCACCCCCGTCTGTCTGTACTCAGCGTCTCTGTAAATCACGCCCAGAGAGTTTGGACTGCGAATGCGCTAGGCAATGCGAAATGCGTTTTTTTATTTGCCTGGAGGCACGTCCGAGTGTTTCTAGGCTCGGAAGTCCTTTATCTGAGCCTCTGGACCTTTGAACAGCAGTGGTTTAATTTTATTTTCTGTGGAAATGTGTTTATTTTTCAATGGAACGCTTCAAATCTCTCCCCCGTGCAAAAACACGGAAATGGATCAGCTGAGAGCTGAGAGTGAGAGCGGAGAGTTTGGCCACGCCTCCACCCTCTACTATAGGCCAGCTCTTTTCTCCTCATTTGCATTCAAGCAACAACTCCCATAATGGCCTGTTCTGAGGGAGAAAAAATACTTTTCTCATCTTATCTCTGTTTCTCATGCACTGAGTGTTGATTTTGAAGAAGGATTCATTTACAGTATTAGGGAACCATTAAGGAGCCATATAAAAGCATCAAGAAGTACCATGTCATGGGATCTTTAAACATAAATAGTGAAATAGTGATCATTTTTGGCAGAAAAAAAAATGAATATGTCATATTATAGTCTTATACTATTTTAGGGCTACTACAGACAACATCATGCTCGTAAAGTATTATAATATATCATACAACATGTATGTCTTGGAAAAATAGTATGAAATTTGTCTAACACACTGGCAACAGGGGGCGCTAGCTCTGCATCTGCTGGTCCAAGCAAATGGGAAATAACTTGTTGGCTACCAATTATTACAGAATCACTGAGCATTAGGACAAGTTTTGAAGAAATTTGGAAGTAAGTTTATGACGAGGATACAAGATTGTAACAAAAGGTCAAAAAGTCAAGACCTTTCACATTTCTGTGTATATTACTGGAGATACACTCATTAAAAATGCTCTTAATTATTCATTTAAAGCTGCTGTAGCAGGCCTTTCCACACATAATGATTTCTATAATGAAGACACATGACTCCTTGCAGTCACTTTCACCAAAATAACTGAAATAAACACAGGTAATGATTGCCTCTGGCCTTGTTTACACGTTTTATGGCAGTAGTGACAAAGCTACATGCAGAGGCCAATTCCAGATAAGCTCAGCGATGGGAGTCAAGCCAGATCTTATTTACGACCCCATTGGCGAAGAGTGTAGGTGAAGACTGATGCCCTACATGCACCGCAGCTGTCTATAACTCAAGTCCAGCCATCAAGAAGTCGCAAATAAAGCAGTCCACAGTCACATTTTACAGAGCAGTAAAGTGTAACTTAATAAACGCTGCCTTGTATCGAAGGCTTGTGCTACACCACGCTGGTTCACAAATGATGGAGGAGACATTAACAGCATCATTACGGAGGACAGCTCGATGCCGTTGTAATCAAATGGCCCGGAGTTATTCAAACTAACAGTGAGTGAAAAACAACTCATGACCAGCAGAGCATCTCACCCCAATAGACTTTCACCAGCAGGAAGTAATAAAGTGTGAATTTCATTAACGTGGAAACATCTTGATTGTGTTTTGAATTGTGTTGAAAAAAAAGTAATTCCACATATTTTGCCATATTTTCCCTGTATTTTTAAACTTCATATCATTTCATCACTCACACTGTTCACTTTGAAGCAACCTGCTACTGTTTTTAGTTTCATTTTAGCTGCCTCATTCTGGGTATTGAGCTGATTTCAGCCTTTGTATTTTAAATTGGACATATACTTTTCACTTTGACATTAGTAGTAGTAGTAGTAGTAGTAGTAGCAGTAGTAGTAGTAGTAGTAGTAGTAGTAGTAGTCATAGTACTTGTAGTAGTAGGGTCATTCCAGAATTGGAGGACATTTTACGTCCCACCCATCAAATATTAAATAATCCACATACAAAATACTAAAACATACAGTTTGTGAGTGAATTTACTTGTCCTGAGACCAAATCTAAAAAGAGAAAAGAATGGTTGAAAATATTGTTTAAAATACCAAATAAGTCTGGAGTACCCCCAAAATGCCATTTTCCTCTTGTCCCACCCCTCTAATGACCAAACTGAATCTCAAATAAAACAGTTAAAATTGAATTGAAATGTCTTGTTTTTTTCTATAATTTGTTTCATTCATCTCTTGTAACTGTGGAACATTTGTTTTAATAGATTTTTTCAAATAATAATTATTATTCATGGAACATGTGTCCCACAACCTGCACCAACCCTGTTACCAGAACATTTTTAGTCTGGTAGAAGAAGAAGAAAACAGAAAACCACATGATCTCCTGGACTTGACATCATCAAACAGTTTTCCAAAAGAATGTGCAGAGCAAAGGTTTATCTTCTCTTCTATTTTTCATATTTTTAACATCGTTAGTCTTGATTGAATGTCTCACTCTGCCTCATGCAACCCTGTTATGCAAAAGACAATTATTATTATTATTTTCCTTTACATATTTGCATAAATAAGTTTTTCCTCTTGATTAGTAATAACAGCTAAACAGCTTCTATTCCTGAGATAAAGCTAACATTAGCGCGATTTTGCAACCCTGTTACCTGCAACCCTGTTACTGTGATTAGAGGAAATAAATAAATAAACCAAATAAATCATATAATAAAAATTTTACCATTGACCGTCAGCTGAGCTAATCAAGCATTTGATAGTTTATTACCGATTATTGATGAATATGGAGCAGAAAATCAGAAAAGTGAAGGTTTATTTTTCAAGAATTTTAAAGCCAAAATGTCCTCCAATTCTGGAATGACCCAGTAGTAATTACTGTTTGCCCAGAACAGAGTGAAAAAGAACACTGAAAATAATACTTAAACTTTAGATGCGTGAAAAGTCCCTCAGTCGTCCAGGTAGAATCCATGATCAAAGGAGAAGTTCAGTTTGTCAACTGGACAAAGTTTGTTTGGTTGAAAACGTTTCGCCGCTCATCCGAGAGGCTTCGTCAGCTCTGGCCCTCATGCTGTTTCGACCCTGTTTATATCTAGCTGCAAAGGAGGAGCTATCTACCCTGAACAAAGCTCTGACCCCTCCCCGCTACTCTCTTTTGTTTTACGAATTCCTCTGGCGTCTTGTATTAGCATATCTATCAGCCCTAGGCTGCTCTCACTACACTGAAACCACTCTGAACCCATCAGCTAATCTGTCTCTTTGTATTTCAAATTTCTCTGGCGTCCAATTCCCTATTCACGACAACGACCCTCTCCACCCCTCTGCAATGGCTTGTCTGTCCTAATGATTCTTTGTTTGAGAATCGAATTATAGATGGGAGACAGGTTGTGTCTAACTCCCCCATTTCTACTTAAACTTTAGTAAATGATGTAATGATCCAGGTATATGTTTTTAACCACATGAAGCTCAAACAAGTCATTTGTGCATGATATACTATGTTCTTATTGATGAAATACTGAGGATAAGGTGTCTTGAAATAGATTAAAAACCTGAAAAGTCTTAATCTGGACCTTCAAATATACTAAAAAACAGTACATGTATTGCTCATTTGCATAAAAATGAACATTTATTTTTCCTTTTATTTGCTGCTACACTCACACACCCATAATAGTTCTCCTGATTAACAACTCAGCAGTTTTGCATTCCTGGTCAATCACCCGCGCTCATTGGCGATGGCTAAAGTCAGACGGTGCTTGTAAAGCGGCGTTTTATCATTGTGTCTTTAAAACTGTGGACAGGTCAATTCATTCAACGCAAAGCTGTTTGGGTTGGCTTGCGCTGGACATTTCTTTAAAAAGATATTTGGAGAGAGGTTTCACTTTTCTAACTTGACTTCCAAAATAAACCTTTTCACTTCCAATGATACGAAACCAGAATAGTACAGAACAGCACGAGCAGAGCTATTGTAAATTTATAGCTACACGTCGTGCGGTGGAAAGCAAGAAAGAAAGGAGGATTTGTCAAATAAGGGAAACCCCCAGGCCTATTG
The DNA here is from genome assembly GCA_036785185.1 of Paratrypauchen microcephalus. Classification (NCBI taxonomy): domain Eukaryota; kingdom Metazoa; phylum Chordata; class Actinopteri; order Gobiiformes; family Gobiidae; genus Paratrypauchen; species Paratrypauchen microcephalus. The sequence goes on along the minus strand of JAVJIX010000062.1, from coordinate 1,191,593 downwards.
GTTGGGTGTGGACAGGCTCTGGCTGCAATACAGCTGCGGTTCATCCAATGCCGAGGCAAATTTACACAGTAGATAAAGTTGGCTAGATCTGCTCCAGTTAACCTGCTTGTTGTTACCATTCGGGCCAATTATCTGGGAGGAAAGGGGCTGCGCTGTTGCCGCTGTGAGCAGATGAGAGGCCATGATTGTTCATTTAGAGCAGGGGTCTCAAACTCAATTTACCTAGGGGCCGCATGGGGTAGAATCTGAATGAGGCTGGGCCGCATCAGGATTTCCACAAGAAAAGTGCAAATAAATCATTCCAATGTTCTCAAATATATTTATTTTTAATACAAATGAAATAAATGAAAAAATGATAAAATAATAAATCAATCAGTAATAAATAATTTAATAATAATAATAATGGTCATACAGTAGATACAGACGACTAAAGAAACCGCATATTGACTGGCTGGCTGGCTAGTTATTTTTTATTCAGTTTTAAATGTATGTATTAACAGTTTTTTAAACGTTAATTGCCTGAAATGGAACATTGAACATAAACTGTTTTAAACATGGATTCTCTGGTTCAGTCCTGGTTCAGTCCTGGTTTAGTCCTGGTTTAGTCCTGGTTTTAGACCTGGTTCAGTCCTGGTTCAGTCCTGGTTTAGTCCTGGTTTTAGACCTGGTTCAGTCCTGGTTCAGTCCTGGTTTAGTCCTGGTTTAGACCTGGTTCAGTCCTGGTTTAGTCCTGGTTCAGTCCTGGTTTTAGACCTGGTTTTAGACCTGGTTCAGTCCTAGTTTAGTCCTGGTTTAGTCCTGGTTCAGTCCTGGTTCAGTCCTGGTTTAGTCCTGGTTCAGTCCTGGTTTTAGTCCTGGTTCAGTCCTGGTTTAGTCCTGGTTCAGTCCTGGTTCAGTCCTGGTTTAGACCTGGTTCGGTCCTGGTTCAGTCCTGGTTTTAGTCCTGGTTTTAGTCCTGGTTCAGTCCTGGTTTAGTCCTGGTTCAGTCCTGGTTCAGTCCTGGTTTTAGTCCTGATTTTAGTCCTGGTTCAGTCCTGGGTCAGTCCTGGTTTAGTCCTGGTTCAGTCCTGGTTTAGACCTGGTTCAGTCCTGGTTTAGTCCTGGTTTAGTCCTGGTTCAGTCCTGGTTTAGACCTGGTTCAGTCCTGGTTCAGTCCTGGTTCAGTCCTGGTTTAGTCCTGGTTTAGACCTGGTTCAGTCCTGGTTCAGTCCTGGTTCAGTCCTGGTTTAGACCTGGTTCAGTCCTGGTTCAGTCCTGGTTTAGTCCTGGTTTAGTCCTGGTTTAGTCCTGGTTTAGACCTGGTTCAGTCCTGGTTCAGTCCTGGTTTAGTCCTGGCTCAGTCCTGGTTTAGACCTGGTTCAGTCCTGGTTCAGTCCTGGTTTAGTCCTGGTTTAGTCCTGGTTTAGTCCTGGTTTAGACCTGGTTTTAGACCTGATTTAGACCTGGTTCAGTCCTGGTCTAGTCAATATATGGATTATCGCAGTATCGCCCGGGTCTCACGCGCGCGCACATCAAACAACACGTAGCGCGAGTGAGGCCGTGACACTATCTGCACGTGTGGGAACAGGGCCGCCCGCCGCCTCTCCACAGATCTGACAGGCTCTGAATGGAGTCAGAGACGGACGAAGACGCTTTGCGCGCACAGCTCCGGCGGGAAGGACCCGCCGGAGCTGTGCGCGCAAAGCGGGAAGAGATGAGCGAACGAGCCCTCTGAAGAAGGGACACACAAATGCACCTGCCTCCCTCGTGTCTAAGAAATGGATCAATCACTGTCCCTGTCTGATGTCTGCCTGCCGCAACCCCAAACACACAAGCACACACAAACACACAAGCACTAAAAGCTCTAAGCACTGGGACCTCACCCTAGCCCCGCCACACATTTAGAGAAAATAAGCACGACCGATGTCCCGCCCTCCAGAGCCATATACCACATCGTGATTGGTTCATTCTGCGTCGCACACAAGAAATGAAATTCATATTAATCTTGCGGGCCTCACTTATATTAATCTTTCATATTAAGACGAGGGCCGCAAATTATCGTCCCGGGGGCCGCAGTTGGCCCGCGGGCCGCGTGCCTGAGACCATTGATTTAGAGAAACAACAACGATCAAGCTACGTGTTTGAGTCTCAATCCAGATCTATTCACACTGCTCAGTGAGATACGACGGTCTGTGATGTGGGAACAGAGTGTGAAGAGAGGAAAAGCTGTTTTTCTGTTTCAGTATTTAAAAACATCATGTCATTGTTTTGGAGTTGGAACAAATGGAACGTAGCCTGCTGCTGAAAGTATACAGGAAATTCAGGGTGTTTAGGAAGTACTGCAATAACTTTCATGGTGGTAATGTGAAGTTATTCTTTCATAGGCTCCTCGGTCCTAGTATAAGATGTAGAGATAGGGTCCTGAATGCTCAAAAGAGAATTTTTGTGAAAAATGGGTTCAATGCATAAATATTTTACAAAAGAGAAAATCTATAGTTTGTGTCAATACTGAAAATGGCTTTGGTTATTGAGCCTTGTCTAGTATCAGTATATATCAACGTTAAAAGATTATTAACTGGCTACTGTTGATGATTATCTCAGTGGTTTCCAACATTTCCCCCATTTTCCCCCTTTTATCCCCATTAATACTGACGACCCAAACGCCCTTCTCCCAGTGAAGCTACTGGAAAATATAATTGTTTCCTGATTAATAAAGATCTTATAATCATGCCATTCCATTCATTCATTTTCTTCTGCTTTATCTGGGGCTGGGTTGCAGAGGCTTCAGTCTAAGCAGAGAAGCAGAGATGCCCAGACTTTCCTCACCCCAGACACTTCCTCCAGCTCCCCCAGGGGCATCCTGAGGCATTCCCAGGCCAGCCAAGAGACAGTCCCTCCAGCGTGTCCCAAGTCTTCCCCATGTGACTGAACTTCTCATCCATTCCATTAAAATTCACACACACACACATCTAGTTTGAACCCCTTTTCCAAGAACCCCTGGGGACCCCCTGAGAATCTTTGGTCTTGACCCCCCAGGTTGGAATGACTGCTTTACATCAATGTTAGAGCTTCTGTATATAAAATGTCAATACAGTGGTACCTCACCTTACGAAAGCCCCAACAAATGAAAATTTCAAGTTACGAAACGCCTTCACGTTAAATTTTGGTCTCTAGATACGAATGAAAATTCAAGTTACGAAACACGAAATCTCAAAAATTCAATTAATGCACGCTCAGATGCGCGCTCAGATGCACGCCCCGAAACGTAAATAGGCCTACACTTCAACACACACGGGGTTAGGTTCCAGAGGTGGCCCGCGGTGGGAGAGATCCACGAGGTAGGACAACTTTGTATTTTGCAATTGTTCTACATGTTTTAGGGCTGTAAATGCCTCACCACACACATTCTATGCTTTTCTCAGACTGGAGTTGGGCTTTTCTCGCATTTCTCTCTTGTTTAAACACTCAAACTTTCATAGATTTTCAACAAAATGTATTAATAGTGAAGCGTGGGGGGAGACGACTCCAGAAGTAGGGCAGAGACAGGAGCACCGCCCGCGAGGAGCACCGTGCGTGACGCACGAGGTGCACCGAGGAGCACCGCGCGCACCGAGGAGCACCTGGCGCGAGGAGCACCTGGCGCGGAAAAAAAATGTTACACTATTTAAAAAAATGTTACACTATAAAAAAAAAACTTGGAACGGATCAGGCCTTTCCCATTGAAATAGCTACTCAACTTACGAAAAATTCACGTTACGAAACCACTTCTGCAACGAATTAATTTTGTAAGGTGAGGTACCACTGTACTTTAAATTAGGGATGGGACAAGGTCTTGGGCCACCAGATCTCGTAAGATAAAATTGCCACGCAAGGAAAATTATCTTGTGAGATTTGTTTTTCCATTTAATTTACATCTAGATGGGACAAAAAGAGATAAGGGCTGTTAAGTTACATCTCTTGAGGAGCTGTGGTTCGGAAAAGTAGCTCTACTGTACTACTAAAACAAAAATACTGAATTAGAGATGTTAGGCCAAAACTGCAAATGAGATCACAGCACTATTTTATTACAAATGATTTCAAAATCTCTCTCGCCTAGTCTTGTGTCTCGTCTCATCCTGTGGAAATTGTATCTCTTTCCAACCCGACTTTAAATGTTTGGCTCAGCCTTTTGGAAAGCTTCTGCAGTTGTCTTGCCAAAACCAAATAACACTATCTGTTTGATTGGTGTATCTCCATGTTTACTTACCTTAGCAGCAACATTATTATGAGTAGGATATAAAAGCATTCCCACACATACCATAACAAGTGGCAATAGGAACTCAGTGCTGCATGGTGTCTTAATAGTTTTCACAACATCGTAATAAGTGCTGGGAGGAAACACACAGTAGCTCACACCTATAAATGAAACGCAATGGAGTCTGATTGTAGTCTCTGAAAACGTAGCTTCTTTTCTACTCACTGCTGTTCTCACATTTCTGTTTTGTAATAAACATTTGTTACAGTTTCCTCTCTGAAATGGAAAACAGGTGCCAGTCTCACAGTCTGTTTGAAAACACAGACTCAACCTAGGCGAGATTTCTTACGTTATTATTTTCAAAGCAAATTTGTGTCCATTTATAGAAAATGGAGCAATATGGGTAGCTGTCCCCCCGGTGAGTCTGGGGTGTCCCATAGCAGCCTGGCCCTTCACACAGACAGAGGCGCTTTAATTATCCCCAACTGTGCTCTGTGTCCCGTCCCAGCTGGGCTCTTCGTCCCTCTGTCCTCTACACCATCATCACGCTCCGTCGGTCAAGGTGAGTCACACTACTGCATAAATCTTCAAATATCTGACTACACATGAGGTCAATGAGACTACTGCAGTTTCTCTCTCAGTCGAGCAGGGGCGGCGCCGGGGGGTTGAGGGGGCACTAGCCTCCCCTAGAATGACCAGTGCACCCCCATATCTCCCCCAGAGATTTTTGACCCACTTTCATAGCATATCCAATCTCGATATTAAATGTTCAACCACAAAATATGATATGGATAATATGGATTTATGGACATTTATACCGTTTATATTGAACATTTATTACAGTGCAGAACTTGTACACAACAACACCAACTTACTTGAATGAATTTTATACAAAAAACAAACAAAAAAATATGACTGCACTTTTCCTGCATGACCGCTGGCAGTTGGGTTAGACCCTTGAGTCTGCCCATGGTTTCTTCCTACAGACATAACATAAACAAAATAAAATGGAATTAAACTCAAATAAATGAAACTACAGACTAAGTTTAGACAAAAATCATGTCATAGACGTGGTAGGCCAGGATTTGTAATTAGGTCGATGTGACCTCTTTTATGGGCCACACTTACACCTGCACAACTGGACCGGGCCACGATGGAGCTGTTTGTTCACATGTCACGCAGCAGAGCTATCACTTTAACAGAGAAAGAAATCCAGCAGGAAATATCTATTACATAGTGAGGCAGATATGCATCCTTTTATGATATGCGCTGCTCCGTGAGTTTATGGATATAATAAAAGTGCGGAGGAGTAAGGACAGCCAGAGACGAGTCGACAGTCCTTATTGAAGGTGTGTTTTGGAGCGAAGTTTATTCAATGGTTTCCTCGGATGAGTAACATCAGCACACACACAGGGCTCGTATAGCTAAGTCGTATGTGTGCACGTACATGAGCAACCATGTTTTGCTTTGGCCCACCTTCTCCAACCTGGCCAAAGTCCCAACCGTTTGATTTCCCTCACACTGGACAAACATACCGCGCTTTAGGGGCTATCTGGCTTGTCCTAGTGTGAGTGCACCCTTAATGTTTGATGAATTTTAGAAGGTTCTTTTGGCTGCTTTGTTATTTTGATATATTATAATGTTTGTCTGAGCGCAGTGTTCTCGTTATTGTGGGCTGCAAGAAGCACTCGCACATGTGCATCTGTTTGTTTTCCTTGTTCGCATGTCGCCCATTTCACCCGTAAATGAGCGCACTATAGAGCCCTGCTACATGGTGCCATATTACACTATTTTCTGGTCTATGTTATAATGTTTTTTTTCCATCAAAAACATATCTGTACTTGTGTTTTGTTTCATTCACACGCACAAACTCTGCAAACAGAAAACACTCTGGTCCACATTGTGATGTCATATGGTATATACATGAAATGATCCATTGCGATTTAAAACATAATCCATGCACGTTCATTAAAATCATTTGGATAATTTCAGCCCTGGAATTGCTCATCTCTACCGAACTAAATGTAAAAGGTAGCTGTTAACTGCTTGATGACATTACAAGATGGAGCAGAGAATTTTGAGCTTTGGAGAAGTAGACAGACTAATAATAAAGGGTTGGTCACTAAATGAAACAAACCACAACTCCAGTTATGTTTTTGGTAGCAGCATTATAACATGACTAAAAGCTCACAGGGGTCAAATTGGCATAATATAGGACTTTTAGACTTGTTTAAAACAGTGACTCAAACATGGTAGGGGGTGGGTGTACGCTCCATTGTTAAAAAGGCTCTAAATTAACATGTTACATTGAAAACGACCGCCCTTGTAGTCTAGGATCCGTATAGTGCCCCTAGAGCTGTTCAGTTTCCTCCCTATAAGAAAAGTGGCACATCAATCCCTGTTATTGCATTCACTGCAATTGTCCCTTAGGCAAAGCACTTAGATAGTCTTAACCAAACCAGTTCAGGATCTGGAGGTTGGTCCCCAGGCGCTGCACTGTGACTGCTTACTGCTCCTGACCAGTCACCCCCAGCGACATGAAAAATGGGCAGATACTATAAGGACAACAAAGCATATTCTGAAGAACTTTTTTTTTTTTTTTTTACTGGTGTTTAGTATTCAACATGACTAAAAGCTCACAAGGGTCAAATTGGCATAATCTAGGATTACATGCATATTATTCATTTGTATTTTGTTCATTCTAAACCACAGTAGTGATATCTTAATAACAGGAACTGGTCCATTGACTTCCTATTCAAAACTGCAGAACTAGACCCTGCAAGCAGCAGATTTTGAATAATGGCTATGTGACATTCTTCCACCATTTCTGTATGATCCAGAGTCTGAATGCTTGAAACCATGAGTTAATTAATTAAATGGTAAATGCTCACATCTTTATATAGCACTTTTCCACCTTCAAGGCACCCAAAGCGCTTTACAACAAGGAACCACTCACCCATTCACACACACATTCACACACCAGTGTACGCAGACACTGGGGGCGGGGAGGTTTAAGTGTCTTGCCCAAGGACACAACGGCAGCATTCATCTGTGGGAGCTGGAATCGTACCAACCAACCTGTGGGTCAGTGGATCTGACCGCTCAACCACTGATGTTTCTTATGTCAAGAGCGGGATTTGAACCGCCAACCTTTGGATCAGTGGACAAACGCTCGACCAACTGAGCTACTGCCGCCCCTAATTAAAGCAATTATTTGTGGAAAAAATGTGATATTGCCAGTACATTTTGTTTGATGAGAACTATCTGAAAACAAAAATTAATTCTGATGCATGTATAGGTCCTTTAAAAATATGTGAATAATAACTATTATTAACAATCTGGAAACACTTTTTAATTGGAAATGGCCCGGTTGCTGACAGTAGTATGAGCTGACCATATTAGACCTACCTTTAACAGTAGCCCAGTTGGTACTGAGTGTTTGTTCACTAAGCCCAGTGCTTCTCAAATAGTGGGGCGGGCCCCCCTGGGGGGGCGTGGTGTGATGCCAGGGGGGGCGCGTATGACCCTGGGAAACATGTTTTTTTGCTGTACTGTACTAGAACTAAGTGTAATTGCACATCAACAACAGTAGTTGGCAGTGGCGTTCTCACATGCGATTTACGCACAGTCTCACCATTAACAAAACATCCTCTGTCACAGAAAAAACACGTATATTCCACTGAGTGGTGTCCTTTAGTCCGACAGAAGCTGACGCATCAGTGGCACAAGGAGAGAGCGTTTTTTTTTCAGTGCTTTTAGCTTATGCAAATGAGGTGGTTTTAAGTTTCATTTCTGTAAAACGTAAACAAATGTGCGCAAAGCTGCATTAAAAACACATTAATATTTGAGTCCTCAGTGCAGTCTTTGTTGTAAGTTTCTTTCTTTTTTTTGTTTATAATGCTAATAAAAGGATACAATGGTGTTCTCATAACAATTTTCTAGACAAATAATACTATTTATAGTCGCGCGCAGGAAGGGGGGCGTGAAATTTTTTCTTCTTCCTAGGGGGGGCGTCACAGAAAATAATTGAGAAGCACTGACTAAGCCGAAGGTCAGCAGTTTTGCCAACAAAACAAAATAAAATTTGCTTTTAGTTGCCTTTAGTTTCATGGATGACCTGCTCATAATGTGTTTAACTGGTATACATCTCTCACGATGTTATATCAGGATGCATTGGCTCTGTGTCTGTGTGGTTAATTATGTTTGCTTTATGTAGGAGGAAGAAACAGGAACAGCCTCAGGTTAGGTTTGATCCTGTGCCATCCTGGACAGTTGCTGCGGCTTTTATCATGAAAAGCAGTTTGTAGGTAAGAAGCAATTATTTTGGCTTGGCTTAAATACAGCAGGCTCATTAAGACCTTGCTGAGAATGCCAAGCGAGGTCAATTATCCAACGCTTACTGTATTTTAGGATATTGCTACTGCCTGCTAATGGCTATAAATATGAATCTTCAAATTGCATCACATTACAATATGCTAATAGACAAGAAAGTAACATTATACAACTTACATCATAGCTTTTTAAATTACTTGTATTCATATTAGTGTTAATAAAATGTCCTTTTATATGGTCAGAACCTGGCAAGAATGATTTAAATTCAGTCAAATCTAAAAGAGAATCCATTAGCCTTGTGACGATTCAAACATTCATCTTGATCTCCTCCCTTTTCCAGAATGATAACTGTACCTCAGTGCTACACATATCAAAAATAAAAACAGCAACATAATAGCAAGGTAGAGTGGGTTAATACAAGCACTTTAAGACAAAAATGATGAGGCTCACTGCAGCGATTACAGAGAGAGGGGAGACGTTTTCTTAAAGGTCCCATGACATGGTACTTCTTGATGCTTTTATATAGCTCCTTAATGGTTTCCTAATACTGTAAATGAATCCTGCTCCAAAATCAAGACTCAGTGCATGAGAAAGACACATGTACAGAGTCAGAGTCAGAATATCTCTCTCTGAACACCTCATTCTGGGCCTTGTTGCTTGAATGCAAATGAGAAGGACAGAGATAGGTTAGAGGAGCGGGTGGGGGGCCCAAATGCGCCGCTGGTTCCTTGTTTTAGCGGTGTGCTGTGTGCTGGACCCACTTCCGCGTTTTAAGCACGGAGGAAGAAAGGAGAGGTATTTCAATGAAAAAAACACATTTTCACAGAAAATCTAATTAAACCACTGCTGTTTCAGAGGTCCAGAGGGTCGGGTAAAGGACTTCCGTGCCCAGAAACACTCGCATGTGCCTCCAGGCAAATAAAAAAACGCATTTCGCATTGCGTACCTCCTTCGCGGTCCAAACTCTCTGGGCGTGATCAGGGGCGTTCTTTGACGGGGGCCACCTGGGCAATTGCCCCTAGCGCCATCGCAGGGGGGCGCCGCGGTGGCGCGAAGAAAAAAAAAAGAAAAAAACGGTAGGCAACGCTGCGAGCACAGTACAGAGTTTGTTTTAGGGGGAGGGGCCAGGGGGGTAATCATTCGGATTTCGGTCAGTGTCTTGAGGAAGTCACGGTGTAGTATGACAAAACAGTCGCGGTGATGGTCCGAAAAAGATTGAAGCCATCAGGTGCCCAATTTAGAAAGGCAAGAGTGGCTTTCGCCCAGGGCTCAAATCGCTCTGGGCGTGATTTACAGAGACGGTGGGTAGACATCCAGACGGGGGGTGGAGCTGCATTTTTCGATGTGATGTCACAAAGTTTCCTTGTTCAGAATCGCCCGTTTGAGCTGTGTTTTTTTCAAACGCAGAAAAGGATCGCAAATGCTCAGTTTAGACATTTCGCAACTTTTAGCCATGGGGGGGGGCCCTAAACAGGGTAGGGGAGCTCACATTAACGTTCAAAAACCTCAGAAAGTGAAAATTTCATGCCATGGGACCTTTAATGTAAAGCGCCCCCATGGTCACTGCCTATTTAGAACACAGTGGCTAGTGGATTAGCTATGTCCATTTATATATACAGTCTATGGTTGAAATACTCTTTGAAATGAATGGACTCAAGTCAACACATGAATGAATAAAGCTATAAAGGTATAAACTGAACAACAACAGAAACTCTTAAAGAATATTATATGATTTAGAAGGATATAGTAAATACTTACTTTTGCTCTGGCAGAAAAGTGGGACAGAGCAAATATAAAGACTACATACAAAATCATGTAAAACCAAAAGCAAAAGTTCCCAAGAGTTGCGCAGTCTATCAGTTAGAACGTTATCATCATCAGACCACTGCTCCACCTTCATATTATTAATGATATGTTTATATATGGGAACAAAAACACAGTGCAGTCAAAAGTCTTACATTTCTGATAAGTTTTTATGATGACAAATAAGAGACATATAAAAACATATGTCCCCAAACCTTCAGTGAGTTTGATGTATATCTCTAACACAAATATGGTGTAACATATTGCCAGTACATTCACAGGTTTTCCTCTAGTTTTGCTCATTACCTGTCACCATGCATATGCCTCCCGTCTAAAGCGTGTTTGTGCAGCAGATGTGAGTGTTGAAGATAAATACGAGTGTGGAGGAGTCTGGCGAGGGCGGTCCTGCTGTGGCTTCTCCTGACCACTGCCCAGCTCTCATGATAGAGCCCTGGTCATACTGGGTTAGCCTGGGCCCATCTGTGCTCTGTCCTTGGCCTGCTTGGAGGTTGAGGGGAGCGGGTGGTACAGTTATCACAGTGAGAGGCTGTTAGGGTCATTACAGCTCTCTGCTCTGCTCCACGTTTCCACTATTCTGATGAGAGCCAAATGTTGTGGTGGAATCCCCGTGTCAGCCTGTCTTTGTTCCCCTCGCTCAGCTCCTGGCCGGGCCCATGCCTGCACAGCTGTGAGCGGCAGCGTGTAATAAAAGTCTAATGCGAGCAGCTGCTGGGGTTTAGACTGTAATGAGATGGTGTGTGAGATTACCACACTTCACTAGTCCCTGGCACCACGACAACACTGTCCCCCCCAATGGTACAATTACACTTTAGATATGCCTAATAGAATATCTACACAGTGCCTGTAAGCAAAGGCATAATGAGCTATAGCTTAGCCTCTTCCTTTTGTCTCGCTCTGTCTCTCCATCGCGCTGTCACTCGCCCACAGCTGCGCTGCCCCCAGAGGAGACACGCTGCACCTCCAGGAGCTGATGTAGGAAACAGACTGCATTTGTAAAATCAAAGCCTTCGCTCTGAAGATTCCCACAGAGACGGACCGACCGTGGCTCTGGCCCCCTGAGGCCCGATCTCTGGAAACACAGTTTGTGCTTACATTCAGCAAATAATTCAGCCCAACAGTCATGAATAGTTGAAAGGCTGTGTCAACTTCATTAGTCGTCAGTGTCAGAGTGGTACAGGATGCAGTCGACCCACATGGTGCCATACATACTCACAAAGCTGCCTAACAATAGTGCGGGGGCTGGCTCTAGAGTTGATTTAGACCTGCTAAGGAGCCTTTGTAATGCTCCACTTTATTATGCTAAACTCTTTTCTCCCACACTTTTTCATTAACTCCTCACCCATTGACTTGCTTATTTCACATTAAAATCTCCATTGTTCTGTCTTCTGTTTGTTAATCTGTCTTCCTCCCAGTCTTCCTGTCTTATCCCATTATTGCTGCACCACCCTGGGTTGACGGACGAGATGGCGTGGTCCTTGTTATGCTGTAGCACCTTCTCAGAGGAGCGTCCCGGTGAAAGAGCAGGGTGTCTGGGCATGGACCTGTCACTGCACAGCGAAGATAATGGGCCCAAAGGTGCCAACGCCTCATCAGGGCAATAGGAGGAGCTGTTCTTAATGCAGACGGTTATTCATTATTTCAAGCACAAAGAGCAAACTCTGTCCAAAATGGATAGGAGTTATAACAACCTTCAGAATAAAATGTACTTTAATGGTGCGCTACGTAACTTTTTGTTCTTTTCTGGAGCTGTTATAGTAGTTTGCATTTCACTTCATGTTCATGACAACAGAAAACAAGGGACGCCACCAGGACATGCTACAAGTCAGACTTTTAGAGAAGTGAAGCTCAAAGTTTCAAGGTTTTTTTGAGATACAAATAATAATAATTAAAATACATGAAATAGTGAATTTAATGCTATATTGTGAGCATTCCAGACATGCAAAACAATCCAAATGGAGTCTAACAGAAACCAGAAATGTTACAGTGCATGGAATACTTTCAAGCAGTAAAGTAGCTCTATTTTACACAAAATAGACTCTTGCGCCAAGTAACCATTTATTATTAGTCTGTTTACATCTCCGAAGCTCAAAATGCTCCATTCCACCTTGTGACGTAATGAAGTTTTCAAGTCAATAGCTATCTTATACCTTTAGTTCAGCACAGACAGGCAATTCCAGGTCTGAAATGATTCAAATGATTCCAGTGAGGGTGTATGGAGTTTAAAAACACAATGGAGCACTTTCTGTATTTCTGTTTAAGAGAAGAACTTAGCCTAAATATGTTGGGTTTGTGTGATTAAACAAAACAGAATGTACATTTTTGATGAGGAAACAAGATCGTAAAATAGCGCAATATGGGCCTTGTGATATAACTTACTTTTGAGTATTTTGAAAACACATGATTTTGACCCTCGTCTATATAATTTACAGGCATTGATGTCCACAGGTTGATGCTGTGATCTGAGATTATCTTTTAATCACTAATTATTATAGTATTATTTTAAAGGAAAATTAACGTTTTTTTTTTTTTAACAATCTGAGCCTTCTTTCGGCAATAAAACAAGTAGTTTTACTCACCCATAGCAGTTTGGTGTCAATTGGAGCAGTATCGCAGAACTTATGTTGAGCCGTTCTGTTCTTCTAATGATCCCGTATCCGTTAGCGTGAGTGCTCGGGGCACTGATTTGCGGTGTCCAAATAACACAAACTTTAGCACTTTTCAAATCACAGAAGATCGCTGTGTCAGGGTAGACTTTTAGTAGATTCCAAAACGGCCTGAAACCCGATATCGCAACAGAAAAGTAAAGTTCAGAGCGGTGTTAGCTTCTTTCGGACTAGCGGTGTTTACAAAACAGCTGAGTTCACGCATGCGCACTGTCCTCTCTGATGATGTCATCAAATGAAACTATAGCTGGATATCGGGTTTCAGGCCGTTTTGGAATCCACTAAAAGTCTACGCTGACACAGCGATCTTCTGTGATTTGAAAAGTGCTAAAGTTTGTGTTATTTGGACACCGCAAAGTAATGCCCCGAGCACTCATGCTAACGGATACGGGATCATTAGTAGAACAGAACGGCTCAACATAAGTTCTGCGATACTGCTCCAATTGACACCAAACTGCTATGGGTGAGTAAAACTACTTGTTTTATTGCCGAAAGAAGGCTCAGATTGTAAAAAAACCCCGTTAATTTTCCTTTAATGTTAATTGTTATTATAATTTTTTATTTATTTTATTTTCTATTTCCCCATCGAATGTAAAGTGTTTCAGAGTTTGGAATGATCGTTTTTCAAGACTTCTTTCACCAAAGGTCCAAAGTAGCAGGGAAAGACTCCAATCACATGCAAAAGCCAGTAGCATTACATAGTGGAAAATAACTGCAAAATCACTGAATACTTTGACTTACACTTGAGTAAACACTGTTTCAAAGTACAGTTTCTGGCCACTATACCCATGCTTGCTAAAATAGTGAAGCTGGATATTGTAAAACATTGCTCTTGGGAGAAACATATTTGAAACTTCCCTCTCTGTGTGCGCGCTCTTATTCCACACCTGAATGCAAAGCTCCAGACAATTAGTGCAGAATTATGGGAGCCAAAATGAGGTAATTTACAGCGGCCCCTTTGCCTTAGCCCTAGCCTGAGCCTGTTATGGCTTAGGGGGACATTTCACATTCAGAGAGAGGAAGGGGGGGTGCAATGTGACGCCACCTGCGGGGACACAGAATGGATGTTATGGGGACTTTAATGGGTGAAAACTCGATTTCTAGAGGTATTTAGGAGAAGTCAAGTGAGACAGCCTCCAGTCATCCACTTTCTAAACGTTATTGTTAGAGGAGGACTACCCCTGATTTTTGACTCTGATTGGAGGCGGGAACCTCCCTAATTATCTGTCGATCTATCTGAAATTCTGACATTTTGCATGTACCACAGAACAGAATTTCAAATCTTAACCCAAATATTATTTGGGTCAAGAGTTGAAAACTAATGGGCCAGTCAGGACTATATAAAATCAGGACCTTACAGCATACTGCGATTAGATACAAGTGTGAAGTTACTGTATGTGTTGGTTACTCCAAGATGAAGGTGCATTTGTCATTTTACCGCTGAGGTGTACAACAAAAAGTGTACGTTAAAGCTACCATATGTAAGTTTTATTTTATTTTAACAGTGGATGACAGGTATGAAACCTGTTCAGGCTCACTGGTTCTCTCTGGTCTTCGTTTGTCCTGCCAAAAGATCTAGTGACCATCTAGTGTTGATGTGTGAAAATACCAGGGGTGGGTCAGCCAATCTAAGTACAGAGGGTAGCTTTACGGATCCAAAAATGTCCATTTTGTCTTCTTTTGTACATTAAATGGTTGGGTTAATTTAAAGGTCCCATGACTTGGTACTTCTTGATGCTTTTATATGGCTCCTTAATGGTTCCCTAATACTGTAAATGAATCCTTCTTCAAAATCAACACTCAGTGCATGAGAAACAGAGATAAGATGAGAAAGAGTCATAAATATCTCTCTCAAACACTTTATTCTGGGCGTTGTTGCTTGAATGCAAATGAGGAGAAAAGAGCTGGCCAATAGTAGAGGGTGGGGGCGTGGCCAAACTCTCCGCTCTCGGCTCAGAGCTCTCAGCTGATCCATTTCCTTGTTTTTGCACGGGGGGAGAGATTTGAAGCGTTCCATTGAAAAATAAACACATTTCCACATAAAATAAAATTAAACCACTGCTGTTCAAAGGTCCAGAGGCTCAGATAAAGGACTTCCGAGCCTAGAAACACTCGGACGTGCCTCCAGGCAAATAAAAAAACGCATTTCGCATTGCCTAGCGCATTCGCAGTCCAAACTCTCTGGGCGTGATTTACAGAGACGCTGAGTTCAGACAGACGGGGGTGGAACTGCATTTGCATTTCTTTTTTCGATCTGACGTCAACAAGGTGCCTTGTTCAAACTCGCCCGTTTGAGCTCAGTTTTTTTGTAACGCAGAAAAGGATCGCAAATGCTCAGTTTAGACATTTCACAACTTTTAACCATGGGGGGGGGGGGCTAAACAGGGTAGGGGAGCTCACATTAACGTTCAAAACCCTCAGAAAGTGAAAATTTCATGCCATGGGACCTTTAAAAATAATACAGTAGGAGATGTAGATCTGTCAGGCTGACCACGCCTACAGGAATTAACAGCAGCTGATATATGACACCACCGTCACCAACAACACCAGTGACAATTCTGAAGATGGCTTGCAGCTAGCAGCCGAAACAAGGTAAATACATCTCCCACTGTATTGTCTTCAATAAGAACTCAGTAAGTTAAAGTAGCTTTAAGGGTTAGCATTTTCTTAGCAACTGTGACTAAAATATCACAAATCCAACCCATTTGTTTTTGGAGGTAGAGGAAACTGAATCACTCAGAAGAAACCTTTATACAGAGCACCCATAATGGCCGTTTCTAATCCAGCTATCTAACCCACAACTCTCTGGCTGGTAGATGAGAGTTTTAATCACTGCACCACCGTCTTCATAACTGCACAGCCTAGTCAATCTTGTAATATCAAAGAAAAGTTCCACACTGTCTTTTTTCCCCAGGCCTGAGTGCTGCGTGACAGGTAGAAGCTGACAAAATGTTATGCTTAGCAAACGAGCTGTCACTAGTGCATACTGCCAGCGTTTTATCAAGCAAGTGCAGACAAGCAAGTGCCCCCATTATAAATGCAAAGGATGATGAAGCTATTACAAGTCTAATATTTGAGTCTGGACTGCGGATGGCCTTATCGGTGGAATCCTACCATCTCTTTCATTAGAGCCACCTCATCGTGTTATTACCATCAACCACAAGGAAGATATGAGTGCTCCAAGATAACAGTTGTCATTTTATTCCAGTGCAGCCCTTGATTAAAAGTGGCCTATTAAGTGAAACTCTACATGAATCTATCTACAGATCTAACACACACAGATAGGGGTGATATGTGGCGACATAAAAGTTAACAGAATATCAG
Organism: Paratrypauchen microcephalus; assembly: GCA_036785185.1. Lineage (NCBI taxonomy): Eukaryota > Metazoa > Chordata > Actinopteri > Gobiiformes > Gobiidae > Paratrypauchen > Paratrypauchen microcephalus. Next base: position 1,175,237 of record JAVJIX010000062.1, on the reverse strand, counting down.
ATCAGCAATATAAAGATAACTGATTTTACACAGCGAAATTGCATCAGGAGCAAGTGGCTTTGATCCCCTAATCTAGCTGTCTCATCAATCCAATATAATTTCATCATCTGGGATTAGCAATGTTAACGGCGTCTCAATAGCAAATGTTTTTTTTTTCAGTGTTAAATTCAAACAGTTTGTTTTTGTATTTTAAATTTGTATCACTTTTTTGTAAACATGAAGAAACTGTGATATATCTATCTATAAAACGCTCAAAACAACAAAGGTGAAAGCAGGATGACATTGAGTAACAAACGTTTAAAGGTGCATTCTATAACTTTACAGGCAGAGGGCTCGCACCTGCTTGTCTCCAAGGAGATGCTGTTGCGTTGGCAGGATTGTTCCGATAAGCCTCCACCCTCCATCAGAAAAATTACACACTGCATCTTTAATTTAAAGTAAATAATTACCATTTGCATATGTTGGCCTCTTACACAGACTTCAGCCTCATTTCGCTTGGGGCCGCCATCTTCTGTGGCCAGAATTGCCCTGGAGTAGATTGGAGGGTGATTGCCAATTTGTAAGTATGTCCCCGTAATACCACCAGAGTAAGTTACAAGTCAGATCAGTGGAGACGTGACCCTGATCACAGTAAGAATAAATTTCAGGCAAGGCAATGGTAAATGAGAGAAATTCTTCTCTACATTACTGCACCCGGGGACCATCTCCATGATCTTCTTGCTTCGGTTTGGTCAGGTGCTAAGCTGGAGGATTTTACCTATGTTTTGGGTTGATGGAGGAAACCGGAGTGCCCGGAGGAAACCCACCCAGACACGGGGAGAACATGCAAACTCCACACAGAAAGGCCCAGGCGACCCGGGGATCGAACCCAGACCATGCATGCAAACTCCACACAGAACACACACGGAAAAGCCTGGGCGACCCGGGGATCGAACACGGAACCTTCTTGCTGTGAAGCAAGAGCGCTAACCACTCAGCTACCGTGCCACCGCTCAGCCATTCACAAACACATTCATACACCAGTGTACACAGACACTGTGGTCAAGGTGGGTTAAGTGTCTTGCCCAAGGACACAATGACAGAATTCATCTGTGGGAGCTGGAATAGCACAGCCAACCTGTGGGTCAGTGGATCTGATTGCTCAACCAATATGTCAATACTGGGATTTGAACCACCAACCTTCGGATCAGAGGGCAAATAACAACCCTTATGACATATAACCCCTATACCGTCCCTATGGAGACAAACAGGTGGTGGACCATTTTCTCCACTGTCCAAGTTACATATGCACCTATGCAGCTACACTCAGATAATGGTAAGTCAAAACCACTCCAGTCTATAATATGTAGCAGGAAGTATCAACATAACCCAAACTTCAACACTTGTTCTGAACTTGTTTTAAAAGTTACGAGCCGAGGGGCGCCTGGTCACCCTTCTCCAGTAGACAGATAAAATCACATCATACCAGCCCCACCTAAACAAAGGCCTATAGGCTAATGCATCCGTCAGCCTGTGCTTGCTCTGTTCTGCTTGTCAGGGCCTTGTCATGCCACCTCCCTCACCGCTCACAGAGGAATGCCTGAGATCTTCATAGGCGAGCGCACTTTTCCCTGTGAAACTACTACAGCTGTTAGCACTCTGCAGACCTGTGAGCTTATAATGAGCATGGAAACAGCTGCTTCCCCTACAGTAGAGGCCCTGCTCTCTCAAATCCCCCATCATTAAGTGGAGGGGAGATCGTAGATGGAGGGGGTACGGGGGGGAAGAGAGGGAGAGCGCAGCACCCCAGGACACGCCGCCATTGGCACACCATGGTCACTCAAGCGTTTTATTAGTCTGACCAGGCTATGTGTAACCCTATTGATCTGCCTGATGTGGTAAGGGACTAGTTTATGCAAGACAGCTGGGAACGAGACTACAAAGTGTTACTTTTGGCTTAGGTGTTGTTTGAAGTTTTATCTGTAGTTGTATGATTATTATGAAGTTACAAAGAACTTACAGATCTTGGTACAGTTTTGTTTTTTGTTTTTTTTTAATCAGAACCACTGTTGTTACAATGTCAGACTACACTGTCATCATTATTTTACATTTGTTTAAGGAGCACTATGTAATTTTACTGGTGGAGGATCTGCAACCTGCCTGTCTCCATGGAGATGATAATGCATTGCTGGAATATTCAGCAGAATGGCATTAAAACTGCCATCTGTAAGTTTATTAGATTTTTCTGTACCTTACAGATGGGAGCTTTATAAAAGAGCCCATATTCTGCAATTTTCTGATCTGTTATAATACTGTTTCCAAGTCCAAAACATACCTGGAGTTGTGTTTTGTTTCATTCCCACATGTTTAACACAAAAACCCTGTATATTTAGGTTGTGTGAAGAGTCCCTCAGTCGTCCAGGTAGAATCCATGATAAAAGAAGAAATTCAATTTGTCAACTGGACAAAGTTTGTTTGGTGCAGCGAGATATAAGCAGTGTCTTACCAGCACTCTAACCAGAACTGACGAAGCCTCTCGGATGAGCGGCGAAACGTTTTCGACCAAACAAACTTTGTCCAGTTGACAAATTGAATTTCTTATTTTATCCTGTATATTTATTCTCTCAAATGTCATACAGTAATACAGATAGTAGTGCTTCACTGAGTGCGTGCACATGGTAGGATCGGATTAGGATTGGATTGGATTTCTCCCGTTACTCGGCGGGTGGTCTGTCGTCCAATCCGAGTGCACATGAAGCTCGCGCAATCGGATTCAGGTTAGTGACCTGGTCGGCTCCGCGACGCTATGTGGCGCTGTAGTCCAACTGTGTTTTTTACGCCATACACCTTCACTAGAATCATTTGGATAATTTCAGCCCTGGAATTGCCAATCTGTAATGAACAAAAGGTAAAAGGTAACTGTTAACTTGAAAACTACCGGTTCATGACATCACAAGGTGGAACAGAGCATTTTAAGCTTTGGAATTGTAGATAGAAGAAGAAGAAGAAGAAGACAGACTTTATTCATCCCCGTAGGGAAATTATTTTTCTGCATTTGACCCATCCTTCAGGAGCAGTGGGCAGCTCGTCTTTCAGGCGCCCGGGAACCCATCTCCATGATCTTATTGCTCGGCTTGGTCAGGACCTTTTACCTGGAGCATGTTTTGGGTTGATGGGGGAAACCGGAGTGCCCGGAGGAAACCCACCCAGACACGGGGAGAACATGCAAACTCCACACAGAAAGGCTCGGGCGACCCGGGGATCGAACCCAGACCATGCATGCAAACTCCACACAGAACACACACAGAAAGGTCTGGGCGACCTGGGGATCGAACCCGGAACCTTCTAGCTGTGAAGCATGAGTGCTAGCCACTCAGCCACCGTGCCGCTAATAATAGACTAATAATAAACAATTACTCATACATGTGTGATTGAAACAAAACACAACTCCAGGTATGTTTTTGATATAAAACATGCACACTTACTCTGACCGAGATCACCTCTCCACAGATCTGACTTGTAACTTGGCCTGTCAACTGTATTAGTGTTCAGTATTTTTACTTCTATCCAAGTAACATTATTTTGCACTCACAGTACTTTTACTTGAATATCTGAAGACTTTTTCCACCTGGCCCTTTACATATCCATTTCAACAGTATGTGGCTCATTTAGACAGGAGTCCCTCAGCTGTTTGGGCATACGAACTGAGAATGAAATTAAAAGACAGTTTAAGATGTCTTCACCAGTGTTGAGGGCTTAACGTGAGCTCATAACCAGTTGCCCTTATGAAGAGTCTGCTGCTGCGTTGTTGATATTTACATACTGAACAGAAATAGCACCTACCTTACCGATCACCGTTTCCCTTGTGTACCGAGCCCGGCTCTGTTTGGTATTCTCAAGCCACTTTAAGGTAAAGCCCTAGAAAATTAAATCATGAAATCATTACAGAGAAAGGTCACAACATAAATATTTCATCATCTGATATTTTGTGTGTTGGACTGAGTTTATGTATGCAGACATTAGGCCGTACTGAAATGTGGCTGCTGTTGTAATGTGCCCAGGCTTAACAGCTTCAGGTCAAGAACGCCCAAGTATTTTTCTGATTCACAAATGTTAAGCCATGACTGGCAGAAAGAGGAAAACCTTTCTTAAAGGTGCACTAGGCAACTTTACTGAAGGATGGTGTACCTGCTTGTCTCCATGGATGTTGTTGCTTTTTTCTTAAATGTTCCACATATTAAAGGTCCCATGACATGGTACTTCTTGATGCTTTTATATGGCTCCTTAATGGTTCCCTAATACTGTAAATGAATCCTTCTTCAAAATCAACACTCAGTGCATGAGAAACAGAGATAAGATGAGAAAGAGTAATTTTTTTCTCTCTGAACAGGCCATTATGGGTGTTGTTGCTTGAATGCAAATGAGGAGAAAAGAGCTGGCCTATAGTAGAGGGTGGGGGCGTGGCCAAACTCTCCGCTCTCCTTCTTAGCTCTCAGCTGATCCATTTCCGTGTTTTTGCACGGGGGGAGAGATTAGAAGTGTTCCATTGAAAAATAAACACATTTCCACAGAAAATAAAATCAAACCACTGCTGTTCAAAGGTCCAGAGGCTCAGATAAAGGACTTCCGAGCCTAGAAACACTCGGACGTGCCTCCAGGCAAATAAAAAAACGCATTTCGCATTGCCTAGCGCATTCGCAGTCCAAATTCTCTGGGCGTGATTTACAGAGACGCTGAGTACAGACAGACGGGGGTGGAACTGCATTTGCATTTCTTTTTTCGATCTGACGTCAATAAGGTGCCTTGTTCAAAATCGCCCGTTTGAGCTCAGATTTTTTCAGAAAAGGATCGCAAATGCTCAGTTTAGACATTTTGCAACTTTTAACCATGGGAGGGGGGGCCTAAACAGAGTAGGGGAGCTCACATTAACGTTCAAAAACCTCAGAAAGTGAAAATTTCATGCCATGGGACCTTTAAACAGCATTAAACATATGGTGCATGTATTCAAATATAAACGTTTTTGTGCTTAAAGAACATGCATCTTAACTGCAACCATGGAGATACTGTGGAACATTTTAGGCAAAGTCTCTGTAATCCCTCAGTTGTCCAGGCAGGTTCAGTCATGAAAGTAATTGAATTCGAGAATTCAACAAAATTCAACCAAATACTGTGGAGTATGTGATTTTCCAGTTCTATTAAATGATATGGATATAATGTTTTATTACAATAAACACAATAGGCTCATCTGAACACATCGCGCTTAACTGTGTCACTTTTCGACTGGGGGTCCATCACATTCTTGTTTCCTTGGATATGCCATTGCTCTGCTTAGAATGTTCCATAGTATGACATTAAACACTTCTCCCTTACATGTATTCAATTAGGGTTGCCTCTCCACAGATCTGACCTGTGACCTCAGCCCTTTTGGGACAACGGATAGAAATTAGCCTTAGGGTACAATCCAGTGTGTTTACGTTCATGTTGTGTTATGTTTGTCCATTAACATGCTCTGTCTCAATCACATAAATAAATAAAAATAAGTAACTTGGCCTGTTTTATACTGTGAAACATACCAGATGAAGCAATAACATCTCCATGGAGAAAAGCATTTGACAGCCCCTCCACCAGAAAACTCACACAATGCACCTTTAAAGAATAGCCATATTATACATATTTCCAAGAATGTAATGTGTCTAAAATTGCAACACCGAGGACCCCACTCCACCTTGTCATTGATGAAGTCGACACTGCCTCCGAGCTGCGTCTCCGAACCAAAAGACGGCCAGTTTATGTAGATTAGGCATATGCTAATTAGACATATGACCTCGCTATTTGTCTGGGAAAAAACCCAGCCATGTTTGATCTGCATATTAATGTCCAAAGAAAAGATGGAAGAAAAGCTTTAATACAGATCAGTAGGAAAAGGGTACACTTGTAATTAAACCTGGAAAAAATGGCAGACTTGGTAAAACAATGGTCCAGCCGCCTAGTCATAATTGGGGGACTTTATTGATATTCTGCTGCAATGCCAGCCAAGACTGTGAAGGAGTAATTAATCTTTTACACCGAAATAAAAAGAAAAAAGTAGAAGAAGAACAGCAAATAGTATACGCAGGTAAAAGTACTGATTAGTAAAAGATGAGTTATGTGGGCTGAAAATAGAAGCAGCAAAATATCAATACAACCTAAAGTTCAAAATAAATCACACTGCAAACACAATATCTAGGTTAAAATGATTTAAATCAAGAAAAGTTTACTTTATTTTAGTAGTTTCAACATGAAGAAATGAGTAAAAGTAGTAAAATAAGTTTTTTAATTCAAGTAATCTTAACTTGGCCTCCCACTGATACAACTTCTGCTATTAAACTTCTGCTACTACTGATGGTTTTAACTTTGTTGTTGTGTTTGTTTGCTCACTGGCTCACAGGTTGGTGGTTCAATTCCCTATTCCACCAGAGAATACTATTGTTTTAGATTTATTTATTAAAGATCCCATGACATGGTACTTCTTGATGCTTTTATATGGCGCCTTAATGGTTCCCTAATACTGTAAATGAATCCTTCTTCAAAATCAAGACTCATAAGAAAGCCTCATGAACACAGTCAGAGTCATAAATATCTCTCTGGAACACTTTATTCTGGGCGTTGTTGCTTGAATGCAAATAAGGAGGACAGAGATAGGCCAGTGCAGCAGGTGGGGGGCGTGGCCAAACTCTCCGCTCTTTCCTCGTTTAGCAGAGGAAGATATGAGACAATTTCCATTGAAAAATAAACATTTCTACAGAAAATAAAATTAAACCACTGCTGTTTCAGAGGTTCGGAGGCTCGGATAAAGGACATCCAAGCCTGGAAACACTCTCACGTGCCTCCAGGCAAATAAAAAAACGCATATCGCATTGCGTAGCTCGTTCGCGGTCCAAACTCTCTGGGCGTGATTTCCAGAGACGGTGGGTAGACATCCAGACGGGGGGTGGAACTGCATTTGGATTTTTCCCCGAGTGTGACGTCAGAAATTTCCCTTGTTCAGAATCGTCCGTTTGGGCTGTGTTATTTTCAAACGCAGAAAAGGACCGCAAATGCTCAGTTTACACATTTCGCAACTTTTAGCTCTAAACAGGGTAGGGGAGCTCACATTAACGTTCAAAAACCTCAGAAAGTGAAAATTTCATGCCATGGGACCTTTAAAGTTTGACTTGATACCACAAGATGCTGATGATTCATTACACCAGAAGAAGATCAAACATTCATATAAAAGCTATCATTATAAGTTTAAAAATAAAACAATTACAAATACAAGAATAAAACCATAGTTGTGTCCTTGAGCAAGGCACTTAACCCACCTCGTCTCTGCTGTCTACATCTACTCTCTACCATCATAAACATACCTGGAGTTGTTTCTGTTCTCCTCTCAAACAGAATGTCATGTGGTAAAAACTCCATACACCATCACTATAATCATTTGGCTTCATGACATCACAAGGTGGAACAGAGCATTTTGAGCTTTGGAGGTGTAGACAGACTAATTATAAAGCTTTACTCAAACATGCTTGAATGAAACATGTTTTTAAGGAGGTATCATTATAAGCTCAAATGAGTCAGTTTTGTGTAATATAGGACCTTTAACTAAAATAATAATACGGCAAAAGAGGGACTAATGAAAGACCAGGTTTTAAAATGAAAATAAATGCTGCCTTAACTCTAACTTTGACCAACTTACATAGTTTAAATTTGAGGCTAAAATTTAAGGCCAATTATGAGTTAAAAATAAACACATTATAAACAAGCACAACTAGTTTATGACCAGTTGAAAACAGCAACGAAAACACTGTTAATCACATAGAAGCCAATCTCTCAGCCTAACCCAGGGCCATATGTTACCCAGAAGCCTCCCCTGCAGCAATGAATACACAAACCAGTGAAAATTACCAAACCAAACTCATTTTTCAACACGTAACAGTAATGTATGTGTCCATCACAGCGCAGGCCCTGGCTCTGTGTCTCTCTATGTCTCCGTGTGGGACAGGCCTGTCAGTGGGTTTGCTCGCGCTAACCTCCCCTGACACCTGCAGAGCCTGGACCCCCCTCCGCAACGTGTAATATTCAATCATCCCGACAGCTCGACTAATGACCAGGAGGAACCTAAACAGAGGTAATAGGTGAGCCTGAAAATTGCTTTAAAATGATGTCTGATAATGATTCCCTTTCCTAGTAATAAAGCTGGAGTAGTGTGGGAGTGTGTGTGTGAGTGGCAGTCTGTTTATATCGGGGTGTAGGGGAGAGTGGCAGGGCTAATTATCAACACTATTAAAGCTAAGTAGATCCAGCTGCATTCAGGACGTCCTAATGAAGGATAGGCACACACCATGGGCCCTTTCATGTGTGGTTCTGGTACTGGTCAAGAGCCTGCACCTCCGGACCTGCACCGGGCCTGGACCATGTCTCAGGTCTGACTTTGAAAGTGAATATTGTGCGTGTAGGGGCCAGTGTTATTGTTGCCTGCTTTGTTTCAGGAGCTGTGAAATGTCCGGCTCAGGAGCAGATGGTGGCCAAGCGTTGTTGATGATAGAAAAGGCTTGGTACTTTCGTATTAGACTCCAGGGAAGTTATTTGGACACAGCAGCTCACACATCACAATATAATATAACAATAAAGAGCAAAAATATAAATGGTAATAAATAAGTAGCAAAAATAGCAAGAGACTGATGCGAGATAAGTCATAATTACAAAAGGTTGGTACCATGTATTTCTATTAGTGAGTTTAAAAACATTATTAAATGTAAAGTCTAATTTTGATATGTAGAAAATAAAAGGAATGTTCTATTTCTAATTCAATAAATTGTTAATTAATTAATAATCAGAACCATATAAAACAACATTATGTCACGTCACTACACTATGTCACTACAAAAGAAATTTCACTAAGACACTGTGAATAGCTATTCTTAGTAGTGCAGTTAATATGTTAGGTAATACAGTTATATAAGTTAGGAACATTCTGATAAGTTTTATGCCAAAGGAAAAACATTTCCATGGAAACAAGAATATCATAAGCAAGTTTCATACCTATATTATTGTTGTATTATTGTTGTTCAGCGCTTTAGCTGATTTAAATGTGCTTTATAAATAAACTTCTTTTGATTTGCAATGCAAATAAGAGTCAGGTTTATGGAAATGCAAGCCCACTCACAGTAAAGCTACGTGGTTTTCAGTGCAACAAAAACAACAAAAATGAATGATGCTTTTATTTTAGACAGTTTTTGTTTTGGTTAAAAGGTACATCCTGTTAGTTTTAAAAATAGTACAAAAACACAACTTGCTTTTACAAATGTTTTTCCTAATACATTCGTAGCGGGTTTAATAAAAGTTTAAAAAATTATATTCACCACATATGTATTTAACCTTATTTATTGCAGACTTTTTACAATCGCCAAATAATATCCTTCTTATAAGATTACATAATCAAGCATGTCTCTCTTTTTCTATAGCTCTTTTTCCTATAGATCAACACTAACCCAGCACATTATTATGTTTTGATTGGCATAAGTTTCACCCCCAATGCCCCTTACTGGCACAAACCCAGTCTAATTATTCAGAGCTGGGTACAGAATCACCTCTATAGAAAGAAAGAAGAAACAAGAAATAAATATCTTAAAGCAACGAAATGTAAATTTGACATCAAACATAAATCAGCATACATCATGACAGTGTTTTTCTTTGCGTATTACTTCTTTGCTCACCCACTCACTTTCCATGCCCTGCCTACAGCAAATAAAACCCAAAAATCCCTGATATGAATATTTTTGTCAAGCACCATTTCCCAGTGAGTCACTAAAATAACAGAAGTGCTCTTAATTTGTCTTAGTGCGATAAGCCGCACATTTTTCAGCACCGTCGCCCCCAATGTTGTTTGCTTAGTTGCCACACTTAAATGCCAAACATCTATCAAAGTCATAAGTAAAAATCTAAAGAAAACATTTCTGCAAATGCCCTGTTTGTTTATAAGTCTACTTCAGATTTCTTTAAGTACACTATTCACTATTCAAAGTATGGGATGGTTGAAGAAGACATGCTATATAGTGCTATATAGTTATCATCATTATGTTTTATTTTGGACACTTTAAATCACAATATTAGGTTGAAAAATTACATAGCCCAAGGAGGAGGCAATGTCACCATGAGGACACGATGCACACATTAGAAATAACTGGCAAAAAAGTGTTGCGATTGTCTGAAAACTCAAGAAAAAGTACTGAATAGTTTTAAACGACACATTTTCAGGAGCCTGTGATGAATATGAGCAATAAAAAAGGTGAAAACACTGGTGGCTAATGACTGTAATTTTAAAGGTCCCATGGCATGAAATTTTCACTTTCTGAGGTTTTTGAACGTTAATGTGAGCTCCCCTACCCTGTTTAGCCCCCCCCCCCATGGTTAAAAGTTGCGAAATGTCTAAACTGAGCATTTGCGATCCTTTTCTGCGTTACAAAAAATCGGAGCTCAAACGGGCGATTTTGAACAAGGCACCTTATTGACGTCAGATCGAAAAAAGAAATGCAAATGCAGTTCCACCCCCGTCTGTCTGTACTCAGCGTCTCTGTAAATCACGCCCAGAGAGTTTGGACTGCGAATGCGCTAGGCAATGCAAAATGCGTTTTTTATTTGCCTGGAGGCACGTCCGAGTGTTTCTAGGCTCGGAAGTCCTTTATCTGAGCCTCTGGACCTTTGAACAGCAGTGGTTTGATTTTATTTTATGTGGAAATGTGTTTATTTCTCAATGGAACGCTTCAAATCTCTCTCCCCGTGCAAAAACAAGGAAATGGATCAGCTGAGAGCGGAGAGTTTGGCCACGCCCCCACCCTCTACTATAGGCCAGCTCTTTTCTCCTCATTTGCATTCAAGCAACAACGCCCAGAATAAAGTGTTTGAGAGAGATATTTATGACTCTTTCTCATCTTATCTCTGTTTCTCATGCAGTGAGTGTTGATTTTGAAGAAGGATTCATTTACAGTATTAGGGAACCATTAAGGAGCCATATAAAAGCATCAAGAAGTACCATGTCATGGGATCTTTAATAATTTCCCTACGGAGATGAATAAAGTCGTCTTCGTCTTCTTCTTCTTCTTCTTCTTCTTCTTCTTCTTCTTCTGTGTGAGAGAGATGTTTAACAGCACAAATCAGCTCACCTGCAGTTTCATCTAGGTCAACTCTTTCTGGTCAGATTGTATTTAAACCAAGGTCAGATTGAAGTCTAATTTGAGTAACAGAGCTTTAGACAGAACAGAACCTACAGAACCTACAGAGTACTGTTGGCAGCATCAACCCCTCCTACGGATAGCTGCAGATCACGCTGCGAGATTTGCAATTATGCCAGGACAATGCTGAATCATACGTGTAACACAAAAAATAAATAGGCAGCAGTGGGCGTGTACCATAAAATAAGAAGTGAAAACTATTATAACATGGTTAAAGGTCCCATATTACAAAACTGACTCTTGTAAGCTTTTAGTCATATTAGAAAGTTGTTACCTCATCAAAAACATAGGCCTACCTGTAATTGTGTTTTGTTTCATTCACACATGTTTGAGCTGTTTGGGCACTACATTACCAGGTGGAACAGCGTGTTTTATATTTGAGAGAAAAACTCTAAATATGCAGGGCTTGTGTGTTAAAACGTGTGAATGAAACAAAACACAACGCTAGGTATGTTTTTGATGAGGAAACTACATTATAACAGATCAAAAATTAAAAGTCGATTTTGCATAACATGTCACCGTTAAGTTTATATATCTAAATATTGAGATGCGTGTAATCTGTGATCCACTCTTTCTGTTTTTCAAACTGTTTTTTAATCGTGTATTTGATGCTAATTTGTATGATAGCCACATCATTCCTTTTTGGCATGATATAATACTGTTTGCTCAGCTAACACTCAAAGTAATCAAATCTAATTACAAAATCTGCAAAGTAACAAGGCTGATGCTTTAACTTTGTGGTGTTCAAGATTAAAAACACACACACACACACAGCTTTGGACTTCTTTTTCCAATTTTACCTCTGCAAAAAGAACAAGGACAATAGCTTTGTTACACCTGGGATCAAGTTGTCAGTTTTGATTGATACTATTCATAGCTAACGCAGACCACTCTAGATGCAAAAGTTGTGTTGAATATTTTCCACCTGATGTGACAAATATGAAGGAAGATATTTAGATGGTTATAACAGCATCACTCTCAGACGCAGTGCACCTGTTTCCATGTCTTTTCATCAATTTAAAAAATATGTGTCACTGTAAGAAAAAAGTAACACAGTGAAACTTTAAACGTCCCATATTACACAAAACTGACTCTTGTGGTCTTTAAGCCACCTTATCGTGTTGTTACCTCCTCAAAAGCATATCTGGACTTGTGTTTTGTTTCATTCACACATGTTTGAATCATCCTGGTTTATTACACTGTAAAAAATAAACAGTTAGTTCAACTCAAATTTTCAAAGCAACCGACTGTACAGAGTTTTTGAGTTGTGCGTATCAACTTAAATTTTTAAGTTTTTAAGTATTGCTGTTAAGTTAAAGGAAAAGTAACGTTTTTTTACAATTTGAGCCTTATTTCGGTAATAAAACAAGTTGTTTTACTCACCCATAGCACTTTGGTGTCATATGGAGCATTTTTGGAGATGTTTTAGATTAGCGTTAGGCTAACGCCGTTAGCCTAACGCGACTTCTAGCCATAGCTCGGGGCATTCCCCGAGCATGTAATATGCCCCGCGCGGGCTCCAAATAACACAAACTTTAGCACTTTTCAAATCATAGAAGCTCGATGTCTTACTCTACTATTTCGTTTGAGTCAAAAGTGGCCTGTAATCTGAGATTTAGCCATAGTTTCGAGTAGATGAGGACGCCAGTGCGCATGCGCGGAGTGTGCTCTCAGCTCCCGGGACCCAAACATGGAATGCAAAGCTGTAAACTTTGGATAAATCTCGGATTACAGGCCACTTTTGACTCAAACGAAATCGTAGACTAAAGACATCGAGCTTCTATGATTTGAAAAGTGCTAAAGTTTGTGTTATTTGGAGCCCGCGCCGGGCATATTACATGCTCGGGGAATGCCCCGAGCTATGGCTAGAAGTCGCGCTAGGCCAGTGCTTCTCAATTATTTTCTGTGACGCCCCCCCTAGGAAGAAGAAAAAATTTCACGCCCCCCTTCCTGCGCGCGACTATAAATAGTATTATTTGTCTAGAAAATTATTAGAACACCATTGTATCCTTTTATTAACATTATAAACAAAAAAAAAGAAAGAAACTTACAACAAAGACTGCACTGAGGACTCAAATATGAATGTGTTTTTAATGCAGCTTTGCGCACATTTGTTTACGTTTTACAGAAATGAAACTTAAAACCACCTCATTTGCATAAGCTAAAAGCACTGAAAAAAAAACGCTCTCTCCTTGTGCCACTGATGCGTCAGCTTCTGTCGGACTAAAGGACACGACTCAGTGGAATATACGTGTTTTTTCTGTGACAGAGGATGTTCTGTTAATGGTGAGACTGTGCGTAAATCGCATGTGAGAACGCCACTGCCAACTACTGTTGTTGATGTGCAATTACACTTAGTTCTAGTACAGTACAGCAAAAAAACATGTTTCCCAGGGTCACACGCGCCCCCCCGGCATCACGCCACGCCCCCCCAGGGGGGCCCGCCCCACTATTTGAGAAGCACTGTGCTAGGCTAACGGCGTTAGCCTAACGCTAATCTAAAACATCTCCGGAAATGCTCCATTTGACACCAAAGTGCTATGGGTGAGTAAAACAACTTGTTTTATTACCGAAATAAGGCTCAAATTGTAAAAAAAACTTTACTTTTCCTTTAAGTTGGGTCAACTAAGCTTTTAAAGTTGTGCCAGCTAATTATTCATTCATTCTTCTTCCACTTTTCCAGGTCACAGGGGCAGCAGTCCAAGCAGTGTTCTGCTGCCCAGAACACAATGCACAGGAGGACGGCTCACGTCACAACGGGCCTTGATGTATCTTCTGCCATGGGGGCTAACAGTGTCCAGTGTGAGGTGGGGTTAAGTGTCTTGCCCAAGGACACAACAGCAGCAATCATCTGGGATCACACGCCTTCAAGAGCGGGATTCGAACCGCCAACCCCTGGATCACTAGACAAGTGCTCTACCAACTGAGCTACTGCCGCCACGCCAGCTAACCATTTTAAGTTCAAGTTTCTATTTTACCAACTTAAAACTGCAAATAATGCGCGAAGAGGAGATAAAATAACGTCTCATTTCATTTTCGTCAACATCAATGTTGACAAAAGGACTCGTTAGTCTCTTTATGACAAAGTTTTCTGCAAAGACAGCCGGCGCTTCTGAGGGGAAAAATGGTGGACATTTCTTTTCCAAAGCCAAACCCAAGGAAAACCCCTGATAAACTCCTCCGGTTCCCCCGTTACAGCAGATCCCAACGGCAGATTATTCCAAATGAGCATGTGCAGATTAGTTGGCCTGGCCCAAACTACCGTCCACTTGAATTTGTATATCATGTCAACTCAAAATATGAATTAAGATCAACTTTTTAACAGAAACTTGTGAGTTGAAATTACTCATTTGAGACAGTGTACAATGCAACAGGCAGTTTTATTGTCTATGGACGCTAAAATCCTGAAGAATCTGAACAAAATCTGAACAAATTCAAGTTGTCATTTTTACATTGTAGTTTGTTTACATCTCTGAAACTCAAAATGCTCTGTTCCATTTTGTGATGTGATGTAGTGGTAGTTTTCAAGTTAGTTTACCTTTAGTTTAGTAAAGCTCAAAGCATCCAAATGACTCTAGTGAAGGTGTATGTAGTTTAAAAACACAGTGGAGCACTTCCTGTATTACCACATGACATGACAAGTGTTTTCTAGAGAAAAACTCAGCCTAAATATGTTTTTGATGAAGAAACAACATTATTACAGCCAAGCCGTTCCCAGCCACAGCAGACTGCCCAAACTGCCAACATTTATAGAGGATAAAAGGAGAAATTCAATTTGTCAACTGGACAAAGTTTGTTTGGTCGAAAACGTTTCGCCGCTCATCCGAGAGGCTTCGTCAGTTCTGGTTCTAGTGCTGGTTAGACCCTGTTTATATCTAGCTGCAGGGAGGAGCTCACTACACTGAAATAGCTCCGACACTATCTCAAATAATCTGTTTCTTTTGTTTTTTGAATTTCTCTGGCATCTAGTATTAGCATATCTATTCAGCTAATACTAGCTAATCTATTTATGCTAATACTAGATGCCAGAGAAATTCGAAAAACAAAAGAAACACAGGGCTCTCAAGTCTCACGCATTGAGAGTGTGACACACGCAATTCGATGTGTTCACATGCTCACACGCCACACATGGTATTTCTCGCGCTGATTTCTTTTTTTCTTTTTTTTTTTTTTTTTGTGCCCAGAAAATCGGTCTGTGTGGCTTAGTTTATGCAGGCTCCATGCATTTTCAGCACCGTCCCCCCCGCGCGTAAGCCGTAGGGGGGGACACGTTACGCACTGACGGAGACACCGGGACCGGAGTCGGTGCGTCTCAGAGGAGACGTGGCACCGGGACTGAGGCTCAGGACGTGCCTGGGGGACCGCGCGTCTGCTCCCGACTATGCGGTCCGAGCGGAGGCCGGAGCAGACGCGCCGTCCCCCGGGCACGTCCTGAGCCTCAGTCCCGGTGCCACGTCTCCTCTGAGACGCACCGACTCCGGTCCCGGTGTCTCCGTCTGTGCGTAACGTGTCCCCCCCCAACGGCTTACGCGCGGAATACGCGCGGCCCAGAGCCGAACTGCCCATGGTGAGCGGCGGTGAGACGCGGGCCCGGTGCATTAACCAGACTCTTACATGAATCCTTTAAAAATGTCCCGCTCCCCCCCGCCACGGTCCCTCCTCCCCGCCCCTCTCAGCGCGCACTGACAAAGTGCGGTGATGATAAAACAAACTGAGAACCATCAGGTAATAACTTCATTTATATAACTCTCATTAGTTGCTTTGTAGTTTAAGTTTGCTCTTTAGACAAACAGGGCTCTCAACACGCAATTCGACGTGTTCACACGCTCACATGGCATTTCTCACGCAATTCAAGCGCCCCCCCTGTCCTCGGAAATTACAGTCTCACGCACGACCCCGCTCAAAACTTGACAGCCCTGGAAACAGATTGAGATAGTGTCGGAGTTATTTCAGTGTAGTGAGCTCCTCCCTGCAGCTAGATATAAACAGGGTCTAACCAGCACTAGAACCAGAACTGACGAAGCCTCTCGGATGAGCGGCGAAACGTTTTCAACCAAACAAACTTTGTCCAGTTGACAAATTGAATTTCTCCTATTTCTCCTTTTATCATGGATTCTACCTGGACGGCTGAGGGACTCTTCACGCAACATTTACAGAGATTCTACCTGCAATTGCATACACCCACAGAAGTCCTTTTAAAAACATTTACATTTACCTCTATTTTCAATGGACAACATGATATAGGACCACAAGAGGACTGAATTTGAATTAGCTGTGTTGTGAAATATACTGTTTAAATATTAATACTGACAACACTGGGGTTTTCTTTTTACAGTTATTTTATTGTACTTCGGAACTACTTATTCACGTTTGTCTGCACTGCTTTGCGCTAAATTTCCCTGGTGGAAATGATATTATGTTGTATTTCATATTCTTGGATTTTAACCATTACGCTCAGTGCAATACAGGAATGCTCAGTCTCACATAATTTTTCGTCCATTGAATGAGAAGTCTTGTATGATATAGTGAGAGTGTATCTTATTCTTTCCATGCTTTACTATTTCAGCCAAACCTCATTGAAATAGGTCTGTTTTAATAATAGAGGAGGTGTTGGATTACTCTGCGTTGCTTTTCAGCACCTCAATGGCTGTGTGCTGTGCCAGCTCACCATATATCTGTCTCCTTTCTCCAGTAATGCAGCCATCGGGGTTCGAACATTTGTAATGAGGACTGTGTAAATAAATCACTGTCAACATGTGGTGCTGAAAGTTACTGGATATTTCATTTTCAGCATATAAAGTGAGGCGTTTCAAGGCATCTGTGAACATGCTGGGTTAAATGTTCGCGCATCAACAAGAGAATAGTCTGTTTGAACCTTGTCTAACTGCTGTGGTCATGTCCCTGGGCGAAATTGATTGACACTTCACCCACACTGCATCCAGGCACTCTGACTGATTGTAAAGTTAAAGCTGCACTATGTTTGGATTGTGGCGGAGAATACGCCATGTGGAGATGTCATCGCTTTGCTGAGTATGTTCCACAGTATGGTATTAAACCTATATGTCTCCAAAAATTCAAGCAAATGGCGACCCAACTCACAGTAAAGATGCATGTTTTAAAGGAAAAGTAACGTTTTTTACAATTTGAGCCTTATTTCGGTAATAAAACAAGTTGTTTTACTCACCCATATCACTTTGGTGTCATATGGAGCATTTCCGGAGATGTTTTAGATTAGCGTTAGGCTAACGCCGTTAGCCTAGCGCAACTTATAGCCATAGCTCGGGGCATTCCCCGAGCATGTAATATGCCCCGTGCGGGCTCCAAATAACACAAACTTTAGCACTTTTCAAATCATAGAAGCTCGATGTCTTTAGTCTACGATTTCGTTTGGTCAAAAGTGGCCAGTAATCCGAGATTTAGCCATAGTTTCGAGTAGATGAGGACGCCAGTGCGCATGCGCGGAGTGTGCTCTCAGCTCCCGGGACCCAAACATGGAACGCAAAGCTGTAAATTATGGATAAATCTCGGATTACAGGCCACTTTTGATTCAAACGAAATCGTAGAGTAAGACATCGAGCTTCTATGATTTGAAAAGTGCTAAAGTTTGTGTTATTTGGAGCCCGCACGGGGCATATTACATGCTCGGGGAATGCCCCAAGCTATGGCTATAAGTCGCGCTAGGCTAACGGTGTTAGCCTAACGCTAATCTAAAACATCTCCGGAAGTGCTCCATATGACACCAAAGTGATATGGGCGAGTAAAACAACTTGTTTTATTACCGAAATAAGGCTCAGATTGTAAAAAACGTTACTTTTCCTTTAAGATACCTTTAGCTATATAAGAAGAAGAATGATCTCACACAGGAGAAATTGTCCTTTGCATTTGACCCATCCTGTTATTAGGAGCAGTGGGCAGCACATGACTGCGCCCGGGGACCATCTCCATGATCTTACTGCTTAGGCTTGGTCAGGATTTTTACCTATGGAGCATGTTTTGGGTTGATGGGGGAAACCGGAGTGCCCAGAGGAAACCCACCCAACGTGCCACACAGGGACCGAACCCGGAACCTTCTTGCTGTGAAGCGTGAGTGCTAGCCACTCAGCCACCGTGCCGCCACGTAAATCCTTACACATACATACATAAATCCTTATGTATTAAAATGTACATTGTGCACAATTCCTGGCAAATCTCCATGGAGAACAGCTGGATGACCCTCCATCAAAAAAGTTATGAAGTCATCAAAAATACATGTCATTAATGTCCATATGCTCATTATATAGTTGAAACATTGTTGGAATGCAGATTACAGCAACATAGATTAAAAAAAATAAACAAATAATCCTTTTTATCTATTTGAATGTATTATTATGTTGATTCAAAGTAGATCATTTTGACTTTTGTGACTGTAAAAGTCACGAGAAGTGGTAGTTGCAGTTTGTTTTCTACTTTAGCATATTTTGTTTAAATTATTTGTTGTAGTAAAATACTCCAGCATTTGCATGTTTACTGATTCTTTCATCTCAATATAAAAAATAAAATTTAAAAAGTCATTCCTTGTTTTAAATCACTAATTGGTGTGCTGGTGAATTATGAATAGTATAAAATATTGAAAAGGCTCTAAAGCTGCACAGAGCATGAGTACACAGACTTTTATAATTATTGTAATGGCAAGGTGCTGGTCCGGACTTAATTAAATCAGGTCTGGGTTTCAGCTTTGCATCTCCTTTTGACCTCTTTGCAGCAAATTCATTTTCCAAACATATGTTGGCTATTCCAGCACCTCTGCACTGTGGCAAAGATTCAACAAGGAGAGGGGGGAAAAGTCAGGCTTGCATGTGAGCTAGGTCTCTGCCAATACAAGAAACGGATCAGCGGTTAGCGGTTAGCAAGAAATGGAGCTAATTGAATGACATATTTTTGTGATCTGCTGCAGACATGATGTGATGGAGCCCAGGGGACTTGGGGCGAGGAACTTGAAATGATTTCCAAACATATATGAACATGCACTAAACCCTATGACTAATAATGAAAATACAAAACAGAGAAGGCAGATGTTTTCAAAATATGTACATTAAATTATACCTTTATATGCTTTGGGCTGTATTCTATTACTGAGTACAATAACACTGTGTAGTCTTGTAATCCCTCAGTTATCCAGGATCCATAGCAAAAAAAATATTTAAAAAAATCATCAATTCTGTCAACTGGACAAAACATTTTTTAGATCCTTATATCCCTTCAGGCAGATATAAGGCAGTGTCCACCGACTGAAGAAGCAGCTTGGATGAAATGTTTGCACACAAAAAACTTTAGTTGACTTAACAGAATTAAATAATTATATTTTCTTTTTCCTATTTATTTGATCAGTATTTCTACTTGTTTTGAAAAGTAAAAGTTATACTGTGTATTATTCCAATACAAGTCATTTGTATTGCTCCAAAATACCTTGAAAAACACCAGTTCTTAACGTGAGTGGGTGTGCCTCTCCACAGATCTGACCTGTAACCTTGCACATTGTGTTGTCTCCATGGAAATAGATATGTTTAATGCAATACTATCCAACTTTATTTCTATAGCACATTTTATAAACAGAAACCGTTTCCAAAGTGCTGCACAGAGGAACACACAACTCACGCGGTATTAAAAGCCAGAGAATAAAAGTGGGTCTTAAGACGAGACTTAAAACTCTCCAGTGTGGGGGCTGTTTTGACATGAGGGGGCAGAGCGTTCCATAACTTAGGGCCAACCACAGAGAAAGCCCTGGGCCCCCGAGTTTTAAGTCTAGTCTTACGGACCACGAGCTGGAGCTGGCCCTCTGACCTATGCAAAACAATAATATCCAGATGGAGAAAAGCATGTTGCAGAACTGTTTTATTCACATATGGGCTACTCACTATAATAACATACTTACAAGGTTGTCTGACTGCATTAGAGAGGTACTCCAGCTCTGTACTACAACTGCGGCTAATACTACTGCTACAATTGCTGCAGCTGCTACTGCTACTACTTACTACTATTACAACAATGTATATTACAGGACAGCCAAAGTTAAATGGCAGGAACATTTACTTTCTACTTCTCCAATCAATAGTATTATATTAAGTATTAAGAACATACCAGTTCTGCTTGGGCAAAGACTGTAAAAATAAGTTTTTTTATAGACATGAAAATTCAAGAAGGCCTTTGAGTCTTTGTGTCGAGTGCTAATCCCCAGTGCAAAACTTCTCATGCCCTTCACAGTTCACACATAACGCACAAATAGATTTCTGTACAATGCTGATAAACTTCACTGACTTTTAAATGTTCGTTTTTAAAAAGTCATTTATTTCACATTCCATGAAGAAAAGTGGCAACTGTTCCGCATGATTTATTCCTCTTGTGAAAGCTTTATAGATGTTGCCAATTGAATCTAATGCATTTTTATGAAGAAAAGGTGGCGCTCAGAACAATAGAACAACAAAAGGTATAGAATAAATAAAAGAAAATCAGGGTGAGATACAAACATACACAAAAGCTGCATTAGATTTAGGTCTAAAACTGAGACTAATAGTGGAACTAAATAATAGTATCAAGACTAAACCAGGACAAGAACAGGTCAAACCCAAGTCTTAACTGACCAAAGTTCTGTAGTTTCCTTTTTCTTACCATTGATATTAGTTGTTGTTTTTCTACCCCCATTTTCTTAAAGACTGACTCATTTGTTGTGTGATTAGTCCATGGGATCTGATCTGTGTCTGTAGTACATGGTTTCAAATTATTCTAGTCTCCTGATGTCGGTAGCCTGTAGGGTCCAAGCACAGACTGTATAAAGAAGTGGACTAAGGGAGTGTGACTTCACCCATAGCGTTTGGCTCCAGTCAAATGAAGCTCATTGAGGCTCGCAGTTATAGCAGCGAATTTGGAGCCGAGTTCCATGTTTGGAATTCCGACCGCTAGTATCATGAAGGCAATGCTCCTTCCCATCTGCACCGCTGGTTTAGTAGGAAGTGGGCACTTAGCAACACTGTCAATTAAACTTAAACATTGAATATATCTACTTATTTGGATTTTTGATGGCAGGACATCTAATGATTGGCCTGGGGATGTTCCTGATCTATCAGAAAAATTGAAAACTGGCAGCAAGCAAAGAGTCCCCAAAGCTGTCAGCTGTAATCTCACACCACAGCAGAGCCGTTGCTGACCTGGTGAAGGTATTACATCAGAAGGTGACACTATTTGAGGACTATCTCCAATCTGTGGATACCCCCCGACGCTTGGATGCCATCATGAACATGCTTACTGTGCAAATCCAACGCGCCACAGTCCTCAATCATTGCTACACGCCAGGAGGAGATGTCTAGAGGTCTCACGGCCCTGCATGGTGACATGAAGTTGGGGTCCTGATAGTACCAGGGTTCTGACTAATTGTCCGTTTGCCCGAGTTCTAAAGTGTATTGATTATGTGCATTTTTCCCCCTGGTTAATTCACTCTCCCAGAGTATCTACAATAACAGGATTGCTGTGTTTTGACTATGTTCTGCTGCACTGGACACCCCAAGGACACACAGCTGTGATAACACAGCTCACCATGAATCAAAGGACATCATATCAATTGGCTAGAACACACTGACATGTATTTGTAAACATTCTGCCCTGCCTACATAGCCTTCTGCCTCAGTTCAGTTCATCAATATTCTCTATATTTCACTCTTGCTCTTGCCCCCTTCCCACCCTCCCGTATTTTAATCCAAACAAAAAAGATGCCTCATGTTAAACCGTCCCATTGTTTTGTCGTATGTTTGTGACTATTGTTATTGATTGTATCTGCATTTTCTTTTCTATTCATGTGATTGTATATGCATTTTCCATTCTGTTCATGTTCTTCTATTTTAATCATTGTAAAGCTCTTTTTGTTGCATTTATTGTATTACAGTGTGTCTCATGGCCTTACAGTGCCACACCAGCACTCTCAGGATTCTAAGTTTGTTGCTTTTATGCTGAGCTCAATCAAGCCACGGAGGTACTAGCCTACTTTGTATTTGGCTATATAGACCCCTTTACCGTTAGTAAACAGACGTGACGTCACCGGCCGGCGGCATGTGCGCGCACTGTTGACCCAGAATCAACCATGGCGGACCATAGCGGAGTATCTGAACGATAGGGAGAGCTACATTCACGTTGAGCAACGGGGTTCGACTACCAGATCCTTGTGCGATCACGGAGTGGCAGAACGACCGCAGAAAGTGGCCAGATTTACAGTGGACAGATATCCACTGTTATTTAGTAGAGAAGCCCAGCGTGTATACAAGAGAGAAAGTGCGCGCATACAAATCCATGGATGCCTACCAGTTTGCCGTGTGTGGCCATGTACAGGAGGTAAAATACCACGATATCGATGGAGAGTTTTGCGTGTTGGCATCTGATGTTCTCCCTAGTCAAAGACAAGGCCACAAGACGACCATGTACAATGCTTGGGCTATCATCAACAAGCCCGATAACTACGTTCTGACCGCCAACTGCACTTGCGTTGCGGGGTAAAAAACATACTACGACTTAATTCACGAGTCACAGATGTGATCTCAGTCATGTCAAATGCCATTTATGATGGTCATGCGAAAACTTATCATGCCTTTTAACAAAGTTATTCGTGTTCGTTTACATGTGTCTGTCGTAGAGGTTACCTGGGTAATATGTCTGTGAGCTTTGCGGTGTCCTGTGCTTGCTAGTTAATCATGCTGCTTGTTTAGGGTAATTTACCCAGGTGTTCACTTGTGTACACCTGGGTGTATGTCAGTTGAATGATATGAACTATCATTTATTCCATCTGTTTCTCTTTATTTCACGTCGAGTTCTTCTCGAGCTTTGAAACACGTCTATAGGGTTCTTTTTCTTCTGTGTCAAATTACTTTTTATTTTTCCCCCAAAAGTAAAATAGATCCACAGGTTTTACATTTCATTTAATCAACACCTGTTAAAAAGTTCAGATATAGGTAAATAAGTTATGTGAATTAACCTTTATATGACATCCTAAAATATTTGACCACATTCAGAGTCTTGGAAGTCATGAGTGTCTTGGAAGTCTTGGAAACTTTAAAACTGTGGTCCTCAATTGACCAAATAAGTTCTTTACAACCTACTTTTCACTGAACTAAACTTATTTTCATATGTCATTTGGCATATTTGTGCTCATAGTTGTATAATCAAAACAATATTTGGCTCAATACTAGTACCATACAGGCCTATTTTCTGACCTACTTTCAGGTCCCGGCCCACCAGTTGAAATCCCTGATTGGAAATCACTGTCTATGACACACAATGGGGAAATCCTTTTTGTTCCACGTGGCATTTTATGATTTTTCCTGCTGCGGTGCCTCTAGTGGCCACCTACAAAAGAACGTCAAATTGGCAATAACTGTCTGGCTACACAGTTGTAATTAGGCCGGCAGCATCCGGGCTCGTAAAGCACCTCTGCTTGTGTGCGCCTGATTTTAAATGACAAGGTGACTCTTTGTGCTATGGGCCACCTGAGAACTACGGCGGCTGCTTTGGGACAATCTTTTCCAGGGACTTAGTCAAGCAAAGCAGCAGTTTTTTTAATGCCTTTTTCCTCTTTTTGCCTCCAAGTCACTACAGTTTTTGGGAGTGTGCGTATATATATGCAAAAGTGTCTAATGCTAATATATGCCAGGGCAATTTGCACTGCTCTATGCTAGCAGGCACTGGGGGTATTAATGCACCACATATTAGGAAGCAGAGTCAATCAGCTCTCCAGTTATAAATACGGTATTGTCTTATATTGCCACTCTGTCCAGATAATGCAGTCTTCTTGTGTTGTCTCGGTCCATTGTCCCCTGCAGTACTAGATTACTTCACATCTACACACACACACACACACACACACACACACACACACACACACACACACACACACAGATTGGAAGAGAGAAAGAGAGAAAATGAGAGCGGAAGGAAGGAGGCCCGGGGTTTTTCTTGCCGTCACACACGATCAGGCACAGTTTTTGGATAATCCCAGATGCCAAAGTTTTATTGGACTATATCGTAGACTCTGCAGCTGCCATTACTTTGAATGGACAGTGCATTTAGAGACATATATATATATATAAGGAACGGAAAGGGCAATGCTGCAATTTGTAATGCAATCTTTTGTGTCTTCTCCAAGTACTCCAAAGTCTATATTATTGTGTTTGTGGTGGTAGTTTTTGGATGCACAATTTTCAAACAAACACTGTAATTTTCACTGCATTATAATGGAAACTGCTAACTCCAACCATAATAGGGAAATTACACTGTTACAAGGCAAAGTTCAAGAACAGTATGGGAATAAAACCTGCAATCAAAAATCAAGATAAAATCTACTATACTATAAAGATTTACAATAGACATAAAAAGTAAAGTGAAAGGCTACTGGTTTTAGGTTCCACTATAACTCTGAAAATGATTTGTAATTAAGGTGATTGGACCAAAGTGGAGTTTGCTGATGGATTTCAAAGGACATCACAACATTCTATAGGTCAATATTATGTATAGGTCCTAGACACAAAACTGACTCTTGTGAGCTTTAAAGATCCCATGACATGGTACTTCTTGATGCTTTTATATGGCTCCTTAATGGTTCCCTAATACTGTAAATGAATCCTTCTTCAAAATCAACACTCAGTGTATGAGAAACAGAGATAAGATGAGAAAGAGTCATAAATATCTCTCTCAAACACTTTATTCTGGGCGTTGTTGCTTGAATGCAAATGAGGAGAAAAGAGATGGCCTATAGTAGAGGGTGGGGGCGTGGCCAAACTCTCCGCTCTCCGCTGTGCTCTCAGCTGATCCATTTCCGTGTTTTTGCACGGGGGAGAGATTTGAAGCGTTCCATTGAAAAATAAACACATTTCCACATAAAATAAAATTAAACCACTGCTGTTCAAAGGTCCAGAGGCTCAGATAAAGGACTTCCGAGCCTAGAAACACTCGGACGTGCCTCCAGGCAAATAAAAAACGCATTTCGCATTGCCTAGCGCATTCGCAGTCCAAACTCTCTGGGCGTGATTTACAGAGACGCTGAGTACAGACAGACGGGGGTGGAACTGCATTTGCATTTCTTTTTTCGATCTGACGTCAATAAGGTGCCTTGTTCAAAATCGCCCGTTTGAGCTCCGATTTTTTGTAACGCAGAAAAGGATCGCAAATGCTCAGTTTAGACATTTTGCAACTTTTAACCATGGAAGGGGGGCTAAACAGGGTAGGGGAGCTCACATTAACGTTCAAAAAGCTCAGAAAGTGAAAATTTCATGCCATGGGACCTTTAAGCCATGTTAAAATGCTCTAACAAAAACATACCTGGAGTTGCGTTTTGTTTCAGTCACATGTTTGAGTAATCCTTTATGTGTGTCTGTCTACACTTCCTGTATTACCACTTGACATCACAAGGTGGAACAGAGTGCTTTTTGTTTCTGCAGAAAAACACAGATAGCTACAGCCACATGCGGGGTTTGTGTGTTGAGCACGTGTAAATGAAACAAAACACAACTCCAGCTTTGATGAGGAAATAACATTATAACATACATCAGAAAATAGGATCCTATGGGCCCAGTAAGTGCTGCTGTCAGGCTCCTCATTTTGGTCTTAAAATGTTCGTATTAACTTCTTGAGCTTCATTTGACTGCAGCCAAACGCTATGGGTCACGTCACACCCACTTAGTTCATAGCTTCAGCTGGCATTATCCCATTTCAGTTTATCTATTCAAGTCTTTTAAGTGCCCACTGAGTACATAATAGTGCCCTTTAGATTTTAGTGGATGTTGTGCCAAAACAACAATCTATACCATACACAATAATTTGTTTTGAAAATAGTGGCTTATCCGAACATTTACTCCCAAATTAGACGATACGCATCGCAAGATAGGTCCAAGTTATTACATTCTTGTCACACCATTTTAAGTCTTTCCCAGTTTAGCCCCTGGAAATAATAAAATCTTGTGTAATATTAATTTTGCTCAATTTTAAACTGTATTATAAGGGAATTTTCTCAGGACACCAGCCAAGCACCTCACACTCACGTCATGCGCACACATTTGAATTTAGGTCGAGTGAAAGAGAGAAAATGAGAGAGTGGAGGGACAGGGCAAAGGGACATGAGGACAATGCATGAACACACACACACACACACACACACACATACTTTTAGCCCCAGGTTTTTCCTCGCCGTCACACATGATGAGGCCCAGTTTTGGCCCTAGCCCCTCCGACCAGCCTTTAGTCCTGCAGCCAAACTGTTAGAAGACATTAAATCAGAGGAGAGACGCGCCACTGCTCCTTCGCCACACGGCACGCTGTGTGTGCGTGCATATATGAACGGGGAAATATGGTGGCTTTTGGTCAGTACACACATGTGGCATCCATCTTTAAGCCTTAATATGGCCAAACTAGGTCACTCTGTAGCATTTAGCATTGACGTAAAAGCAGCCAGAGTTCACCCACCTGCATTAGATCAGTTCAAATACATATTCATATTTCTATCCGGGGTAGCGGCATTGAGCTAACCTGTTTGACTTGTGGCAATGGGATGAATAAATCCAGTCTTTTGAAAAGCAGTTAACTAGAGGTTGTGAGTTCGATTTTTACTTACAAATGACATTGGCCTTAGTTCATGTCTTGACTTTCGAGAAGCTAAAATTGCCCCAAAGATCAGTCTATGAACTCATTTTTGCTCTGGTTTAGACTCTTTGGAATGTCCTTACTTCACCGTAAAGCCCCCACTACAGGTTAAGTATTCTGACAGACCCTGTTGTCAGATTCAATTTTCGCATGCCAAGATCCGAACGCGTTTGATTCATTATTCGCAATCTCTTCTAAAATGTAGCATGAAGAGGACGATTATGGCATACAGAGGACGTGTGAATCAGAAATGCACAAAGCAGAACATATCAATCAGGTGCTAATGAGCAAAATAAATACATAACAGAAAATAATTTAGCTAACACGTTTTCCTCACTGGGTTTCTATTAGTCGAACAATGTCTCCAATAGAATGCGCATGTAGTTTATAGTGCTGCTCAAGTTGTTTTATATCCTTTTTTTTTTAATACTGCAAATAAAATACAGAAGAATACTTTGCAGCTGACATCGTAAACATTGATAAGTTAAAATAATAAAAATAAAAAAAACACTCATCTCATTATGTGACTACACCTGGTGCCACTTTCTAATAGCTACACCTTATTTAGACTTAGTGTAATTCTTCAAAAATGACGAAACTCGTCCATAGATGAGATGACCACCCTGACGCAAGTCGAACAAGAAGTGGGTCAGAATTCTTTTGTTTATACGGAACACGGCCTCCTGAAAATATGTTTCAGAAATATTGTTATGACTCGACACGGGCAAATGAATCAACAGGTGCTACTGGCAAATCAGGTCAACAGCTTTGCTCTTGTTAACTACTCACATGTGAATGACTTCTGTTGACAAAATATAACACTTATTTCAATTTGATTACTGACCATGAACTTTAAGGACACATCTTGTAACAGTACAGTACAACTGTGTCTTAGGAGTCAATGCAAGATTTTGTGTTTTTGTGCGTTCCTTGTTCTGCTTCTGCTGATACATTTTTGTTTTGTATATTTATTCGTGTTTTCCTTCCCTTGTTGCGGTCAACTCCATTGAGGTCAGACATTTTTCGATCTCCCAAGGCTCCACATTTCTGCAGTTCACTGAGCACGCCGTGAACAAGCTTATGTAAATCTCTGACCACTCAGATGTGAAATCAAGCCTGTATTAAATTGTTTTGTTCCACTTGTCAGACGTGATTAGTTCAAAAAGCTCTCCAAAAACACCATTGTGTTGATTAAGGAAGGAAGGAAAAATCTATAGATCACCTTGGGAACGGACATGTGTGTGATGGCGGGGCGCAATTGCTTGTTGAAGTGATCAGGAGGAGTCCCATAGCGGCCTATATAGTGCCCGTGGGGTTTTTAAAGATGGCCGACTTGATGGTGCTTGACAGACGCATGGTGATTGCGCTCCTCCTCCGTATGTTTTCGGAAACCCTCCACCTGTCTCTTCAAAGGCGGACTATCTGGCTCTATTAGTTCAGAGTGATCACCCACGTCCCCTTTAGTGTAACCTCAATATACTTGTCTGAGATTGCATGGACCAGGAAGTATGTGACTCCTCTCTCCTCTCGGTACAAACACCGTCGGGTATAGCAGCCGCAGCACAGATGGCGTCTATCATCTGGGAAATAGTGAGCGGGGAGAAATTACAGGTTTGGTGCTGGAGAGATGAGAGAAGGATACAAGCAATGGGTGCATCGGTGTCGTCTCATATTTTGCTTTTAAAAGACATAAATCATGGAACATTGTGTTTGTTTGTGGATTTCATTTCCCACATTTTCTGTATACTTAAGGCAACAGGTGGTTAGAGCATTACTAGAGGGGCTAAATCAAATATTGTGATTATACCATTTGCGTTGTAGTTTTTAAAAGTATATTCTGTTCCCACTGTAAACAACTCCAGGAGCAATAAAGGTGCATTGTGTAACATTTCTGGTGGAGGGTCAAATGGTTTTCTTTATCTTCTTATTGTTTTATCTGGAATATTTTATATGGCTTTAAACCTTTCCACCTTTATGGAGACCAAACCAGACCGAGTTACAGGTCATGTCTGTGGAGAGGCAACCCCACTCAGAGTCAGAATGCCTGTTTTTTTTGTTTGTTTTTTGTTGTTGTTTTTTTTAGCTATAATACCACCTGTAATTGAATTAATGCAAGACAGAATATTTTGTTCTTTGCAGAATATATAATTGCACCAATCAGATTTTTAAATTTAGACTTACACGAAAATTTACAAGAAAAAACAGTACAAAATGCTGTACAGCACAGGACATATGTAGGACATTATGTAGGACATATGTAGGGCAGTAACAGAAACAAACACACATACAAAATAAATCAAAATGACAGGACTGTTTTATTGTTTATCTCTAAGCCATACCAATATTCTGTGTCTCTGGTGAGATAGATGTAGATTAAAAAAAAAAACATACTGCAGTTCATTAGACATACAGTGTGATATTTTTTAATTTTTTCATCATGGAAATCTTCTTCAAACTTGTTTCACTCTCTCTACTAATACCTTCACAGATAAGCACAACATATCACTCACTGCAAACCAATTTCCTTTACAAGGTCAGTAAATTTTCTACTTACTTATATTAAATTATGCATGTACCTGTCTTTAAAAATGGAAAATGGACTCCCTGTGTACTACATGAGGCACTAACCTTGATCTGGTTCTCTTCTCAATCTGTTTCTCTTCACTGACGAATAACAAAAGGAATAGGTGTCGCTGGTTAATGTAACTTATTAGTCACTGGTCTCACACCTAAACACAAATAATGATTGATGACGTACTTGCGCTGGTATTTTAACAACACACCCAAATGAGGTTGTTTTCAAACTTTAGAAATCACCAAACCACCAACCAAAGGGTTCATTTTCAGATCATACATATTTTTGGGTCTCAGTGTCTTGATTTCGGCGAGCTTACATGGGAACAGATCCAAGCGTACTTCAACTTCAGAGAAATGAACAAATTGACCTGGTCTGTCTGTCCATGTTTGCAATTGCGTAGGCGTCCAATAGAGAGAGAGAGGAGTGAGTTACAGAGTGGAGATTGGAGGTTGATGCTGCAGGGCTCGGGGCATAAAGCAGCTCTTTGAAAAGGGCACACAATAAGGAAAGGTCTCGGCCAAATACCTGAAAGAATGTGGAGAGGAAAGAGGAGCGCGCCCACGGTCAGATAAGGCAGTTAGCTGCACAGCAAGGGTGCTCGGGTGTCGATGGCGGGTCAGGTTACCGCGGTGACTGTGCTAGCATGTGTGTGTGTTCTAGCATGCATGGGTCCATTTGAGCACTAAGTCGATAGCGCTCCGGACAGACACACATTCCTGGCGCTGTCTGCTTCACGCTCCACTGAGGCTGCTGACAAAGACGTGAAGGTCTGAGACGTGCGAGTGCGTGGGGGGCCTCCAGACCAGGCCCAGACCAGGTTAAGAGAGTCCAGAACAAGACCAAGGGCTCAGACTTGACCTGCTGCTGCTGCTGCTCAGACTAAAGACTTTACTGTTCACACAAATGCAAAAACTGAAAAAATACAACATTCTAACCATAAATATAAATGTGTCAAGAATGTTAATTACAAGCACTTTGGTTCAAAGTTCATCAAGTCAGATTTCTCAACATTGGAGACAATAAATACATGAACATAATATTATTCATACCAAAGGCCTCCCACTTCCATGTGCCAAACAGCATTCTCCGCTCTACTAAAGTTTAGTTTCAAGTATAGTTATTTAAATTCAAATTGAACAATGTCTTTATTTTATTAAATCGAGTAAGAAAAAATACATTTAAACACAGTTACACTGGAAATGAAAGTGCTTTGTTAATTCATCAACTTAAAGAGGGTCTGAAGAAATACATGCAGACGTGATCCAAATCAGTAACACAGAGATTGCATATTTCTGCAAACATGTAAATTTTCCAAATCATCCAAGTCTCCATGCAGTTTTTGTGAGAAATGTAATTTAGTTTACTGTTGGATGTGTCTTTATGATGTTAACAGGGATTATAATGACTATAAAGAAACACATTATGAAAACTACACTCAGACTAAATGGAGATGGTCTACAGCCCTCTCTTTCTGACCTGGAGGTATCTTGTATGTTGTTTCTTGCTCTAGGTCTGACTTTGGCGACTGGTCCAGACTGTGAGTGCACAAAACAATTACTAGAACTAATGCATTATTTAGGATTCAGGTGTACTGCTCTACCAGGGAAAAGTATGGCTTTAGGCACTCTGTGGCTCAGGGATATTTGGCCATGAGGTAAGTGTTTCTAGGTGGCTCAGACCTGGTGTTAAGGCTTAGCACCTGCTCCGCTCTGCCTCTTGCATATCAAAAACCTCCCCTCTATTACACCCTGTTAACATTGTGGTCTATAGCCACAGCATCACCTGTGGAGGTACATTATTCTTCAGAGGAAGACACCGTGCACATGAGCCCAGCCCCGGTGCTCGGCTCTGGGTATGAGCCTGGTATTTTTGTCGGCCGCTGGAGGATTCCTGTTCCCGTGTGGCACTTTTCCAGCTCTTCTCTTGGGCTTCAAAGCGTCTTAAGACCAAAGCCTGCTTTGAAAGTGATTTTAAAGTCGGGCTTTATCTGCGTGTGGGAAATCACCCCTCTGGCTATTTTGTAAGCTTAGCTACCTTTGAATAGACTAACACAGCCTTAGGATAAAGGGATCTGCTGAGCCACTGCAGCACCACACCAAAAATGAGGAGCAGACTGTGGACTATGTGGAGTTATTATTATTATTATTATGAGTGCATAATGTGAGTATGGGAACAAATCGGAGGCGTTATTAGCTGTGATTGAGCTCTGATAGCCATTAGTTCTGCTCCAGCGCACAGACTGACTCCTGTCTAATGATGTCATTGACCTTGTCACCTCCCAGAGGTCAAAGTGTCCATGTTAAACCATGCGTAATGGTTCCGTGTTTAGACTACAAGGCCTGTCCGGCTAAATAGTGATGGATAGCTTCTTTTAGCTGCTGCTGGTGTGTGTTGCATCAGATGATATGGGTCTCAACATGATACGCAGTTGATTAAATCAATACTCTGAGGAAATGAGTGGCGCTCCATTCCAATCCAATAAGAGTGGGTTTAGGTGTGTGCATGGGCCCGCACATGTAACTGTGGTACCCTTGAGAGGTGTGTGTGATACTCAAATACTCAACAAGGGCATTGTGTTTGTTTACTCTGAAATGAAGTCATCAGCAGTAACAGCACGCCTTGAAGAAGGTGTTCACATCATCACAAACATGTGAGCCACAAATCTCCTCCTATACACTGTGACAGAGTCAATGATAGTGGTCATTTGTGCCCTGGATCCTTAACCATCAAAGAGAAATGAGATTTGACAGACAGCCCACAAGGCTCATGCAAAAAATGAGCCCTTTTCTATTTTCTCTGTTTTGTTTATTAGATTTGTTTGTGCAGAGGAGGCCAGCTGCTGCTATGGCACAGACAGAACTGGGATGAAGGACAGCGGCTCTGCTGCGGAATAGAGCAGATATGAAGGAATTTCCATCCATATGCTGTGTGTTTCTGCATTATGTCAAGGATAGTTAGCGGGACAGATGCTGCCTTGGGGCTATGCGCATTAACAAATTCATGCAAGTTCCCATAGTTTGCACACAAAGACTCAAAGTGGAGCCAGAACACAAGCTTGGAAAAACAGGCTGTCTAACTGCTTTTGATTACCTGTTTTTGTCTTTGTCAGTGGCACTGCGTCACCCCAGCACTGACCCGTATCAGCCCCCACGCTAATGACCACAGCAGTTTGACACTCATTAAAGGGCCTCAATTAAGCAGAGGGCTCAGTCACTTTCATTACGCCACTTGTAAAGGTCTATTTTGGTCTGGCTTTAAACGCAGGGGGTCCGAGCCGTGGCAGACAGGACGGAGGCAGCACTACCTGGGGCAGGAGCTTTTCAGGGCAACAGGAAGTCCGTCCATTTGTCAAGCAATGGAAGGGGAACGAGACGGGATCAAGATCTTACAAAATGTATTTATGTTGCACTACAAGCTTTGCAAAGTGTTGACATTACATTAAAGACCCACACCTTTTGTGGCCACAACTGCCTTGGCGTTAACATAACTGACATTCTGTGCCAGCAACCTATCTGACTGCCACCGTGATATACATTCCTGGGGGCAATGTGTTAAGTGTCTTGCCCAAGGACACAAAAACATGCTATTACAGGATCAAACCATAGGCTATAG
Source organism: Paratrypauchen microcephalus (assembly GCA_036785185.1). Classification (NCBI taxonomy): domain Eukaryota; kingdom Metazoa; phylum Chordata; class Actinopteri; order Gobiiformes; family Gobiidae; genus Paratrypauchen; species Paratrypauchen microcephalus. The sequence goes on along the minus strand of JAVJIX010000062.1, from coordinate 1,142,168 downwards.
ACAAATGTGACCACAAACTGAACTACTACCTCTTATACTACCTACTTACGTTCAGTATTAGATGAAAAAGTTGTACGATATTGTAGTTATAAGGAAGACTTTTATTCATGCTGTGACGACACTCTTTAATGTGAAGTGTTAACAGAGTTGTTTGCACTTATATATTATATGTGTGGATGAATGTCATTGTTGCTGTGATTGAAGATGAGCTACTGCAAAAAAAAACTGAAAAAAGATACTGTGCATCTATCTATTTGACATATCTATCTGTCTGTCTATCTGTCTATCCTTCTGTCTGTTTATCTATTTGACACAAAATGCATTTACATTTACAACCAAAACACAATAAAAAGTAAAATTCTCATTTTCTTGCTGTTATATTTTACTTTCTGGTGTTGTTACAGCAGAGAGCAGATGAGCAATTATAGGATTTGAATAGCCCGATGCCCTTCCAGCTGTAACATTTTGGTGCAAACAGACGTTTTGAAAAGATTTTAGAGTAATGGTTATTTGTACAGTGGTACCTCACCTTACGAAATTAATTTGTTCCAGAAGTGGTTTCGTAACGTGAATTTTTCGTAAGTTGAGTAGCTATTTCAATGGAAAAAGCCTGATTCGTTCCAAGGCCCCGTTCCAAGTTTTTTTTAATAGTGTAACTTTTTTTTATAGTGTAACACTGTGTTCTGGGTCCTGATTGGCTAAGAGACTGTAGACCCAGGACTAAACGTGGACTAAACCAGGTCTAAACAAGGTCTATACCTGGACTGGACCAGGACTAAACCTGGACTAAACCAGGACTAGACCAGGTGGATTAAAGCGCCGTGTGCGGGTCTATTTCCTGGTTTCATTTCGAGTCACGGCTGAGGCGAGCAGCGAGGAGGAGACCGCACGCAGTCCAAGCGCATGAACGAACGCAGGTAAGAACCGCGGTGGTTTAATCCTGGTTTAGACCTGGTTTAGAGGAGGCACGGTTTGAGCACGGGTCTCGTGCTCGCAGCCCCGCGCCGGGTCATGCTGCGCTATCACACACGTGTCTGCGCGCACTAGTGATGGGCGGATCGATACCAAAGTATCGATATATCGATCCTGATGGAGTATTGAATATGCATCGATCCTGGTATTAAAATATCGATACCAAGTCATGTTTTCTTACTGACTTAACTTTCAGTTTGTTTAGTTCAAATTCATATGTGTTTTGTTCATTATTCAACCATTGCCACTTGTCAGGCACTACTTTTCCTTCCGCGTTCTCACCAAACGTGGGGTAGTACGTCATCCCGCGGTACACTCACTGCTGTGAGATTTCAGTCAAAGCGGCGCGGGGCTGCAGGAGCCATGAGAGACCGTAAGAGAAGTGTGGTGTGGAGTTACTTCCACACCGTGGACGACAATGTTGCGAAGTGCAGTGTGCCAAAAATGATCCGATATTGTGGCAATACCACAAATTTTAAATAAACACTTGATCATAAATCATAAACCTCAGCATGACGAAATGCTACTGACCAAACGACGACAGGAGGCGAGTCAGGCAGCTCCCTCCAGCACAGCAGCAACAGCCGTACGACAGAGGTCAGTACGACAGAGGTCAGCTGCCGAGGCGTTTGAGAGAGGGAGAATCCAGGAACCATCAAGCATGTAGAAGACTAAGAGTAGTGTATGTGAGAGGAGAATGTATGTGAGAGGAGAATGTATGTGAGAGGAGAATGTATGTGAGAGGAGAATGTATGTGAGAGGAGAATGTGTATGTGAGAGTGAGAATAGTGATACTTCATTTGTTGTCTTTTTTCATAGGCTGCAAGTGCCCAACTTACAATAGATTTATTTATTTTATTTTATTTATTTATTTATTTGATAGGGACAATGCACATTAATGAACATAAGTATAAAACAAATGTAAATATGCCGAATTTTAGCTACAAAGGTAGTTTTCATCCGTAGTCCCTCGGCAGGCAAATACATAAAAATACAACGTGCAATACAAGCAGCACAAACAAAAGTCTAGTGGTCACATTTGATGTCTGCATTGCCATTTTCATTTCATCAAAGATTTTTTTTCAGATATCTGGTGTTAGAATGTGGAGCTAAGCCCCCTGGTGGAGCTTTGCGAAGCCAAGGTATCTAGTTAGAGCCAGGTTAGTGTTTTTCTGTTCTATTAAAAAATGTATGAAAGTATCGGTATCGGTATCGATATCGCGATTCTAACCCTGGTATTACTTGGTATCGTATCGAAACAAAAATAACTGGTATCGCCCATCCCTAGCGCGCACACACACCGCCCTCCCCCTTCCCCCCACACTTCACTATTAATACATTTTGTTGAAAATCTATGAAATTTTGAGTGTTTAAACAGAGACAAATGTGAGAAAAGTTTAAAACCAGTCTGAGAAAAGCGTATAATGTGTGTGGCTGAGCGCGCATTATTTGAATTTTTGAGATTTCGCATTTCGTAACTTGAATTTTCTTTCATGTCTAGAGACCAAAATTTAACGTGAAGGCGTTTCGTAACTTGGAATTTTTGTTTGTTGGGTCGTTCGTAAGGTGAGGTACCACTGTATATGTGATGCACTGTGTGATTTCTCTAATGAGGGGTCTGTGAACTGCATGTTTCCTGGAATGTTCCTCAGTATGGCAGTAAATATTGTTAAAGAGGCTATTTTTGTCAAAAAAGAGAATCCTTCTTTAAACAGAAATGGTGGAGTCAGACATAATTTGTCTCCCATCTATAATTTCATTCTTAAACCTAGATCAAAAAACAAAAGAAACAATAGGGCTAGCCAGGTAAGGTCCAGAGGTGTAAAAACAGTCGTTGTAGGGGTGAATAGGTATGCTAATCTAGACGCCAGAGAAACAAAAGACTGAAACCAATAGGCGAGATAGTTTCGGAAAGTGGTTAGCTAGTTAGCTCCTCCCTGCAGCGAGATATAAGCAGTGTCTAACCAGCACTCTAACCAGAACTGACGAAGCCTCTCGGATGAGCGGCGAAACGTTTTCGACCAAACAAACTTTGTCCAGTTGACAAATTGAATTTCTTCTTTTATCATTAAATATATCGTATCTTTTTTCTGTGGGGAGGTTAGGCAGCTCACAGTAAGAAAGCATTTTGACAATAACTAGTACACTAGTAATTTAATAACAGTTAGAGAAGAAATAACATCTCACAGTCGGAGACCTCCTCCATCAGAAAACTTATGTAGTGCACCTTTAAAATGTATTATGGAAATTGTTTTATATTAGTATTTTTGTATCACTTCCAAGAGTAGCTGTCAGTTTGGTAGAGCGGTAATGTGGATCCGAATAAATAAATGAATATATATACAGAGGGCTTGTGTTTTTCAGTGTGCTGTTTTTCCAGTTCTCACCACTGTTTACAACTGTTTTTTTTTTACGGTGAAAATTCTTTGTGTTGTTGTTGTTGTACACTAATAAAATATATATATACAGTGTGGACTTTGGGAGTACAAAAACACATTTTTATCTTTGTTGTTGTTCTTATAGAGAGTATCCTGCTTCTAATAGGTTTCTGAGACCCAGCCGGGACTTCATCATTTTTACTGAGAACTCAATATTGAAATGTTACATGACAAAGACAGGGGGGACCGTAAACAGAAACGGAAACACCTACTCCATTCAAAGGTTTTATTGTAGATGCAGGAAAAAAAAATCAAACACAACAGAAAGAATCTCCAGAGAAGTGAGGATGCAATCGCATTTTTCCCAAGTAAAGTAAACAATGAGGGACAAAGGGGTTATTAAATATGAATGAAAGCAAGACATATAATCAAACATGGAGCTCTGGAAGATGTCAGTCTTCTTGGTAACTCATAGGTTGATGGTTCAATTCCTGTCCGGGTATAATAATTTTGATAATGTTCAGCTCCTCTCATGAATATGTGTGTTATTGTAAATGATGATGGGGGGAGGCAGCCATATTACACTATTATATTCCAGGGCAGTTCCTTACATCCATACTGCAAATGAGTCTGCAATTCCCTCATTGTGGAATTAGGTTAAGGGTTCACACTATTCACACTATATTTACATTCTCCTGCATATGGTGCTTGAGTGCACAGAAACATTTTGATTTCACTTATTCCCATCCACACCCACTGCTCTTGCAATTATGTCCCAGGGCAGTCGCTACATCCATACTGCAAATGAGTCCACAATTCCCCCAGTGCACTCTTTTTGTGTATTCGTGTTTTGAAATAATTCCAACAGAGTGCCTCAGACTTTTTGGACTGCATTTTTACATTTATCACAGTAAGTTTTTTATAGTACAAGCAAGTGCAAGCACTGTTTTGTTTTTTTTACTTAAAAAAAAAATAAAAATCTATGGATCTTAAAGCCCCAGTGTGTAGGATTCGTGGCGCATAGGTGGATGGTGCTATTGCACTTTCTGTTTTAGCTACGGCAGACCTCGAGGGTCACCCGGGCACGGTCCCGTTTTGTTTTGTTTTTTTCTCATGAAAACACACATTCCCGATCATGTACCATGACACTCTACACATCAAATGAAACCTTACAGTCTCCTCTTTTTGACTATGCAATTCATTTCCCTGCACAACAATCACTCCCTGAGCACATGGGGCTTTTATATGGAAAAGCACAAAACAAGGTTAGCTTACCTTAGAATGCTTTGCACAGGTCAAACTCTGTATTTCACCATAAACTTGCTCTCAATTTGTCCGTAAGGATCCAGCGAATAAAATCCAGTAAAACAATTTAGTCCAAAACACGTGTTAGATCCATTACGACGTCTGATCCGGCAGCATGCTTGTGTTGTTTGCCCAAAACCACGAGCCTTGCCGAAGGCAAAGGCGGAGCCCAAATGTCCTTCTGCGGCTCTCGTATTCAAAATGGCTGCCTCTGCATGGGGAAGATCCCCCTTTTATGTGACTATATCTAAGTCCAAAAGAATACTTTGATTTCATGATGGAAGTGAAAAGGCTTGGAAAACACTGTATTTTTGAATGGGTATCTTCAATTTCAGTAATTAACGGGTAAAAATCTTACACACTGTCCCTTTAAAGTTCACTCCTAAATAAAATAAAATAAAATAAAATAAAATAAAGCATAACATGTCTTCTCTAATGCATGGGAAAGCAAGACTAACTCAGACTGATGTTGTGATATGTTCTATACAAAATACAAATGGTACAAACCTGGATTAATTTCATACCAGTGTCACTGATTTGCGATAGTTTGGTGAATTATAGCCTCAGGATAAGAAGCAATAAAGATGTAAAGTACAACAGTTGTGTTTTTGGCAGATCTTTCGACCTCTGTGTCCAAGACTTTATCCAGGACCTCCAGAGCTGGCTCCTGCCCAGTCTCAGGACCAGGACAAGCTCCATCAAAACTAAAGTAGGTGAGTATTTCTGAAAGCAAAGTAAGAACCTCTGGAGGGTCATTTGTTTTGTTTGTTGTTTGTTTTGTTCAACTGGAGTCTGTGTTTTTTCTGTTTTATGGAAACAAACTGAGTGTCTGAAAAAAGCAGTGGAGACAGCGAGGAGAGCAGAGAAAATGAGCTCTCCTGAGAGGCGCGATGAAAAACAGCCATCTGCGCTGAGGGCTGGCTCTCTCAAGATGAGCTGGGCCAGATTCAACTCTTTGTATCACTCCTTTACAGTAAATCAAGGCAGAGACGACGCAGCTTTCCGACGGTTAGTGCTTTTGTGTGAGGGCCTTCTTATGGCTTCAGAAGCAGTGTGTGCAAATATAGATGTGGAGACTCCAGGGAGCTGAAGGCAGAGAGGGCTGGGAGTGGTATGTCTGGAAGAAGAGAAACAATTATACTAGACACACAAAGAGATAAAATAATATACGTACATCTGATTAAGGATGAGCTGAGTATGTCCATTTTTAATCGTGTACTTGAATTTTCTGTAAATGGTAGACGGGGTTTATCAAAGCAATCCAGCTTGTATTAAATGTGCTCTGTGTAACTTTTCTAAAGGGGAAAAACATTGCCCAGAATGTTTTCCAGTGTGGCGTTAAACATATTTTTCTTTGTATTGCTAAAAAAAAAATAAATAAAAAAAAAAAGCTTACTGTGAGCTTTCACGGGTCTGATTTGCATCTTGCTCTATCTGTATCATTTCCCTGTCTCCATGGGGATAGAAATATTTAATGCCATACTGTGGAATATTCCAGACAAATAAATATAATCTCCAAGACCTGTCATCAGATAAGCACATACATTTAAATGCAGTTGTTTTCAGTATTAGAAGAAGAAGAAGAAGAAGAAGAAGAAGAAGAAGAAGACAGATCTCCATGATCTTATTGCTCGGTTTGGTCAGGACCTAAGCTGGAGGATTTTACCTGGAGCATGTTTTGAGTTGATGTGGGAAACCGGAGTGCCCGGAGGAAACCCACCCAGACACGGGGAGAACATGCAAACTCCACACAGAAAGGCTCAGATGACCCGGGGATCGAACCCAGACCATGCATGCAAACTCCACACAGAACACACACAGAAAGGCCCGGGCGACCTGGGGATCGAACCCGGAACCTTCTAGCTGTGAAGCATGAGTGCTAGCCACTCAGCCACCTTATATTATATTATAATTTATATATATATTATATATATATATATATATATATATATATATATATATATATATATATATATATATTATATTATATTATATTATAATTTATATATATATTATATTATATTATAAGAGTGAGCTTAAATGATTTCAGTGCGGTGCAGAGTGCAGGTACACATATCTTGAGTCATGATAACAGTAAAGAGTATATAGCTGAATGAATGTATGGCATGTTTAAGTGGACGGATGCCAAAGTAGATGAAACCCATGAAAAAATATTTTGGTATTTAGCTTGGGACTGTGGATGGCAGTGTGAGCACCAAGGTAAAAATGCCCTACTATTTCCTGATCTTTCTTTTAATGCTGTTTCCTCATCAAAAACATACCCAGAGTTGTATTTTGTTTCATTCACACATGCATATTTAGACTGAGTTCTTCTCTCAGACAGAAAACACTCTACCTTCTGTTCTACCTTCACTAGAATCACTTAGATAATTTCAGCCCTGGAATTGCCAGTTGCAACTGAACAAAATGGTAAAAGGTAGCTGTCAACTTTGAAACTACCGCAAGGAGTATCACAAAGAGGAACAAAGTATTTTGAGGTTTGGAGACAGCCCAATAATGCAGGATTACCTACAGGATTACGGTGATTACATGCAGGATTACTGTGAATGAAACAAACCACAACCCCAGGTATGTTTTTGATGAGGATACAACCTTCTAACATGGATTCAAGTTCACAAGAGTCAACTGTGGGTAATATGGGAACTTTCAATGAACCTATAGTTCTACAGAATGAGACGTGACATCTGAAGCACTGGACTGTCCCATTAGGAAACACATTATAAAGCAGGATTTATTGTGTGGGCCCATAGGATCCTTGGTCTGTGGTTTGAATGCAAAATATAACAGTGCAAAATTACATAAAGTTTACAAAGTTTTCTGTAATGCTCTGATGTTATCTGAGAGCTATATGGCAGATGGACAATTATGCAGTGGATGCTCTCTGAACAGTTTGCCAGTATCCTTCTTAAACCAAAATCCCCAACTGCAAGAGAAAGATGCAAAAGTTTATAGCCCTAGCCAATGCAGCAACTTCTGAGCTTCCCAGTTCATTGTAACCTCACATAGAAGCCAATTGTTATCATCAAATTGCAATTAGTAGAGCCGTGGTCAGCCAATTCATCTCTTGTTTATTTGCCTTATAGTGAGAATCAGTTTTGGTCATCTGGTCAAAAACTCCCTGCCAAATCAATATGCAAATCAGTACACACACAGCAACAGATGATGTGCTGTGGAAAATCCAGAATTCAGAAAGGAAGAAAGAAAAAAAAAAAAGCATTATTTTAATAATGTATGACTGTTTATAATCACTTATGACTGTGATATGAAAAGTCTCTAAGTTTATGTTTTAGCCGATGCTGCACTTTTCTGTAATGTCGTATTATCAATAGTTGTAAACAATATTACATCATTTTAGCAATTCATCTTTGGAAATCCTACGAAAACAACTTACAGGTCAAATCTGTGAGGAGGCGACTCCACTCACAGAAAGTATGCCTTTTTCCCCGTGCTATTTTGTCAGCTATAAAACCACCTGCAATTGAAAGACAGATGTGTTACATAAATTACTGTGCCAGGCATTCCAGGCAAAGCAATAACAAAGAGATGAGCAGGTGGCAGGCTGCTCAACCAGAAAAGTGACATAGTACCCCTTTAATTTATATTACATGTTTTGTCAAAGGGCTGTGTTGTTGATGCCTTTTGTTAAGGACTTCCTTGAAAAAGAGATGTTTGAATCTGAATAGGACTTTGATGGTTAAATAAAGTTTAAAGGGACAGTGTGTAAGATTTTTACCCGTTAATTACTGAAATTGAAGATACCCATTCAAAAATACATTGTTTTCCAAGCCTTTTCACTTCCATCATGAAATCAAAGTATTCTTTTGGACTTAGATATAGTCACATAAAAGGGGGATCTTCCCCATGCAGAGGCAGCCATTTTGAATACGAGAGCCGCAGAAGGACATTTGGGCTCCGCCTTCGCCTTCGGCAAGGCTCGTGGTTTTGGGTAAACAACACAAGCATGCTGCCGGATCACACGTCGTAATGGATCTAACACGTGTTTTGGACTAAATTGTTTTACTGGATTTTATTCGCTGGATCCTTACGGACAAATTGAGAGCAAGTTTATGGTGGAATACAGAGTTTGACCTGTGCAAAGCATTCTAAGGTAAGCTAACCTCGTTTTGTGCTTTTCCGTATAAAAGCCCCATGTGCTCGGGGAGTGATTATTGTGCAGGGAAATGAATTGCATAGTCAAAAAGAGGAGACTGTAAGGTTTCATTTGATGTGTAGAGTGTCATGGTACATGATCGGGAATGCGTGCTTTCATGAGAAAAGAAAAAAAAAAAAAAAAAACAGGACCGTGCCCGGGTGACCCTCGAGGTCTGCTGTAGCTAAAACAGAAAGTGCAATAGCACCATCCACCTATGTGCCACGAATCCTACACACTGGGGCTTTAAATAAAAAATAAAATAATCTGTGAAAATACATTAAAAGAAGTGACTGAATGTAAATGTATTTAAATGATTCAAAAGTGCAAGTTTTAAGGTCACTTACACAAAATTGACTCTTGTGAGCTTTAAGCCATGTTAGAAATGTGTTACCGCCTCAAAAACATACCTTTAGTTGTGTTTTGTTTCATTCGCACATGATTACTGTAACTCTCTTCTTTTTGGTCTCCCCAACAAATCCCTTCAGAAACTGCAGCTCCTACAGAACTCTGCAGCCTGGATCATCACTCGGACCCCCACTATCCATCACATCACCCCCGTACTACAACAACTCCACTGGCTCCCCATAAAACAGTGAATTAACAAAATACTCATTACCACATTCAAAGCATTACACAACCTCGCCCCACCATACATATCTGACCTCATCCACATCACCACTCCATCCCGCACCCTCCGCTCTTCCTCCTCTCTTCAGCTCTCTGTCCCCTCTGCTCGTCTGGTCACCATGAGGAGCAGAACCTTCAGCCGCTCTGCTCCTCAGCTCTGGAACTCTCTCCCTCCTGACCTCCGGAATATAACCTCTCTCCCACTCTTTAAATCCAGACTCAAAACCCACCTGTTCAGACTGTCCATCCTCTCACAGCCAATCACTCCACTCTGATTTTGTTTTATATGTTTTATTGTATTGTTTGTTTGTGATTTTAATTCGTTTTTAACCTTGTGCAGTGTCCTTGGGTGTTCTGAAAGGTGCTTATAAATAAAATGCATTATTATTATTATTATTATTATTATTATTATTATTATTATTATTATTATTATTGTTATTGTTATTATTATTATTATTATTATTATTATTATTATTATTATTATTATTATTATTATTATTATTATTATTATTATTATTATTATCATTATTATTATTATTATTATTATTATTATTGAGTAATACCCCTTTATTATTAGTCTGTCTACATCTCCAAAGATCAAAATGGTCTGTTCCACCTTGTGATGTCATGTAGTGGTAGTTTCCATGTTAATAGTTACATTTTACCTTTTGTTTAGTAAAGATTACAAATTCCAGGCCTGAAATCATCCAAATGATTCTCGTGAACATGTATGTTTAAAAACACCGTGGAGCACTTCCTGTATTACTACATGACATCACAAGGTGGAACAGAGTGTTCCATCTGTTTGAGTGAAGAATTCACCCTAAATATACAGGGTTTGTGTGTTTAACATGTGTAAATGGAACAAAACACGACTGTAGGTCTGTTTGTGATGAGAATTACAGCATTATAACAGATCAGAACATAATATGGATCCTTTAACAGCCAAATTCCAGTCATTTTAACTCACTCACGTATTCCATTTTGTCAGTGTATTCTTCGAAAGACATCTGACAAAATGAAACTTTCCTGCCATGGCAGGCTTGCGGGGGGTAGCGGAGGGGGGTAGGGGCCGGTCTGTAACGCTCTGTTGTGTGTATGTGGTTTCAGGCAGGACCAGCGTCTCTCGGGGTCCCAGGTCTGGAGCCGTCCGCCTGTGAAGGTCGAGTCAGATTGGGAGCGAGACAAGGCAGATTGGCATGGAAATGGAATCTGCTGTCTGCGCGCCAAAACTCCGGCTCTCAACACGTCCTGCTGTAGCCGCCCGCCTGCATACCAATACCACAGGAACACAGGGCACAGGCACAGGTGGGGAGCAGCCAAAAACTGTATGATAATACAAGAGGTTGTACTAGTGGGAGATATGCTTTCTGATTCAATTTCATTAAAAAGGTTACTCGAGTAAATATATTTTGTCATAGTTATGAGAAAATCACAGGGGCACAGGTGGAGAGCAGCCAAAAAATGTACTTAAGAGCAGTAGTATAAGGCAATAATACAAGAGGTCATAATGTAAAATAACGTAATGAGTATATGCTTCTTCTACACATTTATTCATACATGTTTTGCTATTTCTTAATAACATTTTACCTACAGATTTATGAGAAGAATACAGGGGTACAAGTATAGGTGGGGAGCAACCAAAATTTGTACTTAAAGGAAAATTTACGTTTTTTTACAATCTGAGCCTTCTTTCTGCAATAAAACAAGTAGTTTTACTCACCCATAGCACTTTGGTGTCAATTGGAGCAGTATCGCAGAACTTATGTTGGAGCCGTTCTGTTCTACTAATGATCCCGTATCCGTTAGCATGAGTGCTCGGGGCACTGATTTGCGGTGTCCAAATAACACAAACTTTAGCACTTTTTAAATCACAGAAGATCACTGTGTCAGCGTAGACTTTTAGTGGATTCCAAAACGGCCTGAAACCCGATATCGCAACAGAAAAGTAAAGTTCAGAGCGGTGTTAGCTTCTTTCGGACTAGCGGTGTTTACAAAACAGCTGAGTTCACGCATGCGCACTGTCCTCTCTGATGACGTCATCAAATGAAACTATAGCTGGATATCGGGTTTCAGGCCATTTTGGAATCCACTAAAAGTCTACCCTGACACAGCGATCTTCTGTGATTTGAAAAGTGCTAAAGTTTGTGTTATTTGGAGAGCGCAAAGTAATGCCCCGAGCACTCACGCTAACGGATACGGGATCATTAGTAGAACAAAACGGCTCCAACATAACATCTGCAATACTGCTCCAATTGACACCAAACTGCTATGGGTGAGTAAAACTACTTGTTTTATTGCCGAAAGAAGGCTCAGATTGTTAAAAAAAACATTACTTTTCCTTTAATGGCACAGTTACCACACAATACCACATGGAATATACATAATATGTATATTCCATGATTCTAACCTTATATTTCTGATACAATTTCATTCAAAAGATTTCATCAGTAAATCTTTATGTTTTGTCATTGCAGGGCACAGGTGCAAGTGGAGAGCAGCCAGAAACTACTCAATGGTACCTCACAGTAATGCAGGAGGTCATAATATAATGAGTTACATGCTGTTTGATACAGATTTACTCAGGTCAGTTTTGTACGAAATAGTATGCTTTGTTAATGAATTGAATTTTACCTATTCTAGCAATAGCAATAGCAATGAGAGGAGGACACATGGGCACAGGCTCAGGTGGGGAGAGAAGACAAAAACTCCACAGTATTCCTCACAACAAGAGAACACTGGTAATGCTCTGGGATACAAAAGTCACTTTTTTGAATAAAATTACATATTTTATTTATCACTGGATATCAGTTTCCTGTTATGGGTGGCATTGTGGCAACTTTTACATGTTGACATGACCAAAATGTCCATTTAAAGTTACTTTATTATGCAAAATTAAGCTTTAAGCTATGTTAAAATGTCATTACCTCCTCAAAAACATGCCTGGAGATGTGTTTTGTTTCATTCAGACGGTTGACTAATTAGTCTGTCTACATCTCCAAAGCTCAGAATGCTCTGTTCCACCTTATGATGTCATGCAGTGGGAGATTTCAAGTTGACAGCTACATTCTACCTTTTGTTCAGAAGAGATCGGCAATTCCAGGGCTGAAATGATCCTAATGAAGATACATGGACTTTAAAACGTAGTGGAGCACTTCCTGTATTTCCACATGACACAAGGTGGAGAGGTTTTAGTTTGTGTGTGTGTAAAACATGTGTGAATGAAACAAAACACAACTCCAGGCATGTTTGCAAAGAGAGACAACATTATAACAGATCAGAAGATAAGATAATACAAGCCCTTTAATGTGTATGTAACTATTATTATTATTTTACTTATTTACGAGAAAGTTAAGTTAAGTATTTACGATACTTAACGAGAATCATCCATTTTTAAATCTTTACACATTCAGCCTGTCTCAGTCTTAGAAGTAGTAGTATAGCATGAAAATGACACTCATAGTATGACAGTACAGTGAAGCATTATTCACTTATTCAAGTAACTCTAAATAACTCAACATAACTGGTGCTGTTTAATGATGTCCATGTCAAACAATATCTGCATGAACCAAAACATGAATCCAGCTGTTTGTGCATCTGCTGAGCGCCACTCTGCCCCTCCTCATCGCTCCTCGCCGCTGCTTACTACCCCGTTTGCATATGGCACTTTCCGCCCGAGGCCATTTTTAACGGCTTATTTCATAACAAACAAGGACGCCACTTATTGAGCTAATGGCTTCATACGCGGAAACGTTGCACTGTGTTTATATGGGGCCGCTTGAAATATGCGCCTTTCGCCAGGAAATCTCTGCGCTTGCTTCAGAGTTGTGTCTAATTACAAGCCATTATTTCAGTTTTTGACAGGCGTCGCCCCAACACCGCGAAAAAACCAAAGGACTACGCTAGCCTAATCTTAGTTGCTTTCAAGTTTCAAGTTGTTTGTGCCACACTAAAATGTTGTAATCTTCCGGACAGAGATTCATGGTGTATATATATGTGCATACTGGAGTAACATAGCAATAACACAAGCTAACATTAGCACCATCCAAACATTTGGGTTCACACATAAATTCTAAGACTTTGTTTACAGTATACATTCATATAACATGTATATAGCATGCAATAGTTTCATGGGGTTTAGGTTTATAAACAGTCTGGATTCCATATGTTATTTTGAGACAATTTATTACACGTTTAAAGTACATTAACACTGCATATATTTTGTTGAATAGATAAACTTTGATGACATTTATATTAACAGTGTGTCAGTGCAATAATGAGAAAGTTTAGAACAGACATAGTTGTTTATAAAATATCTTGATCTAGACTGTGGGGAAAGATGAAAAGAGGAAATGCAGTCTTGCTTGAATTCATAGGCCACTATTTATTTTCTGTAATTTTGACTTTCAAATTTAGCATATAATATTGTTCATCAGGACGCATCGCCAAACAGATGTAAATAGTTTGATTTGTGTAACTTTTCCGGTGGAGGGTCCGTCAAGTGGTTTTCTCCATGGCAATGTGCAGATTCTGTCAGTTAAACATGTGTGAATGAAACAAAACACAACTCCAGGTCTGTTTGTGACGAGGAAACAACATTATAACAAAGATTAGAAAACAGTGTAATATGGGCTCTTTTGAACATTTTGCAATGGTCCAGCTTATGCATTCCGAGCATCCCAATTAGTCACTGCAATCAGTTTACATGAGTGTATATATACAACAATCAGAGGCAGCACGGAGTTTACCATGGAGATAACGCTATCAACAATTAGCCGTTAGCGTTTCCTGATTATCGGACAATAAAATGCCTTTTAATTAGATGCATACAAAACAATGCAGACCTGTTTTGACCTCAAGAGCTGTTTATACAGTACATCTGCACTGAGACAAGACGAATTTTGATCAAACATGGAAAAAGCTGGGCAAAGGCTTAGGAAGACCAGATTTTCAAAATTCAAATTGATACATAATCCAGGGCTCTCAAGTCTCACGCACTGAGAGTGTGACACACGCAATTCGACGTGTTCACATGCTCACACGCCACACATGGCATTTCTCACGCTGAATTTTTTTTTTGTGCCCAGAAAATCGGTCTGTGTGGCTCAGTTTATGCAGGCACCGCGCGTTTTCAGCGGAACCCCCCCCCCCCCTCCTCCCCGCCCCGCTCCCCGGAAAAAAATCTCAGTTATCAGGCGCCGCGCCCTTTTCAGCCAATAGATTGTTCTGTTGTTGGGCAGACTGTAGAGTGGGCAGGCCGTAGAGTGTAGTTTCAGCACGCACTGCACTGTCAGTGATAAGGACAGCGACTGAACATGAGGAACGACAAAACGGTGATGATAAAACAAACTGAGAACCATCAGGTAATAACTTCATTATATAACTCTCATTAGTTGCTTTGTAGTTTAAAGCCCCAGTGTGTAGGATTCGTGGCGCATAGGTGGATGGTGCTCTTGCACTTTCTGTTTTAGCTATGGCAGACCTCGAGGGACCTGCGCACGAGCCGCGCCGCTACTGTATAAATAAAATGCGGTCACTTTTTTTTTTTTTTCTTTTCTCATGAAAACACACATTCCCGATCATGTACCATGACACTCTACACATCAAATGAAACCTTACAGTCTCCTCTTTTTGACTATGCAATTCATTTCCCTGCACAACAATCACTCCCCGAGCACATGGGGCTTTTATACGGAAAAGCACAAAACGAGGTTAGCTCACCTTAGAATGCTTTGCACAGGTCAAACTCTGTATTTCACCATAAACTTGCTCTCAATTTGTCCGTAAGGATCCAGCAAATAAAATCCAGTAAAACAATTTAGTCCAAAACACGTGTTAGATCCATTACGTCTGATCCGGCAGCATGCTTGTGTTGTTTGCCCAAAACCACGAGCCTTGCTGAAGGCGAAGGCGGAGCCCAAATGTCCTTCTGTGGCTCTCGTATTCAAAATGGCTGCCTCTGCATGGGGAAGATCCCCCTTTTATGTGACTATATCTAAGTCCAAAAGAATACTTTGATTTCATGATGGAAGTGAAAAGGCTTGGAAAACAATGTATTTTTGAATGGGTATCTTCAATTTCAGTAATTAACGGGTAAAAATCTTACACACTGTCCCTTTAAGTTTGAGAGTGTGACACACACCCCGACCCCGCTCAAAACTTGAGAGCCGTGATACATACCTGAGTTGAGACGGTTGGTATAAATAAAATAGTGAAAAGAAAGCATAGCATTGTCCATTCACGACTCACTTGTGTGTCAGTGATAATTAGGGATGTAACAATAATCAAAATATTGTGATTTCATAAGAGTCTCACAGTAATATGCAGGCCATCACTATATATTGAATTGCAATTCTCTTTCCATGGTATGTGAGTGAACTACACATACCATGATCCTTTGCTCCATTTCAGTGCAGAACACATGAAAAAAATAGCTGTCATTAAGCATGTTTAAATCTTAATTGTCATAAACCCTAATTATTGGGTTTATGACAGAGCAGAAGTCTTGTCAAGGCATTTTAAAAGGAAAAAAAGTAGCATATTCACAATTACGTTAGCCTCTACAAAATATTGTAACAAATATTGTACCATGAGATGTATAAAGTATCGTTACATCCCTACTCATAATCTGAGGGATCCCTGTCAGCATTTTTTTTGCCTTATGGTCATTTTCAAGCAGGTTTTCTGTATTTTAGCTAAACAAATGACTCTGTTCCCCTCTTAACTGTTGGTCAAAATAGGCACACCTGGGTTATTTCTTGAGGACAAATCATTGGTTTCAGGCCCGTTAACATGCACTGAAGCAAGCTTACAACGAAGCTAGAAATAGATGAACAAACAGCCCGATGTCCACTACACACTGAC
Organism: Paratrypauchen microcephalus; assembly: GCA_036785185.1. Lineage (NCBI taxonomy): Eukaryota > Metazoa > Chordata > Actinopteri > Gobiiformes > Gobiidae > Paratrypauchen > Paratrypauchen microcephalus. The sequence continues at coordinate 1,125,848 of JAVJIX010000062.1, read as the reverse complement.
TGATAATTGAGACAGGAAATAGAAGAGAGACACTCAGAATAGACCCTGCTCTGCTCTATGTGATATAAGCACTGGCAGGTGATCCAGTGAAGCATCCCTGAAGAGGAAATTTATGTTGCCATTTTCAAAGCCAGTGGCACACATTACTGAGGAGGAGGGCCTAATGCATGGTTCAGTGGACAGTGAGTGGCACAGACACACCAGCACTGAACCTATGCATAGACCTGTCAATCACAGTCAGCACATGCATTGCTTTACTGTTCAATGAGGCGGAAATACGTGAATTAATAAGATATTAAAAAGAGAAAAGTAAAAGGAGATCATGCAAGTGTTAAAACTAAGGAAGTCTTGATGTTCAAATTTTACTTTGATTTTTTGGGAGATTACTGCAAAATCCTAATCACTAGTAATGGCTAAATGTAATAGTCCAATACTAGCAGTATCAATATCATCAATATTATTGTTACAACATTAGTTTAGTTTGGTATAAGAATTTTAACTTTTTAATTTCTTGATATCAGCCACTTCAGTTATGTCTCGGTGGTACGCAGGACCCTCCACCTCTTCATCTGTGCCCCACTGTCTGAGGTATTCCCTGAGCACATCATCTGTCAGGGCCTTGATGTACTTATGGATTTTGGATGTTTTGTCCTGGACAGTGGTTCCCACACTCACCAGTCCTCGGCCTCCTTCTTTCCGACTTGCGTAGAGTCTCAGGATGCTGGATTTGGGATGGAACCCTCCATGGATGGTCAGGAGCTTTCATGTCTTAATGTCTGTGGTTTGTATCTCCTCCTTTGGCCAGCTTATGATTCCTGCTGGGTATCACTAGCAAGACGTAGCTGTTTATTGCCTGTTATTGCATTGTTCTCCATTACACCCCTTTGTGTAAGTTTCCTTTTTGATTAGACTTCCTTTGAAATTTTATTGAGCCACAAGAGAAATACTTGGACACGGTACTTAATAAGAGTGCATCAGCTATAAATGAAAGGGTTTTTTTTAGGTGGCACGGTGACTAAGTGGCTAGCACTTATGCCTCACAGCAAGAAGGTTCCAGGTCCCCGGGTGGCCCCGGCCTTTCTGTGTGGAGTTTACATGTTCTTCCTGTGTCTGGGTGGGTTTCCTCCGGGCACTCCGATTTCCCCCATCAGCCCAAATACATGGTAAAGAAATCCTCCAGCTGTAGTCCTGACCAAGCCAAGCAATAAGATCATGGAGACAGGTCCCCGGGTGCCTTCATGTGCTGCCCACTGCTCTGGAAGAATGGGTGAAATGCAGAGGATAATTTCCCTACAGGGATAATAAAAAGTACTACTACAAAAAAAAAAGTAGTGAAAGATAGCAAAATAAATTGTCATATTGAAGTACAAATACTCATGGGTGCAGGCAATGAATATAAAATATAAAAAAAATGTATAGTTGACTTATTCATCTTTTTTATTTTACTACATAATTTTATACATCTTGCTTCATATATTTGATGTTTTCCATATGTATATAAAATGTAGAAAGTAGTAAACAAAGAAAATATACATTGAAAGAGAATCTGTGTATTTTGACTTGATGTAAAAGAGGAAAATTAGATTTGTATATGTATATTTGACATGTGTTCATTTCAAATTCAGCCAAACATGTCACAAAATATATAACACAAAAATACAGATCTGACCATAAGAATATCAAGGTCAAATCCATACATTGCTGTAATGTAATGTGGTGACCAAACTTTTTAAAATAAATACAAATGTTCAATGCTTCTTTGAGTTCCCATGCAGGCTAAAACCAGTTATTCAAAGTATTCCAAACAGTCCATTTGTTGAAACAGTTGAGGTCTGAAAACTATCCCTCACTCACTTTCTGTCAGTGTGGCAAATGGGGCATTAGCGCGTGATTTGCCCCGGCTCTGGTTTGTGGGGTTTGTATGGGGCGTGTTGATCTCACATGTAATGAGCATGCGCTTCAGTCGTGAATGAGTGCAGCCAGGCGTGTGATGAGGATGAGAGAGCTGCCTCCGCCTGTATAATGTTTATGATTCTGCCACTGGGGGGGATAAGAGAGGGGGGGCGAAAGGAAGTGAAAGAGACATGAGGGGTAAGAAGGAGTTTGACAGAGAGAGAGGGAAAGGGCAGAGAGAGGTAGGTCTGACAGAGATAGAGAGAGGGGGGGCAAAAGGATATGAAAGAGATATGACAGAGCGAAGGAGATAGAGGATAAGATAGAGGACTGGGGGAGGGGTGGAGGTAAGGAGGAAAGGGAGAGAGAGAAAAGGAGAGATGAGAAAGAATGAGAGTGAAAGGGACAGAGAGAGAGAAGAGTGAGAGAGAGAGGGGTGGCAGAGAAACAGTGAGGGGGACAGTGGAGGTATGAAGGGGTGAACAAAAAGTAGGGAGAGAGAGAGAGAGAGAGAGAGAGAGAGAGAGAAAAGAAAGCGAGAGAGATGGAGAGAAAAGAGAGAGCGAGGGAGAGAGAGAGAGCGAGAGAGAGAAAGAAGGGGACAAGAGAGAGAGAGGAGGTGAGAGTGGGAGAATGGGGGGAGGAGAGAGGGGGGTGGCAGAGAAACATTGAGACAGATAGACAAACAGAAAAGAAAAGAGAGAGATATGAGAGAGAGAGAGAGAGAGAGAGAGAGAGAGAGGGAGGGAGGTGAAAGGGAGTTAGAAAGACATGAGGGAGAATAAGAGGTAAAAGAGGGAGAGAGGGAGAGGGCAGAGAGAGTTAGGTCTGACAAAGATGGGGGGGCAAACGGACGTGAAAGAGACAAGACAGAGAGAAGGCGGTAAGAGAGAGACCTGGGGGGGTGGAGGTAGTGAAAAGAAAGAAAGAAAAGGAGAGATGAGAAAGGTAGAAGGAATGAGAGTGAAAGGGATGGAGAGAGAGAAGAGAGAGGGGGGGGGGGTGTCAGAGAAACAGTGAGGGGGACAGTGGAGATATGAGTGGGTGAATGAAAAGTCGGATGAGGGAGGGGAAAAAAAAGAAGATTAGATCCAGGAAGGCAGCAGGACCAGACGGCATCAACTCCAGGCTCCTTAAGTCCTGTGCAGATGAACTGTGCGGAGTTGTGGAGCATGTCTTCAACATGAGCCTTAAGCTGAGGGTGGTACCACAACTCTGCGTGGTACCAGTGCCTAAGACACTGCACGCTAAAGACCTCAGCAGCTTCAGGCCGGTGGCTCTAACATCCCACCTGATGAAGACACTGGAGAGACTGGTCCTTGGCCACCTCCGCTCCACCGTGAGCTCAGCGATAGACCCGCTGCAGTTTGCGTACTGGCCTGGCATCAGAGTGGAGGACGCCGTCATCTACCTGCTGCACCGCTCACTGTCTCACCTGGAGAACCCCGGCAGCACTGTGAGGATTCTCTTCTTTGGCTTCTTCAGTGCTTTCAACACCATCCAGCCACTGCTCCTCAGGGACAAACTGGAGACCGCCGGTGTGGACTGTGACCTGGCAGACTGGATCCTGGACTACCTCACAAACCGGCCCCTGTTTGTGAGAGCCAAGAACTGTGTGTCTGACCTTCTGACCTGCAGTGTGGGGGCGCCCCAGGGCACTGTCCTCGCGCCCTTTCTTTTCACCCTCTACACTGCAGACTTCAGACACAACACGGACAGCTGCGTCCTGCAGAAGAAGTCCAGCTCTGTCCTGGGCTGTCCTCTGGACTCAGTGCAGGAGGTGGGGGACAGGAGGGTCCTGGCTAAGATCATCTTTATGCTGGACCATGAGTGTCGCCCCCTGCAGGACGCTCTGTCAGCTCTGAAGAGCAGCTTCAGTGACAGACTGATTCACCCTCACTGTGTGAAGGAGAGGTTTCGCAGGTCTTTCCTCCCTGCTGCTGTCAGACTGTACAACGAACACTGTTCGTCATTCAACTTTATCTGCCCTACAACATTCAGCTATACTCCAGAGTCTATTTTTAGGTCTATTTTTAAATAATTTTAAGCCATTATTTATTATCTTGTTTTATTGCTTGCTACATTTTCCTGCTGTTCTTGATCTGTGTGTTGCAACATTGGAATTTCCCCACTGTGGGACTAATAAAGGCATCTTATCTTATCTTATCCTATCTTATCTTAAAACAGAGGGTCTGGTTGAATGGTATAAAAGGAAGAGAAGAGTGAGTGAAATAAAAGTGAGTAAGAGAGTTAAAGAGAAAGAAAGAGTAGAAGATAGGAGAGAGGTGGAGACAGAAAGGGAGAGAGAGGGGTGGAAGTAGTTGGCATTAGTAGGTTAACATTGCAAGAAAGAAAGAAAAGGATGAAAAGAGGGGGGAGAGAAGAGGTGGAAGTGAGAGCGAAGAAAAGGGTGAGAGAGAAAATGGGATAATGAGTGAAGGAGGAACAGAGAAACAATGGGGGTGAGAGAGAAAGAGAGGGGATGAAGAGTGTGGGCGACAACAGAGTGATGATTGAGGAGGAGAGGAAAGAACGAGAGGAAAAGAAAGGGAATAAGAAGAAACGAGGAGGAGGGAGAAGAGAGAGTGAGGAGGAAAAGAAAGAGAGAAAGAGGAAGAGAGAGGGTGGCGGTATGTGTTCACTGGTCTGAAATGGGTCCTGCCCTTCATGAATATTCAGTGACCCCCTGCGTCTCACTGATGTCAGCTTTGTGTGTGGGAAAATCCGTTGCCCTGGTAACAGCGCTCCCCAAAAAGCCACAGTCCCCACAATCAAGGCTAACTGCTAACTATATTAGCCTAACTGCTAACTATATTAGCCTAACTGCTAACTATATTAGCCTATTATTAAAAGAGGGAGCCATTGTCTGTGTCCATATATGTTAGCTTGGTACAAACGTCACATTTGCCATCACTACGAGCTGCACTAGCCCTGCTTCTACTGCTCGTTATGTTATTTCTGTGAAGTTCGACAAGTAAAGGTCGCAAATGTCGTCCCTTCAGATATGGAAAAAGTCCTGGTTAAGTTCTATTCATGCACCAATATGGAGAAACAAAGGTTGAAAAAGGTGGAAAACTATATTTACTGTTACTATCTTTGTTGTTTTGTATTGATTATTTCAGTTCTTAAAGGTGAACTGCGTAACTTATAATGCTTTAATATTACACAGTGTGGCATTAGAAACATAAAAAGCCTCCATGTACATACGTTGATGCCACCACCAGTCCAAGGTATAGTTTTTAAGGTATTTATGAGCAATAAAAACAGTTTAGTAGAGTGACATAAATAATAGGTATGTCTAATGTTATACTGTTAGGCAAAGCAACATCTCCATGGAGACGAGCTTTTTGCATACCCTCCACCACAAACGTGACATAGTACATCTCTTTGATCACTTATTCCTCTTTTTTTTATCACCAAGTCCTCCATTTAGACTGTTGCTTTTATTTCGTTTCATTCACAAATGTTTGAATAATCCTTTTTTATTAGTCTGTCTACATCTCTAAAGCTCAAAATGCTCTGTTCCACCTTGTCATGTCAAGAAGTGGTCATTTTCAAGTTAACAGCTACGTATCTTTGACCCTTTGTTCAGTAGAGACTGGCAGTTACAGCTTAAATATGTGAGTGTGTGAATGAAACAAAACAAAACTCCACGTATGTTTTTGATGAGTAAACAACATAGATCAGAATTTGGACCCCTTTTCCCCAGGACTTTTCATAACATATAATATTTTGCTTTAAATTGTAAATGTCAGCGGTCCTACTTTCCCATCATTCAGAAACACATGGATGCTCTGAGCGTCATCATTACCATTTAAAACCATCTATTGTTCTTGCCTATACATGAGAAACTTCCTGTGTATATCTCCAGTATATAAAGTACACTCCCCAAACCGCGGTGGTCTGGCGGCGGTAATACGACACAGCTGAGCGAAATTGTCTCCATCTCCCGTGGCACACTTAAAAGTAGGGCAGCTCGCGGGTCACATGTTTAGGTCAGTCTCCCATCACGGAGGGATTCTCTAATGTGTTCTGTCAACCACTGCGCCGCTCTACACTGAGGTATGTGTCTGCAAAAGCTCCACTCATACAGTACACAGCCTCAGCACCACCACTGCTCTTTTTACAACATGTGTGTGTTTTTTACATTCAACCAGCTGTCAAGTTTAGATTTCCAAAAGGTTTGTCCTGTACCTGGAAACAAAGAGGAATAGAGCATAAATATTCATAAATATTGTAGTATTAGCATCTTTTATTTCATTTCAGAGGCTGGGTCCATGTAAACACACAAGTGCATATGGGTTGTTAGCTTGTTGGTAGAAGTATTTTCTTCATTTTGTATAATAATAATAATAACAATAATAATAACAATAATAATAATAATAATAATAATAATAATAATAATAATAATAATAATAATTTATGTCTTAGATATGTTTTTTCTGCCTAATTGAGCGTTATTTACAAGCAGAGTTGACTTGTTCATTTGGTTTTAAGTATCTTATTAACCTTTTTGCAATTCTCATTACCATAGTTTTTTTGTTTTTTTTTTATAGACCTGCTGTGAACTCCAGAGCTCTATAATAAAAATGAATGACTGTATATTTCCTGTTTTAATCCGTATTATATTAAAACCTGGATCTCTGTTATTTTAAAGCCCTTTGACATTGAGCAATCGTCCTTTTATATGTAATCTTTTTATCACGCTCTTACACTCGTGTAATGGGCATGCACTGGTCCAGACCCGGTCCAGCCACTGTCTGTCTCCCGCTTCATCCCCGGCCCCCACAGATGTTGTCCACAGGATTTAGGTCAGTTAGTTTGCAGATGGGTGGTCAGCAACCGCTCTCCGCTGGCTTGGGGTTTCCTCGAACTGATACAATGGACTTTAGTGAGTGACCGTCCTCAAAGAATGAGATAAGGAGGGGGTGAGAGAGAGTGATATCGAGAGAAAGAGAGAGAGCAATACTGGAGAAAAAAAGAGAATGAGAGAGAGAAAGAGAAAGAGAGAAAAGATGGATGTTGAGAGAAAGAGAGAATGAGAGGGAATAAGAGGGACAGGTTTTTAGGCCTAGAGAGAGAGAGATGGAGAAAGAGAGGAGAGAAGGGGGGAGAGAGAAGGAGGTTGTGAAGAGAGTGAGAGAGCGGTAAGAGAGGTGGAGAAGAATTGAGAGAGGGAGGGTTAGAGGAGAGACATTGAGAGCAAAAGATGAAGAGAAAGAGAAATAGAGAAGAAAAGGGATGTGGAGAGAGAGGGGGACGGATTGTTAGAGGAATAAAGAGAAGAAAAAAGAAGAGATGAGAGAGAAAGATCAATGAATAGAGAGAGAGAGTGTGTGTGAGAGAGAGAGTGTGTGTGAGAGCGAGCGAGAGAGAGAGAGATGGAGGCGGAAGTAGCGCTCATTCTAATCATAACGGACAGTTTGGGAGTTGACAAATTCTAAACAGCATTAAGGCCCCGCTCATGACTCCAGGTTGTAGAGCTGCTGTGAAATCCACAATGACAGTGAATGATTTTACTGTGGGCGCCAGATAAAATTGATCATATAATGGGATTGGGTTGCTCAAGTCATATAAGGATTTAGGTACAAGGTGCACATTAAAGGTCCTGTATTACGCTAGTGTCTGATCTATTTTATAATGTTGTTTCCTCATCGCAAACAGACCTGGAGTTGTGTTTTGTTTCATCCACACATGTTTAACACACAAACCCTGCAGTTCTTTCCTCAAATAGAAAAAGACTTTGTGATCTGGCAATACAGTCAGTGCTCCACTGTGTTTTTAAACTCCATACACCTTCACTAGAATCATTTGAATAATTTCAGCCCTGGAATTGCCGATCTTTACTAAACTTTTGTGTGCCGTAGGACCTTTAACTCATCTCTTTAAAGGCATAATAAACATAACATAATCATAATAGATATTTTACATGAGGCAATACAAAATCCTATACAGTGGTCCCTCACTCTATCGCGGCCTCGCTGTTTTGCAGATTTTTTTTATTTCTTTTTTTATAGTGTAACATTTTTTTAATAATGTAACATTGTGTTCTGCGTCCTCAATAACCTGGCAAATCCCAGGCTGTCTTTCGTTCGTTCCGATCTGAAAGACAGTCTGGCGACTATGGCAAGCGAGCTCTCCTGATTCTGGGAGCCAATCAGAGAGCGGGGAGGGGTGGAAAGACGGCAACGCTACTACGTGACAAACGAAAGCTTGTAGTTTCAACTGACAACTGACATGATTGGCTATGGGCTACGTATACGCCAAATGATAGACATTCGTAACGCCCAGTAAACGGCAGTTGGCGATCGTAAACCACACCTCCGGTACGAGATATTTGGAAGGTGGCTCCCAGACCATATCTCACTTGTGATATGGTCTGGTGTAAACCAGGCAAAGAGACTGTAGACCTTTGCCGATTGATAGATGGGGGATGCAGGGGGGACCGAGACTAAACCAGGACTAGACCAGGACTAAACGTGAACTAAACCAGGTCTAGACCAGAACTAGACCAGGTCTAGACCAGATCTAAACCAGGTCTCAACCTGGACTGGTCCTCCCGGCGGAGCCCCCATGCTTCACTATTAATACATTTTGTTGAAAATCTACGAAATTTTGAGTGTTTAAACGAGAGAGAAATGTGACGAAACGTTAATTCCAGTGTTTTAAGGCGTTTACAGCCTTAAAACATGTATAATAATTGTAAAATATAAAGTTGTCCTACTTTGCGGATTTCACTCATTATGGGTTAATACTGGAACCTAAACGAGGGACCACTGCACATACATTTTATTATTTGAATTATAAGAAGTATATTACATGGTCCTTATTGGTTTGTCAATGCGTGCCTCTAGTTGTACCAAATTGTATTCTAATTATCTTTTGTGTTTTTACCACACTTTTCTCTGATTTCTGCCAATTTACTAAACAAAGGCTTTTTGTCTTCCTTTGAAATTTTAACCCACCAGTTGAAAACATCTCATCAATCACCGCCAGCCCGCAATAGAAGAAATAACACATTTAAATCCTCACTAAATGAAACAGCATAGTTAGCTAAACAACAGAGAAGTGCTTCCTTCAAATTAAAAAGCGCCTGTTATTTGTCATGAACATATAGGATCTGTTTCATTATGTTCCTGCTTTGAAATGTTTAAGATAGTTTTAAACATCTCCACATAGACATTGCATGACCTATAACTTGGCTTCATGGGGCTTGTCTCCATAGAGATACACCAGTTTAATACTATAATGTGGAACATTCCAGGCTACGCAATATCATCACATATTGCACCTTTATTCAACAGCTCTATTCTATAATCAGTGCTGGGAAGTAACTAAATATGTATTCTGAATAATAATTTGAGTACATGTATTCCAGTAAGTTACTTTTTCATTTGGCAGTATTTGGAAAACTTACTTTGTAAAAATCAAAGGAATACTTGGAGGTAATTGAACGCAATTTTGGCTTTGAACTATGAGAAAAACAGAAAACACAAATCTTGCAGTGTGTGCATGTGTGATTTCCCCCCTCTAATTAGAAATAATTGAATGCATAACAAGCAGAGCAGCAAAAATAAAGTTGTTTGTTATTATATGTCATGTTTTTACACTATGCAACTATGCAAAATATTCAGTGTATTAAGCAGTGATGGAAGGTCATGAAGTACAAAAGTAAAAGTACAATTCTTTTTAGGTATCTGTACTTTTTACAGTGGATACTTTTTACTTTTATTTCATCACTTTTGAGAGCATATATCTGTACTTTCTACTCATTTAAGATCTGGACTGAAAAGTTTTCTTTATGATTTGAGACCTGCTGAAATGGCTGAGAATTATTTTTAGCACATTTAATTAGAGTTAAATCCCAACTTTGAGCAAACCAAACACACAAAAACACAAAACAGCAAGAAAAAATAAGAAATCAATTGAATCACTCACTGACTGTGAGTCAGAGGTGGTAGTCTGCAGCACTGGGGTCCCCCAGGGAACTGTCCTCTCACCCTTCCTCTTCACCATATACACCTCGGACTTCATCTACAACATGGACAGCTGCCATCTTCAGAAGTTCTCTGACGACTCGGCCATTGTGAGCTGTGTGTCTGAGGGAACGAGCTGGAGTACCGCTCGGTCATCAGTGACTTTGTGGACTGGTGCGGGCGCAACCACCTGTGCCTTAACACCAGTAAGACAAAGGAGCTGGTGATGGACTTCAGGAGAAGACCACTACCTCACTCACCGGTGAACATCCAGGGGCAGGACATAGAGACTGTGGACAGTTTCAAGTACCTGGGTGTTCACCTCAACAATAAACTGGACTGGTCCCACAACACCGACGCCCTGTACAAGAAGGGCCAAAGTCGCCTCCACCTCCTGAGGAGACTGAGGTCCTTTGGAGTGTGCAGGCCTCTGCTCAAGACTTTTTATGACTCTGTGGTGGCTTCTGCTCTCCTCTACGCTGTCGTCTGAGCAGCACAGAGCGGGACAGGAAAAGACTGAATAAGCTGGTCAGGAGGGCCAGCTCTGTCCTGGGCTGTCCTCTGGACTCTGTAGAGGAGGTGGCTGAGAGGAGGGTACTGGACAAACTTATGTCCGTCATGGACGACACCTCTCACCCTCTGCACCGGACTGTAGAGGAGCTGAGCAGCCCCTTCAGCAGCCGACTGAGGCACCCCCAGTGCAAGAAGGAGCGCTACCGCAGATCCTTCATCCCCACCACCATCAGACTGTACAACTCCACTATATAGTACAAACGTGCAATATTTTTTTCCACACTCTTCTAGTTACTGTTTTATTATTATTTCTTATTTTATAATGACTTATTTTATTGTATTCTTGCTTGCATGCACTTTCTTGTTTCTTGTTCTCTGCCTGGAGCTACTGTGGCAAGTAAATTTCTCCTATGTGAGATCAATAAAGTCTTATCTTATCTTATCTTAAATCAGCTACATTTGGTTTCAAAAACATTACCTTTCATCCTTTAATTGTTCTAAAACTGTACAATGTTTTTACTTTTTACTCTTTAAGTACATTTTAAGCAAGTAGGCTAATTTAATACTTTTACTTAAGTAGATATTTTCATGTGGTACTTTTACTTCATCCCCCACTGCTGTTAAGAATACAGTACTCTGATTGGTCCATGTAACAGAATAAGTTAGAAAATACATTTGAATGCAGGTATTCTGTAACTAAATATACATTTTCTATCAACAATTTTTTCCCAACACTATAAATAATGTATAGTTACAGAAGATGTTGCTGTGGCTGTGTTACTAGAATCAAACATAAAACTGTTTTCACTTTTATTGATAGTGTGAATATGGTACAAGGCCTGTTAAAATTCAGAGCAGGTTTTGTGGTTACAGGTCCCATCCTCCAATCTTACCGTCATCAATATTTAACAGCACACTGAATGAATACTGAATGCTACCACATACAACTATAGGATCAATATTAACAATGCATAGAGCCACAGTGTAACATACAGCTGTAGGTGTGATCCAATATCGTTCTTATGAGTATTTTTATCATCGACTGTGATCGGCCTGCTCTCCATAAGTCTCCTTCTTCAATATTTATAACATTACATTTCCTGCAGTGCTCTTTTGATGCAATCCTGTCTGCACTTACTTCTCTTTTGTTTTGTCCTAATCTCTGCAGATTTTCAGTCGATATTCTGCAAACAAATTTTCATTTCATATTCTCTCGCTCCCACAGGCTCCTAATCAAGGTATCGATGTTGTCAGAGTAAAAGACTTTCTATGAACAACATAAAAAATGTAGCCAGAATACTTGTGGGATTTGGTGAACCACTTCTGATGTTTTTGTTTTTTTTTGCAAGTTGTATTTGAAGTGTTAAGGATACTGTTGTTCTACATTTCTTCAGCATGCGCTCATTTTGTCAAGTATGGTGGAGTAGAGAGAAATTGTGTTTACGTGAGAAGTGGTACTTCAAAATAGTGTCACTCAAAAGGTAAGAAGATTGAAGAGTCATTTACATTATGAAGTGAAGGTATTTGGTGGAAACGTTGCTTGGGAAAGAAGACGGAAAAAATAGTGTAAATCAAATTATTATTGGTGTGGTTTTATATTGTTTCGATTAGATCTGATCTCTTTTGTCATTCCGGTGATGTAAATGTCTCTCTCAATAAATACCGATTGACTAATTGATAGAAAAATAGAATTCAAAATAATGTTACTCACATGGTAATAGGTTTGAATAGCTTTACTTTTTTGAGCTCATTTTTTAACACCGTATCATGGGATTTAACCAGTTAAGAAGTGCAGCAGGTGCAGTTCAAAGGACACAAGTAAATAAACTGTTTTTCCTGTATCCATGGAGACCAGGCAAGAGGCTAACTAAGGAGCTAACTAAGTAGCTAATGTGGCAGAAGACCTTCAGAGGAAATACTTTGAGGGAATAAACACACGGGACTGTTGGATTGCTTGAAATGAACTGTTTGTTTTTCTCATATCCATGGAGACTTGGCAAGATGCTAGCTAAGGAGCTGGCTAGCTATGGTCATTGAGAGGCATCAGTGATGCTGCGGGACACAGCTTTGCCATATTTAGTTGTTTATTGTACTTTTTCTATTGTTTATTTTACTTTTCCCTCCACTCTAAAATCATACTGTGGACAGTAACCAAAAATCCTACTCAAGTAACAGCAAATTATAAGTAAAAATTGTATATATGTATATACAGTATATATTTTTTAATGTACAACTGTACGCCTGTGTATAGATAAAAGTCATTCTACACTCCCCACATTGTCACTTTCTCCAAACATTACCTTCACAGTGAGCACTTGAGCTAAAATGACAACACCCAAACGTGCCTGTTGTTGACATTTTCAACACATCTCCAGATCACATGGAGAGATTAGCTGCTTCAGGCATTACTCAATGGAAAATAATGCGCCACAATGTTTAGTGTTGTTCCCCAGTTTGTTTTCACTCCAAACAGTGAAATGCTCTGACAAACAAGCCCCTTCTCTGAGATGGTCGTCAAAGAATGTAGTTTTGACATTCAAGGACATAAATCAAAAGGTACATGGTTATGTTGTCATGCAGCGTTAAATAATTGCTCTGAGGTAGTTGTAACACTGTTAGCATTGTTAGCCAGGGCTCTCAAGTTTTGAAGATAGCTAGGAGTGATATTTCTGAGGAGCGGGATGGGGGTGCGAGCAGTAGTCGAGTTATAAAATGAAACCGGGGGGATGGTGGAAGGGCAGGGCAGAATTAGAAGGTACTTTGTTAATATGGAAATGCTTTTATAACTAAAAGTCAATATTATCATTCAATAATGCACAGGATAATATGTTATCACACACAGTCTTGGTTTAGTCTTGGTTTAGACCTGGTTTAGTTTTGGTTTAGTCCCGGTTTAGTCCTGGTTTAGTGCTGGTTTAGACCCGGTTTAGATCTGGTTTAGTCTTGGCTTAGTCCTGGTTTAGACCTGGTTTAGTCCTGGCTTAGTCTTGGTTTAGACCTGGTTTAGTTTTGGTTAAGTCCTGGTTAAGTCCTGGTTTAGTCCCGGTTTAGTCCTGGTTTAGACCAGGTTTAGATCTGGTTTAGTCTTGGCTTAGTCCTGGTTTAGTCCTGGTTTAGACCTGGTTTAGTCCTGGTTTAGTTCTGGTTTAGTCCCGGTTTAGTCCTGGTTTAGACCTGGTTTAGTCTTGGTTTAATCGTGGTTAGTCCCAGTTGAATCCTGGTTTAGACCCGGTTTAGACCTGGTTTAGTCTTGGTTTAGTCCTGGTCTAGTCCTGGTTTAGTTCTGGTCTAGTCCTGGTTTAGTTCTGGTTTAGTCCTGGTTTAGTCCTGGTTTAGTTCTGGTTTAGTCCTGGTTTAGTTCTGGTTTAGTCCTGGTCTAGTCCTGGTTTAGTCCTGGTCTAGTCCTGGTTTAGTTCTGGTCTAGTCCTGGTTTAGTTCTGGTTTAGTCCTGGTTTAGTCCTGGTTTAGTTCTGGTTTAGTCCTGGTTTAGTTCTGGTTTAGTCCTGGTTTAGTCCTGGTTTAGTTCTGGTTTAGTCCTGGTTTAGTCGGCGAACAGGCCGATCAGCTGTGAGCGATCAGCCTCACAGCTGATCGCTCAACTCGAGTACTGGTGTGCGAGTGACTTTTTTCGCTGAAAACGTGCGGCGCCTGCATTAACTTACCGATTTTCTGGGCACAGAAGCGCTGTGAACAGTGGCTACAGTTTTGAATTGCTTAAAAAAAATTCAGCGTGAGAAATGCCATGTGTGGCGTGTGAACACGTCGAATTGCGTGTGTCACACTCAAAGCGTGAGACTTGAGAGCCCTGTTGTTAGCATTGTTAGCACGATGCAGTAAAACAATACACAATCTAATACACTAGATGGCTCATCTGTTGTGTCTTATTTCTCTCAGTTTTTGTCCTCACATCAACTCAAGTATGTTATGTCTATGGGAGATTGTATCAATATGGGCACTGAGAAATGACTTCAATTGAGAATGACTTATTGAGCTTTTGTGGTTTCTAATGAGAGATGAGTAAAGGCTCAAATGGAGATCAGAACATTTGGATTGTTGCCATAGCAAATAACGATTTAAAACATTTTTATGTATTTTGAATGGTGAGAAGTCCTTAAAGTGTCACTCATAACAGACAATCAATGCTCATGAATAAAGATCAAATGCAGTCATATAATGGCTGGACACAGGACCTGGTCTGGTCTTGGTTTGATTTGGTTTTAGTTTTGATTTAGTCCTGATGGAGACTTGATTCATGTTGGTCTAGTCCAGGTTTAGATCTGGGTTAAGTTACAGTTCATCTTTCTCTATATGACTCACTGTTTTTATCTTTACTGTATTATTTGTCTATTGTCTCAAACTGTTTTAATATTTGTTTTCTAAAGTGTCCTGAGAAGCACTATATAGATAAAATCTATGTCCCATTTTGTTGTGAATGCATTATTTTATATATGAATGGAAAACTTTTGATAAATGTTAGTTCTAATTGCAAGCTTGCATTGCTGGCATTTTGTAAACAAACTCTTAATGTATAATGAATCACTTTTAATCTTTGAATAAGGCTCTAGGTTTCTAAGGAAGTGGCTTGTATGAATATCCTACAGCCAGTATAATTCTCGCCTTTTACAAGAGCAGATACCATTTCAGGAGGTGCTCATTTATCACATTTTCATGAGATATTGTCTTGGCAGCTACATAATTCTTTTACATCCATAATACATGATTCGGTCAGATTATCACTCTCCCAGCAACTATTAAGTCAAAGGACCATAGGTGAAACTGACAAATGCTGTTTTTCTGTATGATGTTGTAAAAATGTATTTGAGGTTAGTCATTTCAAAAAAGTAAAAAAAAAAAAATAATAATAATAATAAATATAGCTGCAAGCAGCAATGTGGGGCCAAGCACCGAAGGTTCATGTAGGCCTCAGCATGTAGGCCACATGCAGGGTCTGACAGGGTCTAACAGGGTCTGACAGGGTCTAACAGGGTCTAACAGAGTCTGACAGGGTCTAACAGGGTTTAACAGGGTCTGACAGGGTCTGACAGGGTCTAACAGGGTCTAACAGGGTCTAACATAGTCTGACAGGGTCTAACAGGGTCTAACAGGGTCTAACAGGGTTTAACAGGGTCTGACAGGGTCTAACAGAGTCTGACAGGGTTTAACAGGGTCTAACAGGGTCTAACAGGGTCTGACAGGGTCTAACAGGGTCTAACAGGGTCTAACAGGGTTTAACAGGGTCTGACAGGGTCTAACAGAGTCTGACAGGGTCTAACAGGGTCTAACAGGGTTTAACAGGGTCTGACAGGGTCTAACAGGGTCTAACAGGGTTTAACAGGGTCTGACAGGGTCTAACAGAGTCTGACAGGGTTTAACAGGGTCTAACAGGGTCTAACAGGGTTTAACAGGGTCTGACAGGGTCTAACAGAGTCTGACAGGGTTTAACAGGGTCTAACAGGGTCTAACAGGGTCTAACAGGGTCTAACAGGGTCTAACAGGGTTTAACAGGGTCTGACAGGGTCTAACAGAGTCTGACAGGGTCTAACAGGGTCTAACAGGGTTTAACAGGGTCTGACAGGGTCTAACAGGGTCTAACAGGGTCTAACAGGGTTTAACAGGGTCTGACAGGGTCTAACAGAGTCTGACAGGGTTTAACAGGGTCTAACAGGGTCTAACAGGGTTTAACAGGGTCTGACAGGGTCTAACATAGTCTGACAGGGTCTGACAGGGTGTAACAGGGTCTGACAGGGTCTGACAGGGTCTGTGCTGACAGGGTTAGACCCTGTCAGAACAGACACATCAAAGACAGATCGGTTGCTAGGTGCGTTGCTAGGCAATTCCTGAAAATTCCTGCAACTTTTACCTGCTGGTGGCACTAGACGGTTAGGGCTGGGGCCTATAAATCGCTGTGGGTAATGAGGAGACTGGCTGGAATGTGCATGCAAAATTTCACAACTTTTTACCAGACGGTTCTAGGGGTTGCCATAGACTCCCATGGTGAAAAGAATAAATAATAAGAATCAGGAGACTAGACACATCAAAGGAAAGATCAAAGGGTTGCTAGGCAACGCCGCTAGGCAACGCCGCTAGGCAACGCAGTACAAACACTATAGGGTGCCTAGCACCTACGGTGCTTGGCCCCTAATAATAATAATAATGGTGCATTATGTAACTTTCTGGTGGAGAGTCTGCTATCTGCTTGCCCCACTTGCTTTGTCTAGAATGTCCCACAATATGGCATTAAAATTATCTACTGTACTGTATTTCCATGGAGACAAGCCCGCAGTGCCTCCAGGCTAAGTTACAAATCAGAACTGTGGAAAAGTGAGCTCACTAACTGTGGGAATGCATGCATTTTTTGAGCAGTAAAACACCTGTAATTGAATAAAGGCAACATAGATGAGTTTAATGCTGTACTTTGGAAACTTTAAGGCAAACAAATCATATCTCCATCGTGACCCCCTTCCAGAAAATTTACACAACACAGCTTTAACTTGAGTCTCTTACATAAGTCATCTCAAATTTGCAATGAGAATACCAAACCAACCAAATCACAAAACTTCATTCAAATTTTGTTTTTACCTTCTAATTAGTACCACATTCTACACTTGGACATGAGTATACCCAAAATCATTTCCAACTTGAAGTCTTTTCCTCTCAAATGTTCTTATTCTTTGAGGGCTAAAAAGCTGTGCAAACAGACTGCTAAGCCAATAAATATGTTGCATAATATTTGCCTACAGAAAACTTGGCCGAATTCTCAAAGTTTGAATCAAGAGTGGGTTCTAACTGCGAACTGTCAGCGAATACAGAGAAGTGTTACAAGTTTGTGATTCTATTTCAGAGAGTTACAGCCTCACCTGACCTTTACAGCCAAGGCCAAACGCTAATCCCTCAGGCAACACAATTATTGCAAGAAGAGAGAGTCGTGAGCATGAATAAATAGTCTTCTTTACAGCCATCAGCCATAACATTAAAATCAAAGACAGGTGAAGTCAATAGCTCAGATTATCTTTTCATCATGGCGTTTGATGGGTGGGATAAAGCCAGCAGGTTTGTCTTCATGTTTGTCAGTAACAAGTGAAATGAAGACAGACCTGAAGAGAGGTGCGGAGTGGAGCAATGACAGGGGCTAAACCGGGAGCTCTTACTCTCTTTCCTTCCTAGTTTCCAGAGGGATTTCATTTTGACACGTTAATCTTTCTTAAACTGTCTCAAATTG
Organism: Paratrypauchen microcephalus; assembly: GCA_036785185.1. Classification (NCBI taxonomy): domain Eukaryota; kingdom Metazoa; phylum Chordata; class Actinopteri; order Gobiiformes; family Gobiidae; genus Paratrypauchen; species Paratrypauchen microcephalus. The sequence continues at coordinate 1,108,247 of JAVJIX010000062.1, read as the reverse complement.
GAAAATATTGCCAACTGTTTTATGAACCAATTACACAAGGCAGTGGTGTCTATGTACAATATATGGCTGCAGCTGATGCTTTTATTTTCATTTTAAAAAAAATATAAATATATATATACCTATAAGGTTAAGGTTAAGGTTATAATATATTAATATCACTTGTCCCCGTAGGGAAATTTGTCCCCTGAATATGACACATCCTTCATCCTTGGTTAGAACTATCTTAGCCGGAGGATTTTACCTATGGTGTCGTGTTTTGCGTTGATGGGGGGAAGTGGAGTTCCCAGAGAAATCCACTCAGATACAAGGAGAAACACACCAATTTAAACTGGACAACCCGGGGATCGAACATGTAACCTTCTTGCTGTGGAGCGTGAGCCCTAGACACTGAGCCACTGTGCCTCCTTTCACCAAATACAGGTTTAAATACACCGACTGAAGGATAAAGAATATTTACAAATAAAGTATTGTATTGATTAGTCTGTATATAGTCAAATGAATGCCTCTGTTGAATATTGTCATTTTCCCATCATCAAACTACAATGGGGTGGAGATCCCTGGACAAAACTATGACTATAGTGTTGCACATCAAGAAAAGATTTCAAATAAAAGAACAGAAGGCTCGGAGGCATAATACTGTAATAGGAAAATGGTGAATGCATTTGGAGTCATGTTATAGAAAAGGCCAGTGGAGATAATGCCTAAGATTGGAGCTTTGGTCTAATTGAGAGCTGGACGGAGGAGGTCCGGACAGTGCTGAAGGGGGAATAAAAGTGAGGTTTTAAATTTGACAAAAGAACAAGGGATTGAAATGAGATGTGACTGAGGAGTGGGCAAAGGAGAAGTTCTATCTGAGAGGAGGGCTAGATAATTCTCCTACAGGTCTTGAATTATTTGCATATAATTGAGTCTGGAATGGTAGCAAAATCAGATTCTAGTGCTATAACTTTCATCATTATTAATATACTTACAAATACTTCTCATATTGTTGCCTTTTGTGGTTGATTTATGCTTTAACAAAACATTGAGAAATTGTTGACTTGTTGACTTTTTATTCTAGACTTACTAAACAGACATCTTCTCTTCTAACATTGTAGGCTGTATTCAAATTTTGATGTACAGTATTTCAGCAAAATGTGTCTTCCCCCAGTGCAGATATATTGTATCAGCACCTCTTGAGGTCAAAATACAGTCTGACCAGGAATTGTACTAGCATGCTAATTGTTGCTAGCTTTACTGTCAAAACTCTGCTCTCTGAAAAGCACTAATACCAGGGCTCTCAAGTCTCACGCATTGAGAGTGTGACACACGCAATTCACACGCCACACATGGCATTTCTCACGCTGATTTTTTTTTGTGTGTGTGTGTGCCCAGAAAATCGGTCTGTGTGGCTCAGTTTATGCAGGCACCGCGCGTTTTCAGCGAAAAAAACTCTCCCCCTCCTCCCCGTCCCGCTCCCCAGAATCAGCCAATCAGAAAATAGATTGTTCTGTTGTTGGGCAGACTCTAGAGTGTAGTTTCAGTTGCTAAGCGCACACTGCGGTGATGATAAAACAAACTGAGAACCATCAGGTAATAACTTCATTTATATAACTCTCATTAGTTGCTTTGTAGTTTAAGTTTGCTCTTTAGACAAACATTTACAGCAGGGCTCTCAAGTCTCACGCATTGAGAGAGACAATTCAAGGCCCCCCCCCACCCCCACCCCCCCGCCGGTCCTCGCAAATTACGCAGTCTCACGCACGACCCTGCTCAAAACTTGAGAGCCCTGTAATACACTCATTGCAATAAAAGATTAAAAATATATATATATACACTCATTGCAGAATGTAATTAGGATGCTCTGAATGCATAAGGTAAACGAGGAATAACCACTGCAAACCATTTCAAATGAACAAATTCTGTTTCTCATGTTTTTTAAATCATGTCCAAAGCCTTTAACAAATGATCATAATGACACTGACATACTGAAGAGGTTTTCTTGTTCCAGATATTTTCATAGCTTTTTTATAGCCTCAAAATTCATTCATTGAACAGTATTAACAAGTGGTGCTTGCTCATCCAAAAGCATTTTAACATTTTAATTATAATATGATTTCAACAAACCTTCACCCGTAATCACTTTTTCGTAGTTATTTTCCATGACAGTCTTTCCAAATAAGAGCAGAGTACTACCTGAGAGATGGTTGGAGGTTTCCTTATCAATCCATCAATATTTCATACAATACTAGATTCATACTGAATGTGGACCACACTCCAAATGATCAATATTAAGAATGCATTAGAGCAACAGTGAAACAGCTTTCACCCACTACATGACTTACAGCATAATGTATATACATTATATTTTATGATATAAGCTTAAAGGAATCAGACCACTTCATAACAAGCTCATATATACATGATCAATATTTATAAGTTTCCATTTTCAGAGATCATCAAAAGCTAGCATGTGGTCTTTGGGCTAATTCATATAGGATCATTTGAGCTGCTTGTATCAGTAAGGGCATCTGATGTAATATGCCCCAGTACACATTTTGGGTACTTAAACAGTATAAATTAATTCAAGATGTCAAACAGGCTTTGTTCATGCATGTATGTGGGGACACTGTCATCACACTGTGGGGACAAGATCTGTACACACAAAAATCATGTCCCTATGAAGTTCATATATTATTATTAGACCAACAACATGCAATAAAAAGTTCAGATATGGGTTAAAATAGGTTAAAGTTTAGGTTGAGGTTGAGGTTAGCAAGTAGTAACTAGGGTTGGGATAAGTCTCCAGGAAATACACAAAATATGAAATACACTAAACCTCAAGAAGCATATTATATTGCATAACATTTATTTATTTAGAAAGGCCTCAACCAGTTGTAATCAAGCAAACATGAGACCTGTTTGCTGTGAGGTCAAACTAAACCGTGAGAGCCGTCAGCATGAAAATGTGTGTACCTTTTGGCTACCATCATAAAATGCAAATCTACTCTGAAATGGGATGTGTAGAGACTTTGATTTGTCTTTAAAATCCAAGCAAAAATATATAGAATGGGAAATACATCACACTTTCAATAGCTGGGCCCCCAGGCACACCTGTGCCCCTGCAGCCAGTCCTGCTGTGTGTGTGTGTGTGTGTGTGTGTGTGTGTGTGTGTGTGTGCGCGTGTGTGTGATTGTGTGTGTTTTTGCATGGGCATACGTGTGTGTATCTGTGTGTGTATCTGTGCGTGTTTGCGGATGATTGATGGACTTTCCTCCACTTGGATCTGAGCCACAGCCCTGGCCTGATCTGGCATGTTCTGGTCATAACAATGTCATCAGTATGAGGCTTGACGGCTGTGGTGTGTGTGTAAGTGTGTGTGTGTGTGTGTGTGTGTGTGTGTGTGTGAGTGTGTGTACAGTGAACATATGTGGGGGGAATGGACAGAAATAGTACCCCACAAAGAGGTTACTGTGAAATTACTTTTTACTGAAGTGGTACTATAAAATATATTTTAAAAATATTTTTAAAGATGCACTGTGTAACATTTCTGGTGGAGGGTCCAGTCCTGATGTCTCCATAAACCAATCTATCACGAGAGACAGCACTACGCTACATTACAGTTCAGATCTGTGGAGAGTTTGCTCATATTCACTGGAGGAATGATTGTATTTTTGAGTGATAGAAACACCTGTAATGAATAAATTCTAGATGGAAATGTCAGACCATGGAACATGGCATGACATTTAACATGGAACAAAGCAATAACATGTCCCTTGAAACAAGCTGATGGCAGACCCTCCACCAGAAAAATAAAAAAAAATAATAATCATAATAATCATAATCATAATCACAATCATAATCGTAATCGTAATCGTAATCATAATCATAATCATAATATAACATAATTTTAAAATTCTCTTCCCCTGACCACAAATAATAACATATTAACTCAATACATACAAATATTAATTCTTTTGATCAACATTACATTTTAAAACTGTATATTAACACATATTGGCATAAGGTACTATTACCCAATTATTAAATGTGTATCATGTAACTTTTTTGTTATTGTTTTGTCTGGAATTCTTTGCCTGGAATGCTCCACAGTATGGCATTACAATTATCCATCTCCATGGGGACAAGCAGATAAAGCAATCAGGCTAAGTTACGCGTCAGATCTATTTTTCAGCAATAAAAACACGAGATTGAGTAAATACAAGATAGATAAGTGGAATGCCATACTGTGGAAAATTCCCGGCAATGCAATAACATCTCCACGGAGACCAAATGAGCACCCGGCTTTCACCAGTTACATATAGTGCACGCTGAAGTATGTGGTACAGTAATATAACATAATATTCAGACCATTACTCAAATAAATGGAACAGAATACGTGTTACTCAATACCACCCACTTCTGTAAATGAAACATCTCCAGAACCCAAATAAAAGAACTCTGTTTAAAAGATGGTGCGACTCCAAGTCTTCACCCCCTCCTCTCCTCCCCTCGTCATCGCTCTACGGGGCTGCGAGTGTTTAGATATAGTCCACCTCATTGATTAGAAGTTGAATCACAATAATTACTTCTTTCATGAGGGATCCATATGTTTTTCTTACTGTAATGAATCATGATTTGTGCGCGCCCTCTCTCTCGCACTCTCCTCTCCTCTCGTCTCTGCCCCGTGTCTCAGATTTCCCCTCCGTAGCTGAAAGATTGACCAAAAATCTGCTTGATATTTGATGAGCAACATTTGATGAAAACCATTAGCTGCCGTGCATTATTGATGAGGTTGCAGACTGATGCATTAACTCATGAAACTTGCAAAGGTACATTACATGAGAAAGAACAAGTCCCATAGCATGTTGTATTGATTACGGTGTGAGTTACTGGTCCGTCCGCTCAGATCCATAAGAAAAAAACATTAGGAAGATGGCACTAAGAGTCACTTAAGAGGATTGATAAAGCGCCGCCCCCTTTGACCTCTCCTTTGCCAGGGTGAATTCGTGGTGCGTCTGTGGACACCATTTGAGGGGAAATGGGAAGAACAAAAAATTCAAAGCATGTTGACATAATTTTGACATGGAACAATTAGCCAAAATACCACTGGGGCCATCTGGAAAGAATATGGAGCTTGGAGATTCAAAAGAGGCTCTTGTATAATTCTGGTATAGTTTATTTATACAGAATTTGCACCAACAAAAAAAAAACAAAGCAAAAATGTGAACTAGAATAACGCAATTTTGAAATATGTTTGTGTGTTTTATCATTTTTGGACAGGACAAGATGAGTGTGATAAAATGGTGGAAAGATATTCAGAAAACACACAGTTTATCATGTGTTCTGCGACCAAGCCCCATTTTTGTTTATTTTTTCCCTCCAAAAGACAGATCAGTCTCAAAAAAAAAAAAAAGATTAAAATACAGAGCTTGTAGATTCATGATTTGAGATGAGTTTATTTATACATAAAAAACAAAGCAAAAATGTGAACTAAATAACACAATTTTAATATGTTTATTTTTGTTGAATCTGTAATCATTTTTTGGACAGGACAAGCGAAGTATCATGTGTTCTGTGACCAAACCCTTAGATTTTTGTTTATTTTTCCCTCTCAAAGCACAAATCAGTCTTGAAAAGAAAAGAAAAAAATCTTATTTTGATTAAAAAAACAAAATATTTAGTTAGTTTTCAGTGGCACAGTGTACATTAATAAACATTACAATCATTTAAATGTACCAAAATTAGCCAAGATATAGAGCTTGTAGTTTCAAAAGAGGCTCTTGTATAATTTCAGAGTTTATATATACACATTTTACAGCAACGAAAAAACAAAGCAAAAATGTGAACTGAATGTGAAATGTGAAGTACACGTTGACAGCTAAATTTTTAATATAATTGAATATGTTTTGTTTTTTATCTGTGGGCATTTTTGGGCAGGACAAGATGATTATGATAAAATGGAGGTAAGGAGTGGAGAGAGACATTCAGAAAACACTGGCACGCAGCGTATCATGTGTTTTGAGACCAAACTCCTAAGATTTTTTTTAATTTTTTCCTCTCAAAAGGCAAATTAATCTCGAAAAAATAGTCTTATTTTGGAGTCTGGTTAAAGGAAAAGTAACGTTTTTTTTTTTACAATCTGAGCCTTCTTTCGGCAATAAAACAAGTAGTTTTACTCACCCATAGCAGTTTGGTGTCACTTGGAGCAGTATCGCAGAACTTATGTTGAGCCGTTCTGTTCTACTAATGATCCCGTACCCGTTAGTGTGAGTGCTCGGGGCACTGATTTGCGGTGTCCAAATAACACAAACTTTAGCACTTTTCAAATCACAGAAGATCGCTGTGTCAGCGTAGACTTTTAGTAGATTCCAAAACGGCCTGAAACCCGATATCCAGCTATAGTTTCATTTGATGACGTCATCAGAGAGGACAGTGCGCATGCGTGAACTCAGCTGTTTTGTAAACACCGCTAGTCCGAAAGAAGCTAACACCGCTCTGAACTTTACTTTTCTGTTGCGATATTGGGTTTCAGGCCGTTTTGGAATCTACTAAAAGTCTACCCTGACACAGCGATCTTCTGTGATTTGAAAAGTGCTAAAGTTTGTGTTATTTGGACACCGCAAATCAGTGCCCCGAGCACTCACGCTAACGGATACGGGATCATTAGTAGAACAGAACGGCTCAACATAACTTCTGCGATACTGCTCCAATTGACACCAAACTGCTATGGGTGAGTAAAACTACTTGTTTTATTGCCGAAAGAAGGCTCAGATTGTAAAAAAAAACGTTACTTTTCCTTTAAATCAAAGTCCATTAGGCACAACGATGAAGGAATACTAAACCTTTACGGCACACTTTACTTTTGCTCCAGTCAAGACAGAGAAATCAAATATTTACAACAAATTATATACATTTTGAGATTGTGATAATGAGATATTCCACAATCCATGAGACATTCAAAAATGTGCAAATAATTTTAGTGAATGCCAAATGGCACAAAATATGATTGTAAAATTAACCGCAAAACAGTATTTGAACCTACCCTACATATTTTAATCATCTCTTTTCTGCTGCCTTTTGGAAAAAATTATTACTTAATTGTTCAATTTTGCATATCTTCAAAACACAATATTTTCCACTTTTTATAACCCACCTCCACTTGCTCATAATTAACAAAATCAACAAAATCAGACCTATTTCCTATATTTTTATCTAAAGAGACCTCCAATAACTGTGGACACAATTCAATAAAGCTTCACAAAATTGAATAAACACGGATAATCCTGCTATTTCCATTCACATTCACATTCTTTCATATTCATGCTTTACCTGCTTTTCTTTCTCCTCCCTTTGTTACTTACAGTCTCATCTGACCATCGCAAAACTAGTCTCTTTTAGCTCTAGAGTCATCTGTAGAAAGTGTATTGAGGCTAATGCGATTGTGCTCCTCCTATACAGGTTCTAGTGAAGGCGGTCTGGCCAGCCGCCCTAATCCTTATTGACTATTTCATACAAAGAATAGGCCACGTCTGTGTGGATTCAAGCCACATTTCCTGGAGCTTGATTATACTGATTCTTTATCTAAACACAATTGAATGTATTGTGCACAATCACTTTCAACAATTGCACGAGTCCTTCAAATAAGCCCAGCTAATTATAAGTAAATGATTGCGTTCTGTTCTGAAACTGAGGGAACTTACTTTGATGGTAAAAGAAACTTGGGGTGTTTTGTGGTGGCCGGACAAAACACATTTGTACATTCTAAATGATCATTAAACTCAGTGTCAAAAGCCTTATGTTTATGTATGACCTTCTTTTACCCCAATAAGGGCTTTGGTTTGTGCATTTTGTATATTTTGCTTGTATTTGTAAAGCACTGATGGGAGATATTTTATTGTAAACGATTGCGCATGCTGCAAAAGTCGCTCTGATAAAGAGGTGTGAAAACAGTCACCTTCAAAATAAATTGCTTGAAACAAAATGTGAAAATAAACAAGTCGATATAATCTGTCATAAATATGAAGTACTCATCAGAATTGCCAAGTACTCCATTTGAAAACATCTTATATTTAGTATAAACCAGCGAGCGATCTATCTACTGAGAAGGTTGCTGCTGGCAGGGCATCTGAGATAAGCATATCACTACCTACCATGCAGCATGATAACACAGTTGAATCACTATCTAACACAAGTTAACAGAATATTGAAATGAACCATCTTTATTTAAAGGTCCCATGGCATGAAATTTTCACTTTCTGAGGTTTTTGAACGTTAATGTGAGCTCCCCTACCCTATTTAGCCCCCCCCATGGTTAAAAGTTGTGAAATGTCTAAACTGAGCATTTGCGATCCTTTTCTGCGTTACAAAAAATCGGAGCTCAAACGGGCGATTTTGAACAAGGCACCTTATTGACGTCAGATCGAAAAAAGAAATGCAAATGCAGTTCCACCCCCGTCTGTCTGTACTCAGCGTCTCTGTAAATCACGCCCAGAGAGTTTGGACTGCGAATGCGCTAGGCAATGCGAAATGCGTTTTATTTGCCTGGAGGCACGTCCGAGTGTTTCTAGGCTCGGAAGTCCTTTATCTGAGCCTCTGGACCTTTGAACAGCAGTGGTTTAATTTTATTTTCTGTGGAAATGTGTTTATTTTTCAATGGAACGCTTCAAATCTCTCCCCCGTGCAAAAACAAGGAAATGGATCAGCTGTGGGCTCTGAGCTCTGAGCGGAGCGTTTGGCCACGCCCCCACCCTCTACTATTGGCCAGCTGTTTTCTCCTCATTTGCATTCAAGCAACAACGCCCAGAATAAAGAGTTTGAGAGAGATATTTATGACTCTTTCTCATCTTATCTCTGTTTCTCATGCACTGAGTGTTGATTTTGAAGAAGGATTCATTTACAGTATTAGGGAACCATTAAGGAGCCATATAAAAGCATCAAGAAGTACCATGTCATGGGATCTTTAAAAAAAAATTAGCATAAATCATCAAATGCCCAGGACCTCTTTGGGTCCAAATCAGACATTAACCAGGACTGTAACCAGTCTAAACCTAAACTACGACTCAATATTAAATGGTCATGGTCATGGTCACATTTTTATACAGCGCTTTTCCACCTTCAAGGCACTCGAAGCACTTTACATCAAGAAACCACACATTTACATGCACATTTATCTTGGCATCCAGAGTGGGCAGAAAAGTAAGAATTTCATTGTACAGGGAAACGTTTCTTTTCTTTATTGTGCATATGATAATAAAAGCTTTGAATCTTGAATTTTGAATTCATATACCAATGTACATTATGGGCGAGGTGGGTTCCCCAAGGACAGAGTAGTTTTGCATTGAAATCTCCTGTTTACTGATACATTATCACATAAGTAAATCTGTATTATTATGTTATACTGTACTAAACTGTGCTCAGTTTAATCTGAAATGCTGAAAAAATAATGTTTCATTGACTTCCTGTCCAAAAGTGCAGAACAGATTCTCTGCTGCCTGCCTCTTTATTGTGGCATTTAATGTAAGAACATTTGTTCATGACAGAGTTAAGTAGAGAGTTAGATTAAGATGAAAAACATGGAAGGTTAAAATCTCACAAAAGTTGATTTTCTGTAATATGTCTCATTTAAAACAAGAAAAAAAGACTTCTGAACTATAATAAGCAAAACTACATATTATAACAGTTCTTTTTTTTACAATAACCCTGGACTTGGGTGATTATAGCTATCCAAGAGTTTCCCAGGACCAAATCAAACCAAATCTTACTAAAATCCTATCCTAATGTGTTACATAGATCGTTTTAAATTACATTTTGAGTCCAATTTTTTAGACCATTTTTGACATTATTTTGACGTGCAACAAATAGCCAAAATACCACTGGGGCCATCTAGAAAGACTGGAGCCTGGAGAAAGAAAAGAGGCTCTTGTATAATTTTAGATTTGTTTATTTATATAGAATTTGCAACAACATAAAAAAAAGAAAAAATGTGAACTAAAATAACACAGTTTGTTTTTTGTCATCTGTAGGTGTTTATGATAAAAAGGTGGTGGGAGTGGGGAGTGACATTCAGTGTTCTGTGATCAAACTCCATTTTGGTTTATTTTTTCCTTTCACAAAAGGCAAATTACTGTTGAAAAGGAAAACAAAAAGTCTTCTTTTGATCAAAATATAGATTCTGGTTAAATCAACAGGTCTATTAGGCACGTGACATGAGGAATACTGAACCTTAAAGGAAAAGTAATGTTTTTTTTTACAATCTGAGCCTTCTTTCGGCAATAAAACAAGTAGTTTTACTCACCCATAGCAGTTTGGTGTCAATTGGAGCAGTATCGCAGAACTTATGTTGAGCCGTTCTGTTCTACTAATGATCCCGTATCCGTTAGCGTGAGTGCTCAGGGCACTGATTTGTGGTGTCCAAATAACACAAACTTTAGCACTTTTCAAATCACAGAAGATCGCTGTGTCAGGGTAGACTTTTAGTGGATTCCAAAACGGCCTGAAACCCGATATCGCAACAGAAAAGTAAAGTTCAGAGCGGTGTTAGCTTCTTTCGGACTAGCGGTGTTTACAAAACAGCTGAGTTCACGCATGCGCACTGTCCTCTCTGATGACGTCATCAAATGAAACTATAGCTGGATATCGGGTTTCAGGCCGTTTTGGAATCCACTAAAAGTCTACCCTGACACAGCGATCTTCTGTGATTTGAAAAGTGCAAAGTTTGTGTTATTTGGACACCGCAGTAATGCCCCGAGCACTCACGCTAACGGATACGGGATCATTAGTAGAACAGAACGGCTCAACATAAGTTCTGTGATACTGCTCCAAGTGACACCAAACTGCTATGGGTGAGTAAAACTACTTGTTTTATTGCCGAAAGAAGGCTCAGATTGTAAAAAAAAAACGTTAATTTTCCTTTAACTGTATACTTTGCTTTTGCTCTAGTAGAATGATGAAAAACATGGAAGGTTAAAAGCTCACAAAGGTTGATTTTCCATAATATGTCTCATTTAAAACAAGACAAAAAGACTTCTGAACTATAATAAGCAGCTACAGATTTTAACTAGTCTTTTATGTCCTGTTTTTTTTTTTTTTTTTTTTTTTACAATGAAAGAGATCTCCGGTGATTACAACTATCCAAGAAGACCCCAGGACCAACTCAAACCAAGTCATACTAAAATCATGTCCTCAAATGTGTTATTAACTTGAGCAGTTGGTCCAGGTGGGATAAGCACACGCAGCAGATTTGCTATGGTAAGATCTTGTGTGAATTTGGCCGAGGGGAGAGGAGATGGTGGTGCCAGCTCAGAGTGTTAAAGCATCAGGGCGGTGGACATGGTGAATTCTTTCCCTCATCTGGTCCCATATCGCCTTACATCTCCTGTCGACTACTTTTATTTTCCGTCCGTGGCTTTCTTCTCCTAAAACCACACTGCGAGGCCTTGATGTAGTGCTGCACAAAACGCTAAGTAAACTATGCAAATGCCGCGCGTTCACTTGAGGAGAAAGCGTCCACTGCGTACATTTTAAAACAAATTCAAGGAGCATTCATTCCAGCTTGTTTACCTTAAAAACCTTATTTACTTTCCATCGCTTTGATAGTAATTACTACAGAACCACATGGAGTGAATCACATTATGCGTTTTCTGTCAGCTAATGGTAGAAAAACAAATCTTGTGTTTCTCAAATGAAATTGCAAGGCTCCGTTCTCCTTGTCCCTCTCTTTGCTGCTTTTATGATCATTTTTCAGTCTAATGTAAACTACTCAAACTGGATACAGCCAGATATTTTTATTCAGGAGGGTAATTTTCCGGGAATAGATTGTACTTTACAATAATAGCGGAAATGTTAAAAGCGTTATGGTAATTCTGTTTCAAATTTGAATATGTATGAAGACAGAGGCTATCTTTTTTATTTACATTGAGGGTTAGGTTAGTAATAGCAGTTAGCAGTTAGAAGTAGGGATGTCAACAATTAATCGACTTACGATTAACTGTCGATCAAGACGTTGGTTGAACAAAATGCATTAAAGATCCCATGACATGGTACTTCTTGATGCTTTTATATGGCTCCTTAATGGTTCCCTAATACTGTAAATGAATCCTTCTTCAAAATCAACACTCAGTGCATGAGAAACAGAGATAAGATGAGAAAGAGTCATAAATATCTCTCTCAAACACTTTATTCTGGGCGTTGTTGCTTGAATGCAAATGAGGAGAAAAGAGCTGGCCTATAGTAGAGGGTGGGGGCGTGGCCAAACTCTCCGCTCTCCGCTCTAGCTCACAGCTGATCCATTTCCTTGTTTTTGCACGGGGGAGAGATTTGAAGCGTTCCATTGAAAAATAAACACATTTCCACAGAAAATAAAATTAAACCACTGCTGTTCAAAGGTCCAGAGGCTCAGATAAAGGACTTCCGAGCCTAGAAACACTCGGACGTGCCTCCAGGCAAATAAAAAAACGCATTTCACATTGCCTAGCGCATTCGCGGTCCAAACTCTCTGGGCGTGATTTACAGAGACGCTGAGTACAGACAGACGGGGGTGGAACTGCATTTGCATTTCTTTTTTCGATCTGACGTCAATAAGGTGCCTTGTTCAAAATCGCCCGTTTTTTGTAAAGCAGAAAAAGATCGCAAATGCTCAGTTTAGACATTTCGCAACTTTTAACCATGGGGGGGGGGGGGCTAAACAGGGTAGGGGAGCTCACATTAACGTTCAAAAACCTCAGAAAGTGAAAATTTCATGCCATGGGACCTTTAATTGTAATTAATCGCTAATCGCGGACATGCGCACCCGCGTGGTCACGAAACAAGGCAACTGCGCACCGCGCTCACTCAACGGCACTGCCCGTACGCGTGGGCCTCGCACGTACACCGGGGCTGCTGAGCACGAGATCGAACCGCGGCACCCGTAATGCGTAGTCTCAGCCCGAGTCACAAACCAGCCGCACGAAACCAGCAGCGGCACGTGGTGGTTTAATCCTGGTTTAGTCCAGGTCTAGACCTGGTCCAGTCCTGGTTTAGTCCAGGTCCCGTCCAGGTTTAGACCTGGTCTAGACCTGGTTTAGTTCTGGTCTAGACCTGGTTTAGTCCACGTTTAGTCCTGGTCTAGTCTCTTAGCCAATCAGGACGCAGAACACAATGTTACACTATAAAAAAAATGTTACACTATTAAAAAAAAAAAAAAAAAAAAAATCCACGATCCGTGATAGAGCGAGGGATTAGTGTATTTTGTTATTCAGCATCAATACATTTGTCTGCTTTTTACTAAGGAATAATTAATTGAGGAATATACAATATAATAATACTATGATATATTTATGACTCAGTGTTATGTTACTATAGCTTATATTCTTAAAGACCCTATTGAAACACTAAAATTCAGGTGAAAAACGCCGCTTATCAGTTAATCGTTAATCGATCGATAAGGTCAATCAACTATAGATTAATGAACTAATCGATAATTTGTATCCCTAGTTAGAAGTAATTCATTATTATTAGTTTACATTTAGAATTGTTCATTTTGTTTATTGTAAATATTTTGGGTCAGTTATAATAGGTGTGAGTTTGGTAAATAGTGATCTACAGCTGAATACACGTACTGAGAATACATACTCTGAATATTACTTTTGAGGAACTGTCCAAAATCTCCAAATAATTTTCCTTGTGAATCAGTAAAGTTTGTTCTAAATATTCTGGTACAGTTTTACTGTTACAGCTTTCTGGTACAGTTTTCATTTAATCGTATTTCAAATGCAATCACTTTTCTAAAGGCTAAGGAATACATTGTTGTATTTAATTTAGGCTTTAACCTGCACATAATCAGCGAGAAAAACAGACAACTCTGCACTTGTGTGATTTTTCCATCTTCAATCAGTGATAGGACATGCTAAAAATGGTAAAACAAAATAAAGTTGTTTTAATGTACTATGTGTGTCGTTACACTATAATTCAAATGCAACTCAGTGTCAAAGTATTCAGAATAAAGTACTCTGATTGGACCATGTATCAGAATATGTTACAAAATACATTTTAATGCAGGTAGGTATTTAGTATTCTGTAACTGTAATATTTCATTTTTCAAAGTATTGTTCCCATCACTGGCTGTACGTTATAGTCAATCCCTTTTACTTTTAAATGAGTAATGACATTTGTAATTTATTTTAAGTTTAAAAGTACCTGTAATCTAAACATGCGCCATAGGTAAACACCTAAACATGCGCCATAGGTAAACACCTAAACATGCGCCATAGGTAAACACCTAAACATGCGCCATAGGTAAAATCCTCCAGCTTAGGGCCTGACCAAAGCCTAAATAACAAAACAAAATCATGGGGATGGTCCCCAGGTCAAATATAGAAACAACTTCTCCTGTGCGAGATCAATAATAATAATAATAATAATAATAATAATAATAATAATAATAATAATAATAATAATAATAATAATAATAATAATAGATTTTATTTATAAAGCACTTTACATTGATCCCGTATCTCAAAGTGCTACAGAGCACTGATTTGCGGTGTCCAAATAACACAGACAGAATACAAACATAGCAAGATAAAAAACACAACATATTATGGGGCCAATTAGCCATAGGCTCTTGTGAACAAGTGAGTCTTTAGTGCACTTTTAAAAGCATCCACCGTCTGTGGGGCCCTAAGGTGGTCGGGAAGGGTATTCCACAGACGGGGAGCTGCGGCTTGAAAGGCCCTGTCACCCATGGTCTTTAGCCGTGTCCTGGGTGGAATCAGACAGTGCTGCTGGCCTGACCGGGTCCTGGTAGAGGTCTGAGGTGTGAGTAGTTCGGTGAGGTATGTGGGGGCCGCACCGTGCAGACAGTGATGGGTGTGCAGGAGGATCTTGTATTCGATACGGAGGTGAACGGGAAGCCAGTGCAGGGTGTGAAGGATGGGGGTGATGTGCTCGTGTTTCCGCACCCTCATCAGGACCCTGGCAGCGCTGTTTTGGATGTATTGGAGCTTTTGAAGGCTCCTGCCAGAGATCCCGATGAGGAGTGCATTACAGTAATCCAGTGCTTCTCAATTATTTTCTGTGATGCCCCCCCTAGGAAGAAGAAAAAATTTCACGCCCCCCTTCCTGCGCGCGACTATAAATAGTATTATTCGTCTAGAAAATTGTTATTAGAACACCATTGTATCCTTTTATTAACATTATAAACAAAACAAAAAAAGAAAGAAACTTACAACAAAGACTGCACTGAGGACTCAAATATTAATGTGTTTTTAATGCAGCTTTGCGCACATTTGTTTACGTTTTACAGAAATGAAACTTAAAACCACCTCATTTGCATAAGCTAAAAGCACTGAAAAAAAACCCCTCTCTCCTTGTGCCACTGATGCGTCAGCTTCTGTCGGACTAAAGGACACGACTCAGTGGAATATACGTGTTTTTTCTGTGACAGAGGATGTTCTGTTAATGGTGAGACTGTGCGTAAATCGCATGTGAGAACGCCACTGCCAACTACTGTTGTTGATGTGCAATTACACTTAGTTCTAGTACAGTACAGCAAAAAAACATGTTTCCCAGGGTCATACGCGCCCCCCCTGGCATCACGCCACGCCCCCCCAGGGGGGCCCGCCCCACTATTTGAGAAGCACTGCAGTAGTCCAACCTGGAGGAGACAAAGGCATGGACGAGCTTCATGCCTTTGTCTCCTCCATGCCAATCTTCATGCTTCATGCCAATAAAGGTCAATCTTCTAATCCTTGACCACTGTAAGGCGCTTTGTGTTACAATTTTGTATGAAAAGCGCCTTATAAATATTGTTTGATTGATTGATTGATTGATAATCTAAATGTAGTTAGGCCTGTCATGATAAATACTTATGAGCTTATACATGATAAATGGAATGGATCATTTTTGGTATTCAATATTTAATGCTGTTCTTTGTACTTATTGGGCATTTTTTGTTATGTTTCTATATTATGATGCAATTTGAACTGTAGAAGATTTCATTATGAGCTTCTACTTAACTCTTGCATTAAAATTTTAAATAATTTTTGGGGCTATTTCTTCTTTATGGTTTGATTTCAGTATTATTGTTGTTTATAGTGACAGGCCAAAATGTCGTATGTAAGTTGTATTTCAAAGTGCATTGTGTAATCAAATGCTTTTCTCTATGGAGGTGTTATTGTTTGGTCTGGAATGTTTCACAGTATGGTATTAAAACTTTCTATCTTCACGGAGACTAGACCAGACCAAGCCACAAGTCAGATCTGCGGAGAGGCGGCTGCACTAACAGTCAGAATGCCTGTTTTTGAGCAATGAAACCATCTGTAACTGAATAACTATGAGGTAGAGCTGTTTAATGTCATACTGTGAAACATTTTCAGGCAGAGCAATGACATATCCATCAAAACAAGCAGGTGTCGGACCCCCAACGAAAAGTGCCCCTTAAATGGCTGCATTTAAATATATATAACATGCTTTTTCCATGTGAAATGTGTCTTTCCACATTATAAAACTACTTAAAAACCAAGGTGTGACTGAGAATTCAATGAAAAGTAGTTTGCATTGGGATTAGTATTCATAGTCATGGACATAAATGAGTTAAATTGGTCCCGAGACACTTGAAACTGCAGCAGCTGTCCTCTCCCAGGTGAATTGTTTCATCCATAAAGACATGCAGCTCCACCATGTTAATACAATGGAAACAGGAGGGAACACACAGAGGCCTTTAGGTGCTGTTTAAAATGTACAAACCACTAAACATGTAAATGGACCCAGGGTTAAGCATTTAAACGTTATGATTTCAATTTATACTGGGGGCTGATGCTATCTGAAGGTACTACTTCATCTGAAACTCAATCTGATAAAGAACTGACTTAGTTGGCTCTACAGGTGAGCTCTTTTGTTGAAACTCACCTCAACAGGACCATGAGCACTTGTATTGATCACAGGCTCCTGAAAATGTGCTCTTTAAATCCTTTTTGTGTTTTTTCCTTAAGTTTTCAGACCGCAAACTATCAATACTCAATTTTTCATGTAATAATGTAAAATCTGTCTTGCTTTAGTACAGATATATTGTACAAACAGCTCTCAAAATGAGATGATGCTGTGCTCTATCTATTTTTTGTCGGTTCAGTCAATATCTCATTTTGGTCAATAAATCATTTTATGACGAGTTACTGGACAATGTTGGCCCAAAACACCTTTTATATATTACTTCAAAGCTGTTCTGTAGTTACTGTATTTTAAATGATAAAGCAACAAAACACACTTTTTTTTTTTAATCATACACTGTTTGTGTTTTAAAGGGACAGTGTGTAAGATTTTTACCCGTTAATTACTGAAATTGAAGATACCCATTCAAAAATACATTGTTTTCCAAGCCTTTTCACTTCCATCATGAAATCAAAGTATTCTTTTGGACTTAGATATAGTCACATAAAAGGGGGATCTTCCCCATGCAGAGGCAGCCATTTTGAATACGAGAGCCGCAGAAGGACATTTGGGCTCCGCCTTCGCCTTCGCCAAGGCTCGTGGTTTTGGGTAAACAACACAAGCATGCTGCCGGATCAGACTCGTAATGGATCTAACACGTGTTTTGGACTAAATTGTTTTACTTGATTTTATTCGCTGGATCCTTACGGACAAATTGAGAGCAAGTTTATGGTGAAATACAGAGTTTGACCTGTGCAAAGCATTCTAAGGTAAGCTAACCTCGTTTTGTGCTTTTCCGTATAAAAGCCCCATGTGCTCGGGGAGTGTTTGTTTTGCAGGGAAATGAATTGCATAGTCAAAAAGAGGAGACTGTAAGGTTTCATTTGATGTGTAGAGTGTCATGGTACATGATCAGGAATGTGTGTTTTCATGAGAAAAGAAAAAAGAAAAAAAAACGGGACCACGTTTTATTTATACAGTAGCGGCGCGCGGCTCATGCGCGCCCGGGTGACCCTCGAGGTCTGCCGTAGCTAAAACAGAAAGTGCAATAGCACCATCCACCTATGCACCACAAATCCTACACACTGGGGCTTTAAAGCCTAATTATCGACATCAGTAACAATTCGAACTGAAAAAGATTCATCTCTGAGGATTAGCATGCTAGTTGTTGTTAGCAGCACTGTGACAGCCTATGAAAGTTCTTATAAACTCTTTAAAAAAATCTTTAAAACTCATTGCAGTGAATAATTCATGCAAAGAATAATGCAAAGTACAACAGAGTGGTAAATATGTGAAAACAACCACACTAGGGGTGGGAGTAAAAAGTTTTATTTCTTCCCACTCCCTTTGGAGCTCTTTCATTTTGTTGTCATTAAGTGTACAAAAGGTACAGGAAGTTTTTTGTTGTAAATATTGTAATGTCATGTTGACAGCCATGACAGTAATGTGTGAAAAGGAACTGAACAACCGAGCTCGAAATAAATCACTGATTTTATTAGTGAGTGAGGAAGAACCACTGCAAATAGCTCAGATTTAGACTTAGACTTTATTAGATTTTATTTATTTGGACACAGTAGCTCACGCATCACAATGTATTCTAATAAGAGTAAAAAATATAAATAGTAATAATAAATACTAAGTAAGTAGTAAAAAAGACAGCTACAGACTAGTGTCCAATAAGGCATAATTATCTAAATGTATATGTACGAGAAAAATAACATAGAACATAAGTAATTAAAAAAATAATATAATGAACTAGTTTTGTTTGACATGTTTTTAAAGGAAAAGTAACGTTTTTTACAATCTGAGCCTTATTTCGGTAATAAAACAAGTTGTTTTACTCACCCATAGCACTTTGGTGTCATATGGAGGATTTCCGGAGATGTTTTAGATTTGCGATCTCCATAACGTGAGTTCTCGGGGCAAATGTTGAGATCCGAGATTTAGCCATAGTTTCGAGTAGATGAGGACGCCAGTGCGCATGTGCGGACTGTGCTCTCAGCTCCCGGGACCCAAACATGAAACGCAAAGCTGTAAACTATGGATAAATCTCGGATTACAGGCCACTTTTGACTCAAACGAAATCGTAGACTAAGACATCGAGCTTCTATGATTTGAAAAGTGCTCAAGTTTGTGTTATTTGGAGACCGCACGGGGCATATAATATATTCCCCGAGCATGTAATATATGCCCCGAGCTATGGCTAGAAGTTGCGCTAGGCTATCGCTAATCCAAAACATCTCTGGAAGTGCTCCATATGACACCAAAGTGCTAAGGGTGAGTAAAACAACTTGTTTTATTACCGAAATAAGGCTCAAATTGTAAAAAACGTTACTTCTCCTTTAAGATAGGAAAACTCTAACACCGCAGCTTTAACATGAAAATCCTGAGGATTTGGGAGACATACGGTACGTGGGCGGTTGCTTAGACCAGACAGTGGAGTAAAGATGTTGATTTTGTGATTGGAGAGCGCAGAGGCAATGGCCCATTTTATGTATTTAGCAAAGCACTTAGCAGCAGTACTTCCGCAAGTTATACATAGGACTGTCTGGGTTTTCTTTGTTGTGGTTATGTAATGACAATAAAAAGACAGATGTTTTAAGTGCAAGTGCATATGACCATAACTTTGAATCGCTATTGCATCATTGCACTCCTATGCTGTGATATTTATGAGCGCAAATTATAGTTAAGCAATTCATTATGCTGTTTTTATTTGCTGTTTGGATCCTACACTACACAAAATGGACTCTTGGGAGCTTTAAGCCATGTTATAATGTCGTTACCTCATAAAAAACCTGGCCTATGTTGTGTTGTGTTTCCTTCACACATGTTTGAGTAGCACTTGTCTACATCTTCAAAGCTCAAAATGCTCTGCTCCACCTTGTGATGTCATGCAGTGGTAGTTTTCAAGTTAGCAGCTACCTTTGACCTTTTTTTCAGTAGAGATGGGCAATTCTAGGGAAAAATCCTCCAAAAGATTAAAAAATTTAGGTTTAAAAATGCAGCCGAGCACTTCCTGTATTACCCCGTGACATCACAAGGTGGAACAGAGTGTTTTTGGCTTAACAGAAGAAGAAGAAGTGTTAAACATGTGTGAATGAAACAAAACACAACTCTAGGTATGTTTTTACTGAGAAACAACATTATAACATAGATCAGAAAATAGCCCTTTAAATGTTTTATTATAAATACATAATTGTTTTACTTTCATTTTAGTATAGTATGATATGGGATAATGAGGTAATTTTTAATGGCGGTTATTTCATTTTTCTGTCTGATCCATTGTTGTAGCCATTCAGTACAACTTTATTGACAAGATTTTGAAATTGACACACATTTCTTTACAATCTGTGCATCAAAAAGGGAAATGCAGGGGGATCAATACAAACAACAGCATGAAAATATATGAGGTAGGTTTAATGGGTTATTTTATAGACAATCTTGTAAAATTCTCATCTAAAATGGATTTTGTTGAATGGACTTTTCTAGGTTGCATTCACATTGTAGAATTTATGATGAACTAATGTTGAAGCACTTCATTATTTGTTAGGGATTAGCTCCTCAGAGTTATCATTATGGTTTAAAGTCCTTTCAGCTCACAACAATCACGTCTAGAGCTGAATAATGCCTAAAGCTGTAATAAGAAATAATTAGCTTACTTTATTTATTGTTATTTTTACTGATAGAAAAGACATTGTTTCATGTAATCCTAGTAATTACGGATATATTTAAGATCCTGTATTATGATTTAATCCATGTTATAATGTTGTTACAGCCTCAGAAACATACCTCAAGTTGTTTCATTTACACACGTTTAAATAATCTTTATTATTAGTCTGTCATCTCCAATGCTCCAAAATGGAAAATAATGTAAGATGGGCCCTTTAACCATAAATAAGCAAGGCCAACAAATCTGCAATCTGAAACAAATTCCACAAAAGAAATCTCACCTGACCTGTCCTCCAGCTCTATTTTAGAAATACTTCAATATTGTGATGTCATATGAACTCAAAGTATGATAAAGCAGTAAAATAAGTGTATTTTTAATCCTATTAAAGGAAAAGTAACGTTTTTTACAATTTGAGCCTTATTTCGGTAATAAAACAAGTTGTTTTACTCACCCATAGCACTTTGGTGTCATATGGAGCATTTCCGGAGATGTTTTAGATTAGCGTTAGGCTAACGCCGTTAGCCTAGCGCGACTTATAGCCATAGCTCGGGGCATTCCCCGAGCATGTATTATGCCCCGTGCGGTCTCCAAATAACACAAACTTTAGCACTTTTCAAATCATAGAAGCTCGATGTCTTTAGTCTACGATTTCGTTTGGTCAAAAGTGGCCTGTAATCCGAGATTTAGCCATAGTTTCGAGTAGATGAGGACGCCAGTGCGCATGTGCGGGTCCCGGGAGCTGAGAGCTCCCGGGACCCAAACATGAAACGCAAAGCTGTAAACTATGGATAAATCTCGGATTACAGGACACTTTTGACTCAAACGAAATCGTAGAGTAAGACATCGAGCTTCTATGATTTGATAAGTGCTAATGTTTGTGTTATTTGGAGCCCGCACGGGGCATATTACATGCTCGGGGAATATATTATATGCCCCGAGCTATGGCTAGAAGTCGCGCTAGGCTAACGGCGTTAGCCTAACGGCGTTAGCCTAACGCTAATCTAAAACATCTCCGGAAATGCTCCATATGACACCAAAGTGCTATGGGTGAGTAAAACAACTTGTTTTATTACCGAAATAAGGCTCAGATTGTAAAAAAAACGTTACTTCTCCTTTAAAGGTCCTATATTACACAAAACTTTTAGCTATGTTAGAATGCTGTTATCTCCTCAAAAACATACCTGGAGTTGTCTTTTGTTTCAGTCACACGTTTGAGTAATCCTACATTATTAGGCTGTCTTCTGTGATATAATTGTGATATAATTTAGTAGTAGTTTTAGAGCTATTTTTAGCCTCAGTTTTTTATTTCTATGTTTTTGTTCAGTTGAGAGTCTCAACAGATCACTAATATCTGCTGGTGCACCGAAGAGTGAAACAAGGCTGGGCAGGGACAAATCCAGGGCTGAAATGACCAGAATGATTCTAGCTGTAGTCAAGGTCTCCATTAATGCTTGATGACATCACAAGGAGGAACAGAGTGTTTTCTGTTTGAGAGAAGAACACAGCCTTAAAATGCAATATTTGTGAAACAACATTATGACATAATATGAATAAGTAATAGGAGCCCTTGAAACTATAGTTTGGCTTTAAATAATCCACAGTATTTGAGTCTGCCTGGAGACTATAGCTAACATAGATTAAAGGTGCTGACTTGACATTAACAGCATTGTAAGTGCCTGTATTACTGTGTACAAATTTCAGTGGGATAATTCAGGGCTAATTTAGGTCACAGCAGGGGAGTTGATGACACCATTTAAAAACAGCTGTCTCTGAAAAAGCCAATGTGATCAATACAGGATCAGGTTACAGCTGAGTAGATGAGGAGGATAAGGTGCAAATGACATCCGCACAGAATTAATAGAGACACTTTATTGACGCCATATTGATGCTTGTTTAGGATAATGAGAGAAGGTACATGATCTGTCTACTTAAAGATGGGGAAGGAAAACAGGTTCATAAAATGTAGTGGTAGTTTTCAAACACCACATTTTTGTGTCATTTAAATAAGATTCAAATTAAACTACAAACCAAAACAAACTACACACAAAATTCTGTCATATTTTCATTAAAATGTGCTAAATTGCATCTTAAAGGTCCAGTGTGTAGGATTTGTGTCACATAGGTGGATAGTGGCTATGGCGCTTCCTGTTTTAGCTACAGCAAACCTCGAGGGTCACCCGGACGCGCCGTAGCGGACAGCTCGCGCACCCGTGCGCGTGCGCGTACCCGTGCGCACCCGGCGCGCACCCGGCTGACAACAACGGTATTAATAAAACGCGGTCTCCCGTTCACTGTTTTTTGTTTTTTTTGTTTTTCGCATGAAAACACACATTCCCGACCGTGTACCATGACACTCTACATATCAAATGAAACCTTACAGTCTCCTCTTTTTGACTATGCAATTCATTTCCCGGCACAACAATCTCTCCCTGAGCACATGGGGCTTTTATACGGAAAAGCACAAAACGAGGTTTGTTACTTTGCTTACCTTAGAATGCTTTGCACAGGTCAAACTCTGTATTTCACCATAAACTTGCTCTCAATTTGTCCGTAAGGATCCAGCGAATAAAATCCAGTAAAACAATTTAGTCCAAAACACGTGTTAGATCCATTACGACGTCTGATCCGGCAGCATGCTTGTGTTGTTTACCCAAAACCACGAGCCTACCCCCCCCGGCCGGCACCTCTCTCCCTTTTGCGCAGTGGGCGCCGAGCGCTCCGCCTGCTTTGCCTCCGGTGCTACCACGAGCCTTGCCGAAGGCGAAGGCGGAGCCCAAATGTCCTTCTGCGGCTCTCGTATTCAAAATGGCTGCCTCTGCATGGGGAAGATCCCCCTTTTATGTGACTATATCTAAGTCCAAAAGAATACTTTGATTTCATGATGGAAGTGAAAAGGCTTGGAAAACAATGTATTTTTGAATGAATGAATTACTGAAATCTTCAATTTCAGTAATTAACGGGTAAAAATCTTACACACTGTCCCTTTAAGTTTTCATTTTTATTGAAATTATTTGATTTCACAACATAAAAGCATCAACTAGCAAAGGGATGATGATATTCAATAGTTTTTTTTTTTCTCTGTGTAAAACTTTCATGTTATCACACATGAAGATCAGATCTAAGTTTAAAACAAATTATGTTTTAAGCATTTTAACCAACAACCAACAGGACTGTAAAAAAAAAGAAATAAGAAAACATGCACTGCTCTGTCCCCTACTGTCTCCCACACTCTTTAAAGACTTGTCCAAAGTAAGAAAGTTATTCTAAATTTGGCCCGGACTGTGACAGAGCATTCTATTCAGTGGATTATCTATAGTGAGCAATCAGACGCAGTGCTCCTTATTGAATCCACAGAATCAACATCTCCCCAGCACCCAGGGTAATCCAATCCCACAATGCAATGGGGGGACACACAGGCCTGGGTTAGAGTGTTATTACTATACATTGGCCTGGACGTGGCCTTTCAGTCCAGATGGTATTGCACGCAGAAGCTAATATTTGAGTTTGTAATGATCACGATGAAGCGGTGATGAAAAATAAAAGGATTTGGGCCGCAGTATGCAACAACATGTGGCTCCATTTTGTGACTAGAGACTTGGCGTTTGTGTAGAGGTAAGGTCATACAAACTGTACGTCATTAGTAAAGCAGTAAAGCAAATGCCAAGGACAGTGGACTATTGTGTGTTCAAATCACTGTTTATATTTCTGGCCTATTGTGTGACAAAAATACTAATAAGAACTTATGTAGATCATTGTTACAGCAATTTAAAGGTCTTGTATTACATAAAATTGACTCTTGTGAGCTTTGAATCATGTAATAATGTTGTTTCGCCATCAAAAAGAGCTGTTTTTGGATTCATTCACATATGTTTACGTAATACTTTATTATTAGTCTTCATCTCTAAAGCTCTAAATGTTCTGTTACACCCTGTGATGTCATGTAGTAGTAGTTTTCAAGTTAGCAGCTACTTTTTACCTTTTGTTCAGTAGAGATTGGCAACTCATCCAAGTGAAACTCATCCATGAAATCATCCAAAAGACTCTAGAGTAGAGTGTGTGGCGTTTACAAACACAGTGGAGCACTTCCTGTATGACATTACAAGGTGGAAGAACTCCAGATATGTTTGTGATGAGGAAAGCATACTAAGATAGCATAATTTGGGCCCTTTAATGTTAAATTGAGACCACATGTACCTTTGAGGATCTCACAGACCAGAGGAAAGTACTGGACAACCATTGCAAGTATCAGTATCAGTGCCTTTGTAGTGGTCTATGGCAATATTCTCAGATCTTACCACATCAAAGCATCGAAATATAAATCATAAAATAATCCATTAGTTTTTGTCTTCCATTCAGTTTAAGTTGACTCAAATTCAACATGGCAACACTGAAAAAGGAGAAGACCTAAATACCAACAGCAGCCAAATAACGTTTTGTCATCACATTTTAAATTTATTTTGAAATATCCCTGTAAAATACAGTAGAAGCCATTGACCAGGTTGATAAAGAACATGAACGTGTTTTTGCACTGTTTGTAAGTGTATCTTGCAGCTGGAATAGCAGTGGCACAGATTCGGAAACCTGAACAGAGTGACATACAGAGAGGAGAGATGCATGCTGGGAGCCTGGAGCTCAGTGGGGAGGACCCTAATAGAGTCACTGTAACATGGATGTATGGGGGCGTCAGGGGAGCCAGCCAGAAAACCAGATGAACGCAACTGGCCTCAGGCTCGGTGCAGACACAGCGGGACGGGGGAGGAGAGAGTGGGGGAGGAGGAGAAAGAGAGAGAGGGGGGTGGAGGGGTAGAAGCCACAGGCAGAATACCGTATTGGTCTGACTTTACGTCTCCAGAGACCATACCTCAAGTGATGTCATCTCTGAAGCTATGTTCACAGTGGCAGTAGAACAAATCTGACTGTAGGCAGAATGCAAACAGAAAAGAGATAGTAGATTTTAGATTTTTTTAATGATGTACAAAAGGATATTTGAGAGGTACTTGTGGTTAAGTGGTTTGGATAACATGCTTCATATTCACCTTCAGTTTTCATATTATCTAATGTTACTGACCTGAAAAGAAGCTTATGTACAAATGATAAAAGAAGAAATTCAATTTGTCAATTGGACAAAGTTTGTTTGGTCGAAAACGTTTCGCCGCTCATCCGAGAGGCTTCGTCAGTTCTGGTTCTAGTGCTGGTAAGACACTGCTTATATCTCGCTGCAGGGAGGAGCTCACTATACTGCAGTTTTTTTCCCGTTTTCGACCAAACAAACTTTGTCCAGTTGACAAATTGAATTTCTTCTTTTATTATGGATTCTACCTGGACGACTGAGGGATTCTTCACTTATGTACAAATGTATAAGGACTCTCAAAACAAGGAATATTAATATTTTAAAGGAAAATTAAAGTTTTTTTTTACAATCTGAGCCTTCTTTCGGCAATAAAACAAGTAGTTTTACTCACCCATAGCAGTTTGGTGTCAATTGGAGCAGTATCGCAGAACTTATGTTGAGCCGTTCTGTTCTACTAATGATCCCGTATCCGTTAGCGTGAGTGCTCGGGGCACTGATTTGCGCTCTCCAAATAACACAAACTTTAGCACTTTTCAAATCACAGAAGATCGCTGTGTCAGGGTAGACTTTTAGTGGATTCCAAAACGGCCTGAAACCTGATATCGCAACAGAAAAGTAAAGTTCAGAGCGGTCTTAGCTTCTTTCGGACTAGCTGTGTTTACAAAACAGCTGAGTTCACGCATGCGCACTGTCCTCTCTGATGACGTCATCAAATGAAACTATAGCTGGATATCGGGTTTCAGGCCGTTTTGGAATCCACTAAAAGTCTACCCTGACACAGCGATCTTCTGTGATTTGAAAAGTGCTAAAGTTTGTGTTATTTGGACACCGCAAAGTAATGCCCCGAGCACTCACGCTAACGGATACGGGATCATTAGTAGAACAGAACGGCTACAACATAAGTTCTGCGATACTGCTCCAATTGACACCAAACTGCTATGGGTGAGTAAAACTACTTGTTTTATTGCCGAAAGAAGGCTCAGATTGTAAAAAAACGTTACTTTTCCTTCAAGTGTGAAACCTGGACTAGGACCTGAATAGAAAAACTAATAGCTTATCACCATAAATTATTGATATATTCAGCTTTGAGCAAAGACAGTGCACAAATTATGAACCTTGGTCCAAACCAGGGGCTTCCACCCTGAAAAATCAGCAGCTCTCCACATATCCAACTAGCTCTATATATATTAGGCTGAGTAATTTCAATTTTAGTCATCACATGTCTATTATCCTAGCTTCATTTATGGGTTTATGTTTACAGGTATCTAAATACTATCTAATGCTACAGTTGTTCCCTTTATATTGTCTCAGTTTTGTGTAACACCTAAAAGGAACAGCTTTTTTCCATGTTTTCTTTTGTAAAAGTAGCTTACCAGGGGAAAACCTAAAGCAAAAAATAAAAATGGAAAATTAATGGAAATTTAACCTATAGCTTATGCACATTCCCATTCTTTTATCTCCAAAAAAATGCACAATGTTTACCTTAGGGTCTGGAATTACATATATACATGGTGGATTAGTTGTCAGGGTTCAATAATTGATGTTTGGTTTATCAAACAGCACCAATCTTGCAGCTGTGTTGTTCACAAACACTGAAAGAGTCTATAAGCGCCCATACACTCACTGTACCCACTGCTCCTATACAATTTACGTCTGACAGATCAAACGCCCAATCACTTTAACAACATTTCATGCCATCTCCGCTTTCACCCAAGATTTGCCGTTTTTTCCCCATCATCAGATCACAAAACAGCACACTGTAATTTCAACCAAATGCAATGGAAAAGCTCAGGGCAGCAATCAGATTTAATCATGTATGAAGAAATGTAATTTTGGAGGACATCGGGGCACAGTGGCTTTATACGGACATTAGTTACTATGCAAAAAGGCACGGCCGTAGCCTCTGAATATGAATTTATGAAGCCTGCTTGTGATTTCAATCTGACTAATGTCTCAGAACAGACCCATCTGTGCTGGGACGACCCCGGAGGTGAGGGTTTAGGGGGGGTAGAGGAGACACAGTGAGAGAGGGAGAGTTATGGCATCAAATGAATAAGAGGAGCGCAAATGTGTCTGCTAGCCTCTAACTTTAAGGATAGGGGTCTTTCAAGTGCCCTTTGTGAAGTGTTTAAGAATAGTTTAAGCTGAAGTTTTACCACAGGTTACACCGGGGCAGCTGAGGTTAAGCACGGATGAGCCTCAACTAAGGAACTGCACGAGAATACCATTAAGGGACAATCCGAATGATTTCTGTGATCATGGTTTTCAGTTTGGTATTTATAGAGACGCCATTTTGAGTACTTTCGCTACTTTGTTAGGTTAATTTTTACTTGCTATTAGGGGTGTGTATTGGCAAAGAAGTCACGATTCAATTCAAATCACGATTCATATGCCACGATGCGATACTATCACGATGCATCACGATACTTGAATTATTGCGATGCATTGCAATATATTCGACATACTTCAGTGAAAATGTACCAAAAAAAGAGGATGACTTAAATATGAGTGTCTGTGTATCTGGGTAGTGTCTTCAATTGATACAGAACTCTGAGCAACTCAGTTCAGAACTGAATTTATTGAATAACAAAAACAAATAAACCAAACCAATAACAAAAAAAAGTGCATAGGATTTTTTCTAAAACAAAAAATGATGTTCAAACATTTGCCATTTTGGAGGTAGCGACCATCATAACAAACAATACCCTTTCACAAAGAAAAAAGTGCAGAGGATTTATTAAAAAAACAACAACTAATAATTAATTTATTTATGTATTAATAATTAATTAATAAATTATTAATTAATAATAATCGATTTTTGGCATCAAGAATCGATGCAGTATATTGTGAAAGTTAGTATCGCGATGCGTTGTCATGACGATTATTTTGCACACCCCTACTTGCTAGGGCAACAGTGTAGGTTTGAGTACTTGACCATTCAAAATAATGTATTGTTTTGAGTCGCTATGGCAACAGTGCTGTGAAACCCATGGATAGCTTTAGGTTATGTAAACTGGTTATTCAAATGTTAAGTTTTCAAAGTAAAAGATAATACAATCTTTTAAATATCCCATGACATGGTACTTCTTGATGCTTTTATATGGCTCCTTAATGGTTCCCTAATACTGTAAATGAATCCTTCTTCAAAATCAACACTCAGTGCATGAGAAACAGAGATAAGATGAGAAAGAGTAATTTTTCTCTCTCTGAACACTCCATAATGGGCGTTGTTGCTTGAATGCAAATGAGGAGAAAAGAGATGGCCTATAGTAGAGGGTGGGGGCGTGGCCAAACTCTCCGCTCTCGCTCTGAGCCCTCAGCTGATCCATTTCCGTGTTTTTGCACGGGGGGAGAGATTTGAAGCGTTCCACTGAAAAATAAACACATTTCCACATAAAATAAAATTAAACCACTGCTGTTCAAAGGTCCAGAGGCTCAGATAAAGGACTTCCGAGCCTAGAAACACTCGGACGTGCCTCCAGGCAAAGAAAAAAATGCATTTCGCATTGCCTAGCGCATTCGCAGTCCAAACTCTCTGGGCGTGATATACAGAGACGCTGAGTACAGACAGACGGGGGTGGAACTGCATTTGAATTTCTTTTTTCGATCTGACGTCAATAAGTTTCCTTGTTCAAAATCGCCCGTTTGAGCTCTGATTTTTTCTAACACAGAAAAGGATTGCAAATGCTCAGTTTAGACATTTCACAACTTTTAACCATGGGGGGGGGGCTAAACAGGGTAGGGGAGCTCACATTAACGTTCAAAAACCTCAGAAAGTGAAAATTTCATGCCATGAGACCTTTAAATTTGATCATTTACCATTTAACAATGTTTTATACGTGCATTATGTAACTTTTTGGTTGGGGGTCCGACTGCTTGTTTCTACAGAAATGTCATTGCTCTGCCCGGAATATTCCACAGTGTGACATTAAACGGCTCTACCTTACGTTTAATAAATTACAGCTGGTTTTATAGCTCAAAAATACCTAGAAGAACAGGCATACTGACTGTGAGCGGGGTCGCCTCTCCACAGATCTGACCTGTGACTTGGTCTGGTCTCCATGAAAATAGAAAGGGTTAATACCAGACTGTGAAACATTTCAGACAAAGCAATAACATATCTGTTGGAGTAAAGCAACTTCTAACTATTCTTGTTGAAAAGACTAAATAATTCAAGTAATGTTTAACAAGATAATTGAAAAGTCTCCTTGGTAAAACAATGAAGTCTTTTTATAATAACTTGCACTTCCCAAACTTAATTTTTGTATTCTAAGAAAGTACATTTACTGTGTGTGTCTCATTACTGCATACAAAAAGACTGTTGAAAGCTAGAGCCCAGGCAGCGTACAGTAGTTGTTATTGTAGCACCTGGCTCTCATTCTGTGTCCCCTCTGTGTCCACACCAGATCCCATCGCACTTCCATGTTTGCTATGAAAATAAACAAGAGCTTCTGTTTAGTCAAAACACGGCAGCCCCAGTGTTTTTTTTTTTTTAATCACAGCCTGGTATCAAAAAGAGTTTGGCCTCCAAAGTGCTGTTCCCGCCCGGTGTAGCCCACTTCCTCACGCTACAATCCGGTATGTCTCAAATGGACCAAAGGAATACTCAGAAAATCAAGTCCATCAGTATGTCTTACAACATTTGCATGTGTGAAAAACAGTTGTGGAGGTGTAAAATGGTTTGGGTCTAGCTGTGAGCGCCAAGTGCATTTCGATCCACACTTGAATCCTGAACAGGTTGGACATTTTTATAATAATGTTCCACAAATATATTTTTAAAAATGTGTAAAATGTTTAAAAATGTAGTATATTTAACTATTTCAAGCATGTTGGACGTTTGAATCCACAAGGGACTTAAACCGGACAACAGACTTGAAACTGTCCAACGATAGCTGCTAATTTGTATCATGTGTCTCTCAAATGTGAAATTACATGTCTTGAAAATTCTTGTATGATTAAGAACAAAATATATAACTTCTTTTATCTGAGACAGGTAACTGTTTGGTGCTTTGATTCTGAGAAAATCCACAGTATTTTGTTTTGTCTTTTGTAAATGTAAGCAGCCATGTTTGTTTTTGATGAGTACAGACCATGCGTTAATTTGCCTGTCAATCACGCCCTTTGAAATCAGGGAGACAGGACACAGCTTCAGATCTACTTTTCTTTGTAAAGTTTGTCAAAATGTGTGGTTCTGCCTGGTCAGGTAATGATATTGTACAACTGTATTTAAAGTAACACAGTGTAACTTTCTAGAGGCAGCATGTCACTTACATGCCAAAGGGACGATATTTCCTTGGAAACAAGAGGCAGGACCCTTGTGTTTGTGTCAGATGCAGCCCTCTCATTGTAAGGGCATATTACAGTTTTGGACAAAATTATCCAACATGAAAAACATTCTTTTTTCGGCGGCACGGTGGCTGAGTGGCTAGCACTCATGCTTCACAGCTAGAAGGTTCCGGGTTTGATCCCCGGGTCGCCCGAGCCTTTCTGTGTGGAGTTTGCATGTTCTCCCCGTGTCTGGATGGGTTTCCTCCGGGCACTCCAGTTTCCCCCACCAACCCAAAACATGCTCCAGGTAAAATCCTCCAGCTTAGGTCCTGACCAAACCGAGCAATAAGATCATGGAGATGGTCCCCGGGCGCCTGAAAGACGAGCTGCCCACTACTCCTGAAGGATGGGTCAAATGCAGAGACATAATTTCCCTACGGGGATAAATAAAGTCTGTCTTCTTCATCTTCTTTTAGTTTTGTCTGTCTTATTGAAAAAGTTATATTGTGTTTTTTAATGTGTAAACTATTCAAATGTGTCTCCAAAATAATAAAAAATAAAAAATACAGTTAAATATTTAGCAATTCACCCATGATGAAATTACGACCAACATTTTATTGTAGCAATGGGTATGTAGTTATGCTTTACTTTATTTTGAGTCACAATAAACCAGAATGTCCAGGACATCAGATATTTTTCCAAAAGTCAGTTTTAATTTCAAGATTTAATGGAGGCTTGGTGGTTTTACTCTTGTTCTGTCTTAGTGTATATTGTAATCACATCTTTGGGCCAGACACTTCAACCACAGTGCCTGTTCATAGGTGGTTGCAAATGTAAACATTCATGTAAGATATTGTTGTTGTTTTCTTGTATTTTTGCCCATTGCATACAGATTTGCCAGGGGTCTTATCAAACATGTAATTCTGATCTATCAGTCTAACCCCCATTACTAAAATAAAATGCTAAAATGGTTTGAATTTTAAACTTGTGCTTTTACCGCCTGAAAAGTGCATGTCATTTTGGATAAAGTTCAAATTGCAAATGTTACGCTCACTGCAAGCAGCCATGTTCTGTGTTTGTTTATTAGACGGATTATTTTAGCCTGAGACCCCAGACTGAAAGACTAATAGTAAATGTCACATGCTGTAGGGACTGGGTAAAGTGTAAACAGAGCTTAAATGTGCTTCTTAAGTGCTCAGCTTTGCCTAAAGGGAGTGGTACATGAGCCACTCCAAAGACCAGACAGACTCAAAAAAGAGGACCATTCACAAAGCATTGTGAAATAAAAAACATCTTGTCTTATGTCTTTGATCAGCATACTCAATGACAATGTTAAAATGCACCATGTGAATTTGCTGGAGGAGGGAGGAGGGTCTGCCAACTTCTTGTCTCCATGGAGGTGTACAGTTTTGGCTGGAATGTTACACAGTATGACATCTTATCTATCTAAAAAGACAAGTAAGTGATGCCATCAGGTCAGGTCTGTGGAGAGGCAAGCCTGCGTGTGTGTGTGTGTGTACTGTAAAACACATGTAACTGAGTAAATGCGCATATATGATTGATAAAAGAAGAAATTCAATTTGTCAACTGGACAAAGTTTGTTTGGTCGAAAACGTTTCGCCGCTCATCCGAGAGGCTTCGTCAGCTAATTAGAATGCTGGTAAGACACTTGCTTATATCTCGCTGCAGGGAGGAGCTAACTAGCTAACTACTTTCCGAAACTATCTCATTGGTTTCAGTCTTTTGTTTCTCTGGCGTCTAGATTATTAAAGAATTGGTTTGAGAGGGGAGTTAAAGAGGCTATTTTTGTCAAAAAAAGAGAATCCTTCTCTGAACAGAAATGGTGGAGTCAGACATAATTTGTCTCCCATCTATAATTCCATTCTTAAGCCTAGATCAAGCAAACAGGGGAACAATAGGGCTAGCCAGGTCAGGGCCAGAGGTGTGAAAAACAGTCGTGTAGGGATGAATAGGTATGCTAATCTAGATGCCAGAAACAAAAGACTGAAACCAATGAGATAGTTTCGGAAAGTAGTTAGCTAGTTAGCTCCTCCCTGCAGCAAGATATAAGCAAGTGTCTTACCAGCATTCTAATTAGAGCTGACGAAGCCTCTCGGATGAGCGGCGAAACGTTTTCGACCAAACAAACTTTGTCCAGTTGACAAATTGAATTTCTTCTTTTATCCTGGATTCTACCTGGACGACTGAGGGACTCTTCACGCATATATGATTGATGTCATTCTGTGCAACATTCAAGGCAAAGCAATAACATCTCCATGGAAACAGGCAGGTGGCAAACACCCCACCAGGAAAATGAGTTGACCTTTATCCTTCAAAAGCTCCTATGGATTTGACTTATAAAGTAATGTGCTAAAGTGATGTCTGACAGCGGTTTCCTACGGCTGTGACTGGCACCTAAAGTGGGTCACACTGAGGTATAGATTTTATGAATAATTTTACACAATTTAACCAAGCCAAAGTCATGCACCAGCATCCACTAAATACATTTGAATGTGTCAAAGGGCATCTGGGATAAAAAACTAACAAACTATTAAATAAATCAATAAATGTTATAATAAGAAACAGATGGCTTCCTTTGAAAACTCCAGAACCAACCAGCCAACAGCCCATGGTATTTATGTCAATGTGTCTATAGAAAGAATGGTTTTAAAGTGTTCCAAAACATTTGCAAGATTTAGTCAATTTGTGAACTGCTGCTTGACACTCAGAGCATATGTTAAACCTAATTTAGAATAAAAAACATCACACAAAAACAACTTCCATGGGAAAAATTTTATTTATCAATATGCGGTAGTTTCCAAACTGGTGGAACATTATTTCCATTGTAGCTGGTGCCAATAGGTTACGCTGGGAAGCTGCGAAAATGTGAATGGCAAGAAAATAAAATAACAAAACTGACAGTTATGATTCAAAAACAAAGGGAACGAATTCAACAGGTTTTGCTTACACATGCACATTGAAAATAATACTGTGGCTTCGAGCATTACAGCGAGGGGCGCAGTGGACCTCCTCGTGCTAAATCTGGAAACAGAGAAACGACAATGGAGCAGGAAGAAGAAGAGTTTAGACAAAGGACCGCCAGCAGATAATACCCAAAGAAAAGCATGATTTATTGTACGGCTTTGTTAGGTCACTATCAAACATGGCCACTTCTTCCTTCTCTCTCTCTCCTTCCCTCTCCACTCCTCCTCTGTCTGGCCCAATAGTTCTATTAAAATCATCCTTTTTCACCCAAATGTTTGCTTATAAAGGAGTGGTGTAGGTAACATAAAGGCAGTGGATTACACAGTCTTCATATGCAGAGCTAAGTGCTGTCTCTGTATCTTTCATAGTTTAACCCATTCATTTTCAAAGGATGGTTTCAAAGCTTTAGTCCTGAACATTATTCTTTTTCGTTTTTGCTGAATAGTGAAACAAAATAAAAGATGAACCCCAGTTTCTTTAACACATGTGGTAACAAAGACTTCTGACAATACTGGACGCTGCAAAATGACAGCTTATGTGTCGATTGCAATATACAATTTAACTCTAAAAGAAAAATAAAGAAAACATATTGCAAACAGAGACAAAATGCAAGGATTCATACAAAACACACTTTTTAAAAAGACAGCTATTTACAAACATCCTCCATTACAAAAATCTAATCTTTTAAATTTTCTTATGAGCAGTGTTCAGGTGAAATTACATCTTTAAAATCGGGCTCTATCCATATATTTACATTATTTTTTTAACTCAATAATCAAATTCGAATAACATTAATAAGTGGTCACTAGAATGAATGGAAAATGGGAGGAGTATGGCAAAAGTGGTGGTGATCTGGTAATGAGTCCCTTGGCTGGTGTTGGTGAGTGATCGCGCGATGATCAGAAACAAAAACATTTGATCTGGATGTCTTTCGCAGAGGGGCTCCGCGCTGAGTTGAAAAGCAGGTCTTAGAAAAAGCGCACAAACAGCTGCGAAAGTTGTTAACTCCGAGGTTAACGACACGCAAAAGTCTTAAGTCTTCCCCCTAAAAAAAACTCCAAATCTTCAAGCAAGCAAGGCAGGGGCCACCTTTTACACATCCGTGGATTGAGAGTGGCATAGCATGTGATGGGGTGTCTCTGGGGGTGACTAAACATGACAAAGGATGGACCTGGGCTTGTCAGTCTCGGTGCGTTTCGCGGATATGCAAAAATGTCAGGCTATAGTAGTATTTGAGGAATAGCTGTCCTTATCTGCTTCCCTCTCCTCTTCTCACACATCATTAACTGAGACTGTGGCGCGCTACGCTTTGGCAGCCACACTATTTCGGAGCACCTCGCAAAAGTAAGTTCCTCTTTAGTCCAGGAAAACAAGACTGTGCTCCATTGCAAAAAGGCTACAATGCACATTCACACATACATATTAATGTAGAAGGTGAAAATGGCAATTTTGAGCGAGAAATATGGGAAAACTTTCTACAAACATAGACATCTTGGACTGGATCCAATTTGCAAACTGGGATTCAATGCAAAAGACTACCACAAGCGTTCACACAGACATACTGAAGGTAAAAGGGTATTGCAAGTGAAGATTGGTTAATTTGTATTTCTTAAAAGCACATGCAATTTGGGTTAACTCTGACAAATCAGTATTATTACAAAATAACTATATTTCTTGTGCTAGTCCTAAGCCTGAATTAATTTGAATGTGTTGTATCAGGAAACGCTATAAATTCAAACTGAAGAAGCAGCTTGGATGAGCTGCAAAACGTATTCAATCAAATAAACTTTTGTCCAGTTGACAAAATGAATTTCTTCTTTTGATATAAATTCCAGTTATCAGCAAATCCGAACATATTAAAATGCAGAAACGTAAATTTAAATAGCGCCACTAACTATAACTAGCTTATTAGATTCATATTTTAGCCACTTAGTATGTAGTAAATTAGTCCCAAGTCAAGTGTGCTATGAGGGAAAAAACAAAACAAAACTAACTCATTTTAAGCAGAAAAATAGTGTTAAACCTTCCTGCAAGATTAGCTGTGGTGCACCCCCAGATTCTGTGTATGCCCAAGGGCTGAGTGAAAGCCGACTCCACTGTCCTCCCCTCAGCCTCCACTCGAGAATATTTTGCAGCGCATTTTTTATTCAGTGCACAGGAGGCCGGAAAAAATGAATGCTAAAATACCTGCAACCAACCTCACCTCCAACTTTAGCCCTCTCCCTTCTATCCCCTTCTATCCCCATCGTGACTGCCACCTCCTGCTAAGGTTAAGTCGTAGAATAGATTCTGTCCCATTTTGCTAGACTCTGCTGCCTGCTGCTAAGAGTGGGCAACTTGCTAGGCCATGGATTAGTCATTAGACAGCTACAGATGGCGATTGGCAATAGGCAATACAGTATCCTTGTCCTGTCCAACTTTGTGTTTGCAGGGACAGCCTACCTAAAGCCAATAGTCTGCGGGAATTCAACCTACACCCACTGAGTCCACGCAGCGAGCAATAAACTGTAGTGCTCGAAGCTAAAACAAACAAATTAACACAAGTTGAATGCTCTCAACAACGTAACCCGTCGTCTAGCTAGCTGATAAACTTTTAATAACTGCCAACTAGAGGATCTCTGCTAAGATCTGGCCTGTCTCTTGGCACGTTGGACTGTCTTTCTTGTTTTTTCAGATTTGGATACAGCAACGAAGCATGAATACGCCAAGGCATGCCCATCCGCACATAAGGGAGACACTTTCGAATAAGAAGGTCATAAATACCAGACGTAAACGGGCAGAGATGTGGACTGAACACACCTTAACATTAAAAGTCCAGGTATAGGTAGTCTTTGTAATGGGATTAAATGAGTGATAATGATGTAAATGAATGCATGAGTGTGTTAGATGTTTTGAATGACATTTTCTATACATTGTGCACTTGTAGGAAAAAGTCTAACAAAATACGACTGCTTTGTGAACTGAATCAGGGAAATCCTCCATCAAAAATAGTAAGGCAAATATTAGAGGTGCGAGAAGGGATATAGGATAGGATTTTTTTTTTGTTTTGTTCACGCACTGTGTCTGATACCTGAGCTATCTGGAGACTGGTATAACACAAGCATTCGCGCTAGCACCCACACTATTATGAGCTTGCTGTATATAAACCCCGAGATGCTAGATTCAAGGGCTTGTCTGGGCCTGTTTTCCAACTTCACACCACAGGGAAAGAGGAGATGACCGCAAAAAGTGTCCGCACACGTAGGTCCGCTCCATCTGAACCCCTGTGTATGGTAGCCCAGCAGGGACACATCGGGGAGTATCGGTGTCTCTGTGAGGGGAAGGCTATAGAAGATTACGACAGGATAAAGGGGAGAAGGGGAGGGGGGTTTGGGATTCTCAGACATAGCCAAACAAACACAGATTTCGGACCCCCGCTGGTGACTGGCCAGTGCTTGTCTCTCCAGATTTGTGCAGCAGGTGGTACAAAACAAACGTCCCCCCTGAATGCAAAAAAAGTGTTCTTGAACATCCAAAAACCAAGCGCTCCTCTATGTATTCGTATTGAGGACACAAGAAATGAAGCAGAGAGTATAAGGGTGTCAGACTTTATAGTAGATATTGGCGGGGCTTTGCGGTGGCATTTCCTGGACAATATAGACTGGGTGCCCGTAATCACCACTCACTTTCTCGTAGTGAGGGCAGTAGTTGTTCTCTGTCCGCAGGGGGATGATGATGTCACTGGGCTCGGTCCCAGCCGTGCCCCCCGGGAGCTTGGGGTTGGACAGGGTGCTGAGGGAGAGGGCAGAGGGGCGAGGTTGCGAGTGGGAATTCTTCCGGGCACGTTTGCGCATCTTGATGAGGAGGATGATCAGGAGGAGAATGAGCACGAGGAAGATGATGCAGCCGGCGGCGATGGCAGAGAACACGGCCACTTTGGAGCCCAGGATCCCGTCCGTGTTGGAGGAAGTGTTGGACTGGTCTTGGTTCATGTGGTCTACAGGGAAAGAGAG
The DNA here is from genome assembly GCA_036785185.1 of Paratrypauchen microcephalus. NCBI lineage: Eukaryota > Metazoa > Chordata > Actinopteri > Gobiiformes > Gobiidae > Paratrypauchen > Paratrypauchen microcephalus. The sequence continues at coordinate 1,070,377 of JAVJIX010000062.1, read as the reverse complement.
AGAAAACAGTGTTAGTGAATTAAAGCCATATATCACAACATGACACACAACCCGAAAAAGAAATAAACTTTAGTATTTTTAAGTTATGAAAGATATTTAAGATAGTTATTTCTATGGTAATAGTCTCTGGAAACACACAGTCGTAATAGGAAGATAATTGTGTAACTTTTGTTTTATATCCTCAGCATTCTTCAAACATGTACATGATTTTTATGGTTATTATTATTACATTATTATTAACACAACTAGCCTCAGGTATTCAGTATAGCAATGCAGTCCAAAGCCTGGGTAAATACTGTGAGCAGCCTTGGGGAGGGCATCTGGTATAAACATAAAACATACACCAAGGGAAGGAAAGACAATTGCTGAAAAAACTTCATGTTGGAACGTTTACTCCCTGAGCAGAGATGTACGGTGTACAGTAAGCAACACGGTCATCTCGTTATCTTGCTACAGTAAATTGGGTTAAACTAGGGAAGAGGAAAAGTAGCCATATGTGGTTAAAGGGTGGGCCTGACTTGGCGACGGGACAGATACAAATATTTTTGGTAGCGTCCCTCTCTTGAGCAATCAGAGGATAGTGATGGCGTTTACCGCTAACTGCTCCTGTCATGAGTGGATCTCCCTAAATCAACCATGATCACGCCATTTGTTGTTTGCTCCGCCAGGACTAACAGGCCTATTGATGTAATCTAAGTGAATTACCTCAATCAAAATAGCCTCCCCTTTAACGAAATCTGCGGTCCACACTTCAACACAATCCAGATTCCACCTCGATAACATTTCAGCATGTCAAGGGGGCACTTTTGTTTTCGCTAAGATGCGGGTGAATACAGAAATGGGGAACATCTTGAATTTATTTCATCCTTTTGTCTATGAGGTTTGGGACCATAAGGGGAGGGGGCCGTGGTGGTGCTGGGGGGCTGTTATAGGATGAGAGAGAATGACTAAGTTGAAACTTGAGTCCGACCAAATCTGTTTTCCATGTATGCTAGCAGCTGCTGCCAGAGAGCTAACCCCCGCCGCTGAGATCTTTACCGCCAGTGACCCGGAGGTGAAGGAAGTACACGCACTACAAGTAGTTACTGTTACTGCGAAAATCCTTGAGAACAACACTACTATAATACTAAAGAACAATACTACAATTCAATACTAAAAGTGGTGCAATTACTTATGTTAGCAACTTCATTACAAATACTTCTATCAGTAGGGCTAACCGGTGCTTTTGATACTTGTGATACAGCTACAGCTACTAATATGAGCTACTATTCTGCTTTATTTGTACTAAGACTACTACAACTCAAAAGTACTTCCAATACTCCTACTTCAACTATACCAGAACTAATACTAACTACTTTCACTATTAGTACTACTACTACTACTGATATTAGCTACTATTCTGCTTCCATTGTACTAAGTATTTCCTATACTCCTACTTCAGTTATTTAGATTTAGATTTATTGATCTCACACACAGGAGAAATTCACTTCTGCATTTGACCCATCCTTGTTCAGGAGCAGTGGGCAGCTTGTCTTTCAGGCGCCCGGGGGGCAGTATTGTGAAGGGTCTTGCTCATACCATGGCTCAGGGCTTGCTTATACCAGAACTACGTTCATTATTGACACTACTGCTAGTGCTACTACTACTGCAACTACTACAAGTACTACTAGCACTAACTGCAAATCAAACTTTTATAGTTTCTTAATTGCAGTTTAGCATTAACACCTACCAACATTTACCTTAACCAGACTGAACTGGGATAAGAAAAATTATAAATGATCTTATTCTAACCATTTCTAACCAAAAGTATTTAAATTAGGCGTTTGCCACCTCCTCGCTGTCATGCTCACCCTGCCACACATTACACAGGAGCCCCATATAGCAGCACTAATGAGCACTAACCATGTATTTAGCCGGGACATGGGGCGAATAGCTCTAGTCTTATGGGGCCTAATGACATCACTGAAAAGCTACCGGTGGCTGGGTCTTATCAGTGAAATCAAAGACAGGAGGAATTCAGTGTATCCAGCCTCTGTGTGGAGCTGCAGCGGGAGCCTGTCACTGGACCTCATTCTCCACATGTCGAGGCCCCTAAGTGCAAACCGACTCTGAACTGGAGCTACAGTGGGGGAGTATAACCAAGTAAAAGGACTGAGCTGAGAATCACTATTGTAAAGGTGCACTGTGTAACATTTCTAGTGGAGGGGCTGCTGTCTGTTGTCTCTATGGGAATGTTATTGCTTTGTCTAGAATGTTCTACAGTATCACGAGGGAGACAAGTGGTTATAGTATTATGCTACATTACAGTTCAGATCTGTGGAGAGTCGCCCTATTCACAGAAGAAATGACTGTATGTTTGAGCAATGGAAACACCCGTAATGAATCAATGCCAGATGGCTATGTTTCATATCGTGAAACATTCCAGGCAAAGCAATAACATCTCCCTTCACTAGAAATGTTGCGCAGTGCACCTTTAAGATTACTCAGTGCATTTTGTTTATACGAGTTTTTCTAAATACCAGGAGATTGGGTGTGTTCTGTAGATTTGGTTGAATTGTGTGTGTTTCTTAAAGAGGGGGTATTATGCAAACATTACTTTTTGGAGCTTTCTATCCTGTTATAAGATCAATATAACATTTTCAAAATGGTAAAAGGTACCATAAAAGATGATTTAAATATATTATGTGTTAAAAATTAATACCCCCATAGAAATGTAATACTCCCTCACCCCTCTTTTTGTACTTATTTAGCAAAGAGGGTCAAATGTTTAGTAAATCTGTGGTATATTTTTCAATATTTCTGTGGTGGTCATAAAGTTATTTTTACAGCTGAAAAATCCATATATATATTCTACGCTTCTATAACAGTTTAAGCCATTGGTTCATTTCATAGTTTGTTTGCTGTCCTGAAATACATAATTCTCATTCTAATTCTGTTAACATATAAGAGGTCATTTATTTTCAAACCAAACTGGGTAAAATGGTGCAGAATATAATACGCTGTATAGTATTTTGCCTTAAGAAACTGAGTTCTTTCTCCACCACCTTTTACATTATTGCGCAGGTAAAGAAAATGATCCATGCATTGCAAAAAACGGACATGAGACAGTCTTTTGATAGCACAACTAGTGTCAAATAAGCAAATTATAAAATAGCCTTATCGCTTTGGGGCAGGTGGAGAAGAGAGCAGTCAGAAGTTTGAAGAGTGAGTCAGAAAGTTACTATGAAAAAACTCCCTCCCTTTCTTTCTCTCTCTCTCCGTCTTTCTCTCTTTCTCCATAAACTATGAAAGGTGCTGCTGCAAAACAGGAAGCTTAGGAGGGGCCCAGAGCAGCCAAGGAGCCCTCAATGACTTCTTCAATTATCAGAGCTTTTCATCTGTATTTATCTGCAATTCAAATGAGGTGTAAAAAATAAAAAGAAATGTATTAACAAGAAGTCTGCCTTTGAGTCTCCTTGGGTGGAGCAGGCACAGTGAACAATGAATAAGCAACTTTGGTTGTTGGTATTAGGAGGGATATGTTATGCAACTGATATGAGCATTGTATTACTTTAGCTGTGTATATTGACCTACATGGAAACGGGGTAGCACTCTAAAATGAGTCTCGATTTAGTTCCACTTCTTTCAAATACCTTACAGGTACTACTACTACTACTACTACTGCTACTACTACCACTGCTGCTACTTCTATTACTACTACTACTACTACTACTACTACTATTACTACTACTACTACTACTACTACTACTACTACTACTACTACATTCATGCAAACATATTTTAATTTTAATAATTGTTTTGGAGCATTGTTTTGTTATGTCAATGTACAAGACTATGGAGAGAGATTTATAGTCTCCTACTGTATATTATAGTAATGGGAAACGCTGCTGCTGCTGCTACTACTACTACTACTACTACTACTACTACTACTACTACTACTACTACTACTACTACTACTTCACTGCTGCTGCTGCTACTACCTGACAATTGTTGCTACGGTGTCTAATATTTGCTATTCCCATATCAATGTGTGATTATCTCTCTATGACTGAATCAAGGTAATATGTTTGTTTTGGTGGATTTAATGTTACAATACTGATTTGTGTTGCTCTTAATCAAACAGACCACTTATACATACCTATTTGTTAACTCATGTGGATCAAAGCTATGCCTCTGGCTCTAAATTTAATGACTTTAGAAAAGCTGATTTTTAGATTCCCTTTTCTGGCATTAATTATTACAGATAAACCTCGAGGCATAGTTTTAACAATTCAATAGCCTTTGTTTTAATAAAATGTTTGTCCCCATTGCCAGCCATTTGATGTCTCAAGTCAAATTTGCTCTAGTGAAATATTAAAACCTATCATCGCTACTACTACCACTAATGTTAAAGTAGTACTACCACTACTGCAGTACGTTTTTTACCACTTGTAATAATTATAATGATATTATAATTTAAAACTACTTTAAACACTGTTGCCAATACTAATACCAATGTTACAATGAGTACTACCACAATGACAATACTTACTTTATGTTTAATGACTTAATACTGCTATTGCTACTTCCACTACTACTACTACTAATATTATTACCATACTTATTTACACTGTTACCAATACTAATGTTATATCTAGTACTGCCACAATTACGCTACTTACTTCTACAAATTCTCAAACTGCTATTATTTCTGCTATGACCATTACCTTTACTGCTACATTAGTAATAACCTTTGGTGTCCTAATCGGTACAACGGGATCCTCCCTGCTGTCAGCCATTTTGGATGACAGGTCTGAGCCGCATGTGTTCATGTGTATAAAGTCAGTCTGCTCACCATGGTTTCCTGGCAGCACCGGGCCTATCCGGTTAGGATCAGATGGGCTGGGACTGGACTCGGGGATGGCGTTGTTCTCCACGTCTGATTTCGGGGTCTCCGGTGCAGCAGGATTTGCATTGGGGACTGCGCAAAAACAGAGAAGAAGAAAAAAGAGAGAGAGAGAGAGAGAGAGAGAGAGAAAATCGTCAGTCTAGGTTGAAGTTTGTGCCTGTGTTGAATTACAATGCATTTCTTTATTATCTTTTGATTCATCTTTCAAGCTATAGGAAGGTTATGGTTGCATGTGTTCAAAAGTGCCTCAGAAGCGTGGATGAAAGCTCGGAAAGAGGAAGGACACGTTAGCGTACGGATCCGCTACACGCTGACGTCCCTGTCCTGCCGTAAAAAATATGTGCTCACATCAGCATCAGTGGTTCTCAACGCAAACACTCAGACAGATATCTACGCCACTGACACATTCACCACCACAAATCACGTGCACGGAGACTGCACGCCAATACGCACCCAGCTACCCCGACAATACACTTAGGCAATGGCAGAATGAGGGTAAAGTAGTTATATATTAACTTTTTATTGTTCTACATTATTCATCGCGTTAAAAGGCCATAATATGCCTTATTTATTGCTCTGGCTTTAACTCTTAAGAGAGAAGCACTTCTGACTGTGTGAGGACAGGAAGAGGCAGCCAGGAGGGAGGGGCAGAGGAAAGAGGGATGCATTTGGAGAGATGATGTAGTATCTATATGAATATGTATGGCACTTTGATGACTTTGTGCGGTAAATACAGGTGTCCAAGTATACGGTAGTACCATTTACTGTTATGAATACGGTGGATAACATTAACCACTACTGCAATATTAACTACATTTGGTCCAGGCACTGCTATTCCTTTATTCATCCTATATTAAACTAACTTTAAAGGGCTATTTTATGATCTATGTTATAATGTTGTTCTTCTCTCAAACAGAAAATACTCTGTTCCACCTTGTCATCTGGATGATTCTAGCCTGATTTGCCAATTTCTACTGAACTGAAGGTAAAAGGTAGCTGTTAACATGAAAACTACCATGGCATGACATCACAAAGTGGAACAGAGCATTTTGAGCTTTGGAGATGTAAACAGACATATAATAAAGGATGTGTGAATGAAACAAAACACAACTCCAGGTATGTTTTTTGATGAGGTAACAACATTCTAACAAGTGTCAGTTATGCGTAATATGGGACATTTAAAGGAAAATGTACATGTTTTTACAATCTGAGCCTTCTTTCGGCAATAAAACAAGTAGTTTTACTCACCCATAGCAGTTTGGTGTCAATTGGAGCAGTATCGCAGAACTTATGTTGAACCGTTCTGTTCTTCTAATGATCCCGTATCTGTTAGCGTGAGTGCTCGGGGCACTGATTTGCGGTGTCCAAATAACACAAACTTTAGCACTTTTCAAATCACAGAAGATCGCTGTGTCAGGGTAGACTTTTAGTAGATTCCAAAACGGCCTGAAACCCGATATCGCAACAGAAAAGTAAAGTTCAGAGCGGTGTTAGCTTCTTTCGGACTAGCGGTGTTTACAAAACAGCTGAGTTCACGCATGCGCACTGTCCTCTCTGATGACGTCATCAAATGAAACTATAGCTGGATATCGGGTTTCAGGCCGTTTTGGAATCCACTAAAAGTCTACCCTGACACAGCGATCTTCTGTGATTTGAAAAGTGCTAAAGTTTGTGTTATTTGGACACCGCAAAGTAATGCCCCGAGCACTCACGCTAACGGATACGGGATCATTAGTAGAACAGAACGGCTCAACATAAGTTCTGCGATACTGCTCCAATTGACACCAAACTGCTATGGGTGAGTAAAACTACTTGTTTTATTGCCGAAAGAAGGCTCAGATTGTAAAAAAAAAACGTTAATTTTCCTTTAACGACTGTATGTGCAGACTGTTTTTATTATTACTGTAAATTAAATTAGAACTACAAGGCAAATCAGGAAGATACTCTGATATACTGATATACTATAACCAAAATCTACAAAAATACTACTAACAGCAACTCCTGAATACTCCTACTACTGCTGTGATTATTACTAATGTGCTTTCTCTGGGTAATAGCTAGTCCAGATAGATTTCTTTACAAATAAACTGCCACCTGTACTGCATACCATTATAAAATATCCATTATCATAACCAAAATCAGTACTACACCAAAACTAACATATTAGTGCATTCTGAAAGCAGACAGTTATCTGCAGACATTTACTGTACTGTGAAGTGTTTGAAGTTTGAACAGAGCAGTGGGCCCTCTCCCTCCACAGTTTATGACCCAGGGCAGACACTAGACAGTTATAAACTATTACTGATGTGTTCTGCAGCACTATCTGATGCCCCCACTCTATCTGGACCTTATCTGCATCTGCCCACAGGCCTCCTCTGGGGAACGAGGGAGGTATGCCGAGAAAATAGGGGGCACTTTGCATTCAGCTCCCTGGTGGTGAAGTCTGTCTGGCTGTCCGATCCAATGGGGAGGAAGTACTTATGGTTTAGCAGTCCATTTCCTTCGTTCCGTCGGTTTTTGGCTACATTTTTTTCAAATAATTTTGGGTGTGGATCATTTGGCACGGATACAAATTAAGACACAGAGTGATTTTATTTCACTGTATTTTTCATTTTTGACAGTCATTCATCATATTCATATCCAACATTATTCAAATATTCTAATAAGGTACGTTTAAGTATTACTGTTTAATTTGGATAGTTACAGTCTTTAAATTGGACACAAAATATCTTTACATAATTTTTAGATAAGGGACATTTTGTGTCGTCACTGTGGTCAGTATTATGAGTAAATTTCCTAGCCGTCTTTTAACTTTAATATTTTAAAATTTTGTAATACATTTTTAAAATAATTTTAGGGGCATTTATAGTCTCTCTACTCTCTTTATGAACTGGACACAAAATAGCAGTCATGCCTGTATTGATTTTTACATAATTTTTAGATAATGGACATTTTGTGTAGTCTCTATACTGAACTCACTGCCCACTATTATCCTTGACTAGCAGTAAAGTCTATTTTAACTTAAAAATTTAAAACATTTCCATATTGGGAGCAATTTAGTGCAAGCTAAGGTGACTTCCTGTGCATATTTTAACTACTCTGGCACAGCTAAGTACATTATAAATCTGATCTCACTGTCCACTTGTCCAGTGTCCGGCTCCCAGCACACTGCATTACACCAGGAGACTGATTGTGCTGCAGAGCTGAACCTATAGCTGTAAGCTGCTGTTGTGTGCTGTCAATAATTGATGAGCAAAGACCAGAGTGAGAAGTGGGAACATTCACGCATGGCAGAGGATATGAGAAGACACAGTGATCTGATTCAGGCATGCCCCAAACAGTAACACGGTCCGCCGCTACTGAGCATGTGCAGAGCGCAGTGTTCTAATGTCCTGACCCATTTTTTTTGCCTCATACACATTCACTCTTAGTTTTTTTTTTTTTTTCTTTTTTTCTCTATGTACTGACATTTCCCTTAGCTATGCAGACAGCGACTACCTCAGAACTGCCAAGCCGCCAGAAGGAAGAAGGGAGGAGGGGGAGGAGAGGGGGGACGAGGGGGAGGAGTGATGGAGCGACAGAAAGACATTGTATGAAGCAGAGAAAGAGAGAAAATAGGCCGTGAGTCAACATATTTATAATGAGAGCAGTGAAGGGCTACCATTACACACACTAAAACTATTATAACTACTACTATTACTACTTATGGTATATCACCACATTATCATAATAAATATTATTATTAGCACCATAAAAACGACTATGCAAAACCAGCTTTTTCTACTATCATTAACAGTACAGTACTAATTCAGCTTAAAATTCTGTTTATAGTAGAAGTTCTGCTCCCATTACCACTGTCTGACACTATTAAGACTTTAACTACTACTGCACAACAGAACACAATAAACCAATACTACTAATAATATTAATACTATATTTCTGCTACTATGACTACTAATACAACTACTACTTAAACTACCAAAACTGACTGCCTGTACTTCATTAAATAATGCCAATACCACTGTCACAATTATAATAGAGTCTGCAATATCTAAGGAGGCTATAACTCCTGAATTATTACTGATAAAAATAAAAAAAGAACAACTACTTTGGCCAAAGAAAATACAAGATAAACGATCACACTTCCACAGCTATCAAAACTAACTACTGACTGCATTAATATGAACAGAACTAACAAACAGAAAGAGAAAGAGTGTATTCAGGAGACAATGACAGAATATAGTGGTTGAGTCGACATATTTCTAATGAGGACCGTGTGACAGGACAGACTGCTGCGCGGATAATATATGACCTTTCTATGTTTTCCTTTCAATCAATCCGTCTTCCATTCTCAGCTTGGATTTTTAAATGAAGACAAAAGACATGGACAGCAGACATTTAGAGGACAATTACGAATCGATGTGTCATCTCCTGCAATGATTCAAGCTGATTACACCCAAGGGTCCTCTCAGCCGCAGTTAATGCAAATGTAACATTAAAGAGAATGACATATTGGAAATGGTGGGCTAGAATGGAATAATACATAATAGCCTAATAACTATTACAGTGTATACTATTGCAAATACAACTCATATACTTCTCAGAAAACTACAAATACCACAACATCCTGTCTCGACAATTACTACACCGACTTATCGTTCATCGTGGGGACTTTTTCTTTGTTTTACTGGGACATTTTTGGTCATTTTTTTCGGCCATATTATATGATGATGAAGATAGAAGGTTTAATTAAGAACTAAAATTACACAAAATAATTACCTAAGTGTTGCTTTCTGCTGCTCAGCTCAACCGTATGTAACAATATTGTACTTTTAGAATACTTTTTGTGATTTTTTCTGCTTTATGGTTTGTTTTCAATATTATCATCTATATTGACTTCAGCAATTTGCGATAGTGACAGAGCGACATTCAAGTGCTGCTATACTGACACATTAATTACTGCTACTATTTTTACACTTTAACTTGAACTTACACTTGGGGCTGTGCAGTTAATCAAATTTTAATTGAATCGAGCTGGAAAAGTATCAGTGTTTGGTGCTTTTTAATCGAGAGCTCCACAGCCAGTCCTGTCAGTAATGGTATGTGGTTTGAAGCAGAGTTTTGACGAATAAATTTAAGTTTTTTGTTTTAATCTGCACTGATTAAAAGTCTGTCTTGTATATGTTCATGAAATTATTATTGAAATAAAAAAAAAGGATTTTTGACATATTATCCAGCACTGTGTTCATTATTTCCTCTATATCACAAATATTATTATTGTTCTTGTTCTTTTAATCTTTTCTCTCGCATGCTTGAATGTCCAATAAAGAACCTTGAACCCTGAACCTTAAGACTGATACTTTAACTCGAGCTAACGAAGAGAATAAAAATGTGAGGTATGGGTGGACATATGGGCAGATCTTGGGCACTTGGCAACGAGATGAGGCGTTGGCCTTCAGAGGCAGAAATGGGAGGAAATGTGGCTTAAACACAATAGCATCTGGGGTCAGAGCCAAACTGTGACCAGGCTCTTTCTGTTTGGTCAAACAACACACAGCGCCACTGCAGAGTGTGGGAGACCAGGACCGCAAAAATACAGTGATTTTTCTTTGTTGAAGGTAATTAATTTATCTTGTTTGGCCAAGAAAAACAATCCCATTTTTAATGAGCCTCAGGTAAAGACTCTGTGTGAGAGAGACTCAAAAGAAAATATCTGAAGGGGTCATCAGTTAAAACATATGACAATACATTAGCTCAGTATATTGTTGAAAGTATATGCAGGTAGAAGTACAGTGAACCCTCGCTCTATCGCGGTTCACTCTTCGCGGCCTCGCTGTTTCGCGGATTTTTTTTTTTTCAATTTTTTTTTTTTCAATTTTTTTTTTATAGTGTAACTTTTTTTTTATAGTGTAACATTGTGTTCTGCGCCCTGATTGGCTAAGAGACTAGACCAGGACTATACGTGAACTAAACCAGGTCTAGACCAGAACTAGACCAGGTCTGAACCAGGATTAAATCACTGCGGCTTTTGCGTTCGTTTGTGCGTGTTCGGTTTGTGGCTCGAGTTGAGAGCACGCGGTCCGGGCGCCGCAGTTCTATCTTCCCGGTGTACATGCGGCCTCGCGCTGCACTTTCTCACATTTGTCTCTAGTTTAAACACTCAAAATTTCATAGATTTTCAACAAAATGTATTAATAGTGACGCGTGGGGGGAGACACGGCTCCGGAAGCCCCGCCAGACGCGCGAGCAGCACTGCCACGTCCTGGGACGCAACGCGCACCAACCCCTTGGAGAAGTGCGCGACACGTGCTGCTCTGTCACGGATTTGTCCACGATGAGGGTTTTATCGTGGACAAATCCATGACAGAGCAGCACGTGTCACGCACTTCTAGAGACAAATGTGAGAAAAGGTTAATTCCAGTCTGAGAAAAGCGTATAATGTGTGTGGTGAGGCATTTACAGCCTTAAAACATGTAGAATAATTGTAAAATATAAAGTTGTCCTACTTCGCGGATTTCTCTTATTGCGGGTTATTTCTGGAACCTAACCCCCGCGATAAACCAGGGATTACTGTACAACCAAATAATGTGGTTAACTTTGGACAGTATAAAAGTAATATAGTTTATTTAAAATAATATTAGCTGTATGAGGCTGATTATACAGAATATGCATGATTACACAAACTAAATAAATAAAAAAAATGAATAAAAGATCACGCTATGGATTTAACTAAGTACTACTTTTTAAAGTTTTTGAAAATCTAACTTGATCAAATGAAATCAAATACTTACTGTGTCCTTTTGAGGATCTAAACATGGATGAAGGTCTAGTGGCATATTTTAATTATTCTCTATATTAACCACTAGTCCATGGCCTTTAATTGGCCTGTTTAATTGGCCTGTTTATAGACATGTGCCCTTGATGACAAAAGCTTTGACGAGTCTGAACTAGACGTTTGAGGCCACAAGTGCAATACAGGTGTGAAATAATAATGAACTAAACCCCCACGTCACCAAATTGAAATGGTATTTGTATTATTCTTTTTCAGAATCAGAATCAGAAAGATTTTTTTGCCATTGTCAAGTGAACAGAATTCACAAAACTAGGAACTTGTCTCGGTGATAAGGTGCAAACATAAAACACTAAATAATAATAGTAATAACTAGAGTATAGACAGTAAATAATAATAATAATAACTAAAATATAGCTATAATATAGTAAAAAATAATCCAAATAACAAAAAGGTCCAGATGAGCAGCATCAGAACAATAGTGCAAACATGACGTAATTAAAGTGACTAGAGATATAAAGTGTCCAGCTTTGTGCAGATGTTATTGTTCACACTTGGGTATAAGCTTTAAGATTTATAAATGAATTTGATTTGAGAATTGGACTTCACCCATAATATTACAATCTTTGCACTAGACCTGCCAGTTGAGAATCACAGGCCCAGATCAGACCATTGAATACACAGGCTTTTAAAATGCATCATAGTAAAGCAACACACCATTACCTCATTAAGTAGTACAAAATGGAGAAACATGAGGCCACTTGATTTAAAGTAGCTTTTCTTCTGTAAGTAAATAAGCTTTTCACAACAAACAGCACCTCGCCTGTGTGCGTGACAGTCAAATCAAAGCCTCTGTCTGCCTCTGAAACTAACTATGTCTGTGTGCTGGATTGGCGCATTATGCATCGACGCTCCCACCCATGGAAATAGATGTAAAAGTAGTAGCAGCAGCTGGGTCTACCGCATCTTCTCTAACAAGGTTTTGATTGTGAATGACAGCTACTCGGGTCCGTTTGCAGGAAATTGAGGGAAAGCCTGGGAGCATCACGCAGGGACTTCGGATTTGGGAACGGGTGTTATTCCTGCAAAAATTTCCCCAAATAAATGCTTTGAAGTTTCATTAACACAACCTCACGAGATTCATTCATCCAACAGTTTGATTAGTTTGTGTTCAAGACTGAATTGCTTCCACTTTTACCGCGGTGTTGTCAGCCATTGGAAGGTGTTGCAATCGCGAGCTGTCGTACTCTCAAATTGACCTACATGGAGAAGATAATGCAATGCCTGTCTGTCTCTGAGAAGGTTTGTGGGGGATTTTCACTGTATTTTCTGCTGAATTTGTTCCGACTCGAACCTTGCTAGCATCAGCAGCTTGTTAGCATCTATCCGCCTCCTCCAGACTGCCAGGATGCAACACTGTCATCCCACTAGCCGGCATTCAAATCACCAGATGTGGGTAGCCAGCCAAAAATGTATTCTTACTTCAATATAATATTACTCCTAGTATAAGCAGGCGTTGCGGTATCATATGTACTTTAGCATATTTTTAATAGAAGTTGTTAATCCCACTTTTATCTTGCAAAATATTTGGGAAGTAGTACGTTTGTAAATTTCCAAATACTTTTTACTAGGGGTGGGCCGAGACACAATTTCCATAAAATGAGACGAGAAATGAGATTAGGTCCACAAAAACGAGACGAGATTTTGAAATATTTATAGTAAAATAGCTGTGCAAGCCTGTTTGTAGTTTTAGACTTAGACAAAATGTATTGATCCACAAGGGAAATTATTTGGATACAGTAGCTCACTCATCACAATATAATAAAAACAGAGTAACAAAAGAGTTTTGGCCGAACTTTTTCTAATTTAATATTTTTGTAGTAGTAGCAAACCTTCTTTTTGGAACCACGGCTCTACAAGAGATGTAACTTACCAGCCTTTAAGTGATTTTGTCCAATCTGGACGTAAACTAAATGAAAACTAATCTCATGAAATCAATTTCCTGATGCCGTAAGTCATTGTCCCATCCTTACTTTTTGTATAATTGTGAGAAGAAGTATAAGTGTGAGAAGAAATTATCAATATAATCTAATTTCAACTGGTTTATTTGGGGAAATTGCCCACTATTTTTTACTAGTTACACCCAAAAATAAGGATAAACAATAGCGCCATATAAAATCACACTTTATGTTCAAATAGTGCAATAATGAGTTTTATAAATATATTTTTACTGTTTTTTGCTTCTACTTCTGTGAGTATTTTAACTCTTTACATTATTACCTATTACCTAAACACACAAAATTAAAGTCCTATAAAAATACAATTCACTCCCAAAAGTTATTCAACAATTACAGCTATTTAGTCCTCATTAGCATTCACATCTGTAAATCTCTACACAGTAAAGTTCCTGGTTTATTTTGAATGGCGAGAAGCAGCTTTTAAATTTCACTCATCATGCTATCAGGCAGATGTTCCCCTCCGAAGGGTCAAAACACGCCGACAGGAGATGAGGAGATGTTTATGAAGTAACACATCTGTATACTGTAGCCTGTCAGGGCCTGGATACGAATGTCCAACCCATGGCTCCGTGCGCGTCCAAAAGTGAAATATATGATGCAAACCAAATGTTGTGTCCAAGAATATGTAAACATCAGCGCTTTGTTTACGCCAGGCACTTTTAAATGAGACGACCACAAGCATCCCGATTTCAAACATATTTTCTCTTGGTGATTGCTGTATAGAAATCGTATCGAGGAACAGCTGAGGTATAGGCGAGTGAGAGCCAGAGTCATCTTTCACTGTCACTTCTGATTTCGCTTGTGTTTTTCCATGGACCCGTTTTATACACTATGTGAACAAACTGTTTATGTCATAAAATGAGATTTATTCCAAATGTCTGCATGTAATTAATAGTGGTGGTTGATGCGGCTCTGCTTTGGTGTAATGTAATAAACTGGCAAACTTTCCTGAGGTCCTTTTGAGAGGCTGATTAAAGGCAAAACAACCAGATGGGAATTTTCTTTCAATGCGGGAGTATATATATATATATGCCTGACAAATAAAGGCACTTCATCACGCTGATGCAAAAATCTCTAAATCCAATATTACAGTCCATAAAGCAGTCGTGATTATTGATTTGCAACACTGGCTGTGATGACCGGCCGTAATATGAGGAGATATTAAAGGGGTAGTTGCCCAAATGCAAACTCTGTGGCCGGTATGTGTCATAGGATAGACATGTGTTTTAGATTTGCACCAACCGCAGCAGCTACACAACATCATACAGGGAAATGCATTACTCATTCATTTGGCCTTTTACTTATGTTTTATAGTAGCATTAAAGTTGTATGGCAAATTTTGTACAGAGGAAATAAATTTGGTCATAAATTGGTGGGTGAAATTTTGAATCTCACAATGCTCAGAAACTTACAACAGAAACAGATACTGAATATCTTAATATTATTCCTTTCCTTTATTCCATTTTTTTGACCAAAAATATAAATATGTAATTTTGTGTTAGATTATTAACAATTAAATTACATTAAATTATTTTTATGACATGTAGTTTTTATTTTAAAGCACCCTATAGATAAAGGAAATGAAATAACTTAAGAAAAAGCCCCTTTGTGTGAGATAAGCTTAAAGCTATAAAACGCCATTGACAGTTTAATTGTGCTGTTTTATACCACCACTTTAATACCATAATGAGACGCCTATGTTTTTATGTACTCGGCATAAATCCAATAATAATGTTTGTTAACACAATTACACCCGAAATGAGATCACGCTTTGTAATCTCGATCCTACTTCTTATGCAAGAAAATCATTTGACAAAAAGCTAAGAAAACGACAACACATTACAACTGCTTATGGAGCTAGTTAACTCCAATGTAGGTCAATGGGAGAGGCTGGTGCAGATGGCCAGTTCACTTCATTTGACAAGTTTCCGGTACATGCTCTTATGGTGTGTGTGATAGTGTCTGTACCGGAGTCACGCTCAGCACACATGGCGATAAATGAAAATGTCATACTAAAGTGAAACATGGCTCTGAGGCAGTTCCACCAACCCGTCGGCAAGCTTTCTAACACACGAGATGTGCGTGAGGTGTGCAGCCATTTACCTTGCCCAACTTTCATGATGACTTTCATGGCTCTGCTCTTGCAAACTCCCCCTTCGCGGTTCTCCAGGCCCTCCACGGTGCCATTGGATGTAGCTGTAAAAAAGAAGAAAAAGAAGGGACAGGGGACAAGGACGGAGGAGAGAAAAGGAGATGATGGTTAATGAGCGTGTCCAAAACGTACCGAACTAATCAATATTTACGACAAGAACTGATTAGCTGTTCCAGTGATTAGCTTGTCTCGCTTTCAATCAACCTCCCGCTTCAACCTCCTCCTATTAGCACAAAGCAAGTGATTGGACCAACACTGAACCACCGGGGGAGTACGGGAAGTCGGTGAGGAAAAAAGTGTGTATGTTCAGTGCATAGTTTCACAGTGAGACATGCCAAACAGTCACTTCCAGCTGCTCAAGGCTAAAGCTAACTCCCTCTGTGCCACATGTGTCATTACTCCTCAGTTATCGCGCTAACAGCTAAGTGCGTCGTTTAATGTTTGTTATCAAGGAGTGTTCGCGCGAGTGAAGACCGAGGCATCCAAGGGCTGTTTATTTAATGTCAAATTCACTTTAGATGCCGCTGACACAAGCGGACAGCTATTTGAGGGCTCTTGATAATGACCTAAGGAGACAACGTGTGACTCTGACCTTAGAGCCAAGCAGCTAGCACCGAGCAGCATGCTAGCACGTGTGGGTATTTATATGTATGTGTGCGCGTAAGGAACAGCGGGGGCGACAGCGTGGGCGAAGGCTAATTTTGGAATTTCCCAAATAATATCCTCCTAGGCGGCTTGTTTTTTACCCTTCCGCTTTCCTGTTCTTTTCCGAGCATTATCAATCTCTCCGTCTCCCCTCATTTACAGTTTTATCTGCAAAGCATCAGTGGTTGCCCCTCCCCATGCCTCCTCGCTTTTAACTCGATGACCATCTCCCAGGGTGATTGCCTGATGGCACCCTCATTACCGTGAGATAGTCTGGGAGAGAGAGAGGGCTTATCTAATGATGACACAATGAAAGACGGAGCCGGCCTTCAAACAGTGGGGAGAGCCAAACAAGACACTGCTAATATGGAGATGCTGGCTCCTACGCTGTGTTTACAAGAATTACTTTGGTATGAAACAAGTGATGGGTCAGAGATGGGAAGACTTTGGTATAGGAAAATCCATCAATAGCAGATGTACTACCTAAAAATTAAGTTATTCAAGCAGAAATAATAGGAGAAAATAGGCTGCACAACCACAAAGCATCAAATTTGGCAGGTAGATAAATCAACCACAATAATGTGCAAATTTTGGTATTTCAAACCAATAAACAAAACATAGGTAAAAAATATGGCATTTATAAAATCATAAATTAAAGCACTGACACTTCCAAATGTCACTTCTCACCATAGAGAATAGTAATAATGTAATAAATGAAGGGTCATGGTGTAACATTTTTTTTTATCTTTATAATTTATAACAAAGCGTGCTCTTCTTTTAAAAGTTAGTTCAGTGTAGTTTTCTTCAGAGGCTCATGAAAGCGCTACCATTTCCAAACATTACGCACCGCAAACGTAACTAATGATCACTAATGGAGATGTTTCGCCCCACTGGTTTCTTCCATGTTCCATCAAGCGTCACCTTGGAGAAGACCTTTGTTGGATCACCTCGTGTTGGAGCACTAGCTTTGGAACGCTGCGGAAAGCTCATCCAGTTGATTCATGCCTTGTCATTCCTAAGTGTTATTAATGTTGACATTTGGTTTCCCAGTAGGATTTCAGCGTTGTGCTCAGGCAGGATTGAAGAAATAATGAATTGCACTAATATTATGTTACATTACAATCCAAATTACAAGGGGAGCGGGGGTGTCATGTTAGTGAAGCTAGTGCTAATTTGTGATTGAGATAACATCTTGACATGGGCTTTCCAGTGAAATCCCCGGCTGTAGACTCAACAGGATGGAGCTGGCCGGATGATATGGGCCAGAGACAGCTGAGGAGACTTGGACTTGAGGACAAAAAGAACAAAAGGATGTCTAACTTGAAAAGGGCATTAATGCGGACACTCAAAGCTAAGTGTCTTGTGATTTATGTATATGGCGAGCAGAGGCTTGGTCTGTTCTTCAAACCTGTTCTCAGTCACACTCCCCATAACCTCGTCCTTGCCATTTTTTCCACCCAGTTTCTCTCCTCTTCTTCAAATTTCTGTGTTTCCAAGGCAAGGTTAGACAAAAATGAGTTCTTTGAAGACAGGGCTCCGAGGTACTTGAATAATCTAACTAAAAGTGAACGTCATGCTATGAATTTTATATCCACATAGGGAGAGCAAATCTTGCAGTGTTAACTCGCTTCTGTCATCTAAATTAACTATTGCTTCAGGCTGGCTGCGCAGTCTCCGGTGTTACTGATGTGGCATGATGATAAGTGGGGCCTTGGGGGCTACTGTTTAGAGGGACAAATGAAAGAGAGGTGGATTTATTCAAACGCTTGATGAGTCTATATGTTGTTTGTACTAAGGCAGTTTAAGACGTCAAATAAGTCAAATGTATTTATGGAAATGTGTAATCTGGTTAAGAGCGTCTAGTTTAAACCACTTGCCGTATGCCAAAGTACTTTTCAAGATGGCAAAAGCAACTGTGGAGTACATTAAAATGATCCAATGAATAACATTAAGAGCCATTCAATGCCATTCAACGTCATGTCAATGTTCATGTCCCCATAACCCTTGTGTTATATCTGCGCACTTACATCTATCATGTCAAAGATCACGCCGCAAAGACGATTTACTCAGTTACATCCACAAAATCTCCCCAAATCTTCCAACGAGGACAGCGTGCCAGTTCTGGTTAATCTAAAAGTTGCTCACTCATTTCACCTCTGTCTCCACCGGGGACTGTAATCCAAATAGGGTTTGTCGGATATTAAAAAGCGTGTGTGGCGTTTTCCGGAAAAAAATAGGAAACTGGGGAATTGGGTCTCCTTGTGTATCCCGCTAGAGACACTAAAACTCCAGGGGATCAGGCAAAGACGGAACTTAGAACAAAGAAACTCCTGCTGCTTCGATGATTTAGTGGAACAAAATCTGGAATACCAGAAGAAACAGTCATTGCATGAAGGAATGTTGCTTTTTTAATAAAGTGCTTTGGCTCTGTCGATGGCTTTTTCAGTGATTTAAAGCGTTTTTGGTGGGTGTGGATCGTTGGCTGCGCACAAGTGGGAGAACAAAAAAGATCTACAGCTGTTGAAGTCATAAGAGGAACCAGGTGCCAAATGTTGATGTTGGGAAATATCTACAGTTCAAATGTATGGGCCAGAAGTGAGAGAGCCCAGTGGGGGGACAGACTGGCTCCTGTTCACCTTACATTATAAAGAACATACTCCACACTTAATATATAGAGAAATTAAAGGGGAAAGATATGGGAAAAACATATGCAGTAACTATGATTAATATAGTTACATGATGACAATATAATTTTGGCATAGTATGGCTACAATAAACAGATACAATACAACTTTCACACTTAATATCAACAACTAAGGCTGCATTATTTAAAGAAACATCAAATATTATGAATTAAACAAAACAATCAGATGGCATATTTATCCATTTTAATTTATGGGTAAAAGTTTCAGTTTTGTCTGGATTGTGCTGTTGCTTGGCCAGAACTCCCTTGAACAGATGTCCAAATCTCAATGGGACTTTCCAAGTAAATGAAAAGTTAAAGGAGCACTGTGTAACTTTTCTGGTGGAGGGTCCATCACCTGCTTGTTTCTAGGTCTACCTTACACTTATTCCGTTTATTCAGTTTTATTTCTCAAAAATACCTACAAAAACAGGTATTCTGCCTGGGAGCGGGGTCGCCTCTCCACAGATCCGATCTGTAGCTTGGTCTGGTTTGGTCTCCATGAAGATAGAAATGTTTAACATCATACTGTGAAGCATTCCAGACAAAGTAATAACATTTCCATGCACCTTTAATATCTGCAACTAAGGATACAATATATTAAATGAAAAAAAGTGTGCAACTATTTTAAAATAAATAAAACAAATGGATGACATAATATTTATTGATTTTAATTTATGGGTAAATGTTTAAGTCTTGCCTATGGATTGTGCTGTTGCTGCCTCTTGGCCAGAACTCCAAATCTCCAAATCCCAATGGGAATTTCCAGGCGAAAGAAAGTTTAAACAAAATAAAAAATAAAATTATTCATGCATACATTCTCTAGCACTCATTTAACTATGCCATATCATATTTCTTATCAAAACCTCTCCACTTATCAGTATCACAACAATCAACAGACTGTACACGCTATTGCATCATATGTTTTCATTTTATACCGCAGCCTTGATAAAAATGAACAAAAATTTTCAAGAGAACGATTAGGGCAGAGCGCAGGTCATGTCCCTTGGGTGCCCGAGAGCAGGGTGGAAAGACGGCGGTGCTGAGTGGACGAGGAGACATCCAGTACAGCAGCAGTCTGATGCGCTGCTCTATATTTATACTCAGGTCTGCCTAAATGAGGTCACCCAGGTGGTCCCACTGAATACATTCCCCTATCTCCATCATGAATCATCCACTGCTTATTATTCCTGTGTCCGGCCCGCGGGGGATAGCTTTCATACTGTGCAATAGTCCAGCGCTGTGTGTGTGTATGTGAACGTGTGTGTCCCAAACGTGCACAAAAATCTGCCCAAAGCAAAAAACGAGCGGATAGATGGAGCCCATGTGACAGACAGAGAGCAGGTTGTTTAATGAGAAAGTGGATGAGAGGTGACATTCATTGGCTACCATTCACACAGCCCCCCTCCCTCCCACTCCGGCCCCTTGGTTTTCCACTGCATTCAGACTTCCACTTAGAGGCGAGCCAGCATCTAGTCACTGTAACCGACGGTAATAATGTGTACTTTAGAAAAAGGAAAAACTGCAACTGATCATTCAAGACCAAAGCCAGTGAATAACACTTTTGTTTTATGGGGTTTTGGGACAGAAAGCCCACATCGACTATTACCACAGCAACTATTTCACTTTGTAAAGCCTACTCATGTTGATTACAAAAAGGACAAGTAAGGGACTAAAGAAGGACTGGTCAAAGCTAAAAACCAGCAAGGACATACTGTATATCTAGGATTAATTCAAAACTGTCCATTGGTTTATAAAATTAGGATGACTGCCATATCTTATAACATAAAAAGTCCTCAAAATGGCTATAAAAGGGAAAAAGTCATTACTGAAACTCATTCAGGACTGTACTAGTTCAAATTAGCAAAAAATATATTGAACCACAAGGACAAACTAAACAAAATCTAAAGCTAGAAGAACCAAGGACTATACAAGATTTTGCAAATAACTAGGGCTGTCAAACGATTAATTTTCTT
Organism: Paratrypauchen microcephalus; assembly: GCA_036785185.1. Taxonomy (NCBI): domain Eukaryota; kingdom Metazoa; phylum Chordata; class Actinopteri; order Gobiiformes; family Gobiidae; genus Paratrypauchen; species Paratrypauchen microcephalus. Next base: position 1,049,225 of record JAVJIX010000062.1, on the reverse strand, counting down.
GATCGCAACTAATCTCAGAAATTTCATAGTTAATCGTGATTAATCGTGATTTATTTTGCATGTTTAAAATTGATATCTTGCAGTAAGACCGTTCGAATCTAAAGTTAAACTCACAATGCAAAGTATTTCTCACCATTTTTTTTATTTCAAAAAAGTGCAGAGAAAGGAAAAAGTAACAATGAACCAGTAATAGTGCTTACTTTGAGAAATTGTAAATAAATGATTGAAGCCCGCTCGAGCTGCCTACGGATGCGTAGAAGGAACAAAATACTAGCAAACTCAAAATAGCGCGTTTAACCGACAATGAGTTTAATTAATACAACCAAATGAGCTGCATATGGATGGTAGAATTGCGGAAAATGCTGGCAAACTCTGATCGCGATTAAAAAAATTGTTCGCGATCATAACTCTAATCGTGATTAATCGAGATTAACGCGTTAATATTCCCAGCCCTACAAATAACATAAGTCTTCAGAACGGTGTCCATAAAAGGAAAATGTTATAACTGAAACTCACAAATTCAGGACTATACCAGTTTAAAACTACATTGAAACATAGAAACAAACTAAGCCAAGACCAAAGATAGAAGAACCTAGGATTATACAAGATTTAGAAGTAAAAGCACACCCCAGTTCTTGAATCAGTCAAGGGGAAAATGTGTAGCCATACATGAGTGTCAGGTGGACATATCAAAACAAATCATCACTACACAACCCACTACCTACCATGATGCTATCTCATACATTAGTAAACATGAATACAAAGTCTAGGGCAGGCTAAGGAAAGCTATTTGCACAAAATATTTCACCCATGAATGAGCACGGAGAGGGTTAGATTAGGTTTACGGGCCTGATTCCACAGATAACCCCTGTTGAGCAGCCCTGGCATAGAACTTCAACCAACGTGCACGACACCAACCGCGCACATCTGAGCGGCCTCGCACAGAGTAACACTGTCAGACTGGAATAATACCAGAGGATCTAGATGTTTGCACTTTGAACCTTTTCTAATCCACAGTATTAGGACATGGCTAAAGCCTGATTACGGATGAATGAAATGGATCTAAATATACGTCCCAGTCTATCAACGTTCCCACTTCTTTGCCCTAGAAATAGGAATGGAAATAAGTAATCAACCTCCGATGTAGCCTCCGTCGGCAAAAGAAAATTCATTCAGACTTCTCATATCAGCTCAGATGAATTAGGCATGGCCTGTTCTCATCTCTTTCAAGAATAAAATTCGACAGACAGTCTGAAACAGTCTAGTCTACCGAGACGTGGTTTTATTCCCTGCCAAATCCAGTATTGAATTCCAGTTTGGATACATGTGCTTGTCACTAATGAGCAGCGGGCACTTTCATGTTTGACAATAGTTGTTTTGTGACATTTTTTAACAAGCTCTCACCGTGTACCACGTTTGATATCAGCTTTTTTCCCCTTGCGCTTGTTATTATTTCTTAAGAGGGAAGCAGGTAAGAAAGCATCAATGTCAAGGTTTAGCCATGGTTAGCGGCCCATTACCACTCCTGTGTCTGTCTGAGTCTGTACATAGCCACAGGGGGAGCTCTCCTCTCTTGATTACTTTGCACAAGGCTGCGTGCACCAAAACACAAAAATATATAGACATTCAAACCACTGACGGCTCACGGACAGCACACTGAAACACGTGCAAGCGCATAGACAAATATAGAGCGCGCACACTTCGGCTGTAGCCAGAAGATCAGGCAAGACTTAAGAGCTCCTCCAGCACCGAAATTACAGGGTACCTCTAAATCCTCCCAGCAGAGTGCACTATGGGATTGCACGGGGTGGGGTGTGAGGATGGAGGGGGCGAGAGAAGATAGGCTTGAAACTGCAAGAGCTGGAGACAGACCAAACCAAAGTGCCCAGGCTACATATTTCAGCAAAATAACATAGGCCTTTTTTATCATTCGCTACATCTTGTGACTGGGTTTTCTCACCTAATTATGCCCCCACGTATAAGAAATCACAGCCGAAATTGCAGAAAGGGAGCTGTGTTCAGAGTTGGCAGGTAGAGCAGAGCGGAGCAGGGAAGTGCAGTGTGCCTTGTTAACTTTCCTCAAATATCACAAAGTAACACTTGGTAAGCCTGGGCCGTTCTTACACCTTACACACACAATTTAAGTTTAGCTGCTCATAAAGGAGCCACCAGTAAATCTGATCGTGCACTTCATGGTTTTGATGTAGTCGATCTAAAGGACATTCAAAAGCAATATGTGCATTTGATGGTTATACTGATGGCAATGGTTTTCCGCTATAAAAACTAAGTAATGGATTAAGGAATAAACTGTGTTTAATGTACTACATCTATGGGTTTGAACCATTTTCATGCAGCCTAAGGAAAATGTGTGGCTTTCCTAGTTGGCGTTTAAAAGAAAATAGCGTCGCGTCGGCAGAGTAAATGAATGCATTGTAGAATAGCATACAGCAGTTGTTGTGGGGGGCTCCTGAGATTACAGCGCGTCCCCAGAGTTTTGACTGATCTGAAGGTCAGGTCATACAGAAAATATTTTCTGAAAATTAAACAGTAAAACTATTGCTGTATTTGTCTTCCCTCTGGGAATAATGCTTATCATGTGAGGCTACAATTAGGGACAGTAGCTTTTTCTGTTTCCAGCCTTTTCTGTTGCTATGTAGATACTTTGCCTTTAAACAAAAACAGCATAAAGTTAAAACAAAAATCCAAATGTGTAAAGTAACTACAGAACAACTTTGTAAAAAAGCATATTTAATATTATAAAACCAACACTGGCCAGTAAATAGTCTTATTACACCAAAATATAGACTAAATGATACCCTGGAAGCTGATATTCCACCTAATTTTTCAATACCTGTGCTGATATCCGATACCAGTATTGTGCATCCCTAGCTACAATGTTAGTTGGGGGAGGTCTTCAGCACAAGCATGAGGGGCTTTGGTTCACAACCCTATTCATATAGCGTAGTAAAAGACATAATTTCACTAAAATAACATTTACAATCAAACTATACTCAAACAAGGTGTTATGTTATGAGACATAGGGATATCACTACATTGTAAACCATTAGTCATAGCATACCGATTCACCAGTGTAATTTACTGTCATCCACCAGGTTGCATGACATTCTCTAATCTCAGCTATTTCCGCAGCCATTGAACCTTACATGCACACATTGATAGGTGCAACATGAACGCAGGCGTGCAAAATGGGCAAGCCGGAGACTCCATTTTTAAGTTTGCAAGCTGAGGCGGGGAGGGGTGCGGCCTGATCCCTCTGAAGTGGACTTGCGTGTGCGCTGAGTGATGCAATGGCGCAAAGGGGGGTTGGGGCTGAGGGGGGCGCGCATGTGTCTATGGGGGAGTGTAGCGGGACGTGATGAAGTGAGATGAGGAGGAGGACAACCAAAAAAAACGCCACAGAAGAGTAAGGAGCAGAAGAGGAGGGAGATGAGTGGTCCGGGTGACGCTGGGGAAACATATGTGTGCGCCTTGGACTGACTGTTGTGCACAAGAGCGTCCTGCCAGCTCCCATCTCACTCACACTCACCCCATCCCTCCCCCTCCCTCCTCCACTCCTCCAGGTTTCTACCATTCATTTTTGTGTGTGTGTTTTGGCCCTTGTTCCAGCACTTCTAAAGTTTCAGCTTACAAGCGGCGTATTTATGTGCAAATTATTATTTCAGCATGTCCAAGTGTCCTTACTCTAAACGGCTCTTAGACTTTCTTTGAGGGCGAGCTGATTCGTGTTGGCAGATCACCGTGACATGCGTGCGTGTGGCCCCCAGATTACAGAGCGAAAAGGTGGGACATTATGGACGTTCTCTGACCTGGCTGACTGCTGCTTGAAGACTTCCTATGACAGCTTTTAACCTCTGCAGTGGGGTCTTGTCGGCGCCCCTCTCCGCCCGTTTGGATGTGAATGTGTCCGTACAAGACTTGGAGGCTGCCGACATAGAGAGGGCTTCTGCATCATTTAGCCCCGGGTGTCTCCGTGTCACCTCTCTCCTCAGCTGTATCCAACGGGCCAAGACTTTTACACCACTGCACTTTCCACTCTCCATTTCCCAACTCAGCATGCTGCCAAATCCCACTCGCTCTTCTCTCTCACCTCTCCGCTCCACAGCACAAAACTTCTCCCGCACACTCGGTCCAATATAGAACTAACTTTGCCATGGAAAAATAAAGCCATTTTCATGCCCAGGGTGTAATATACCTCCTATAGTAATGTTTGGTCAACAAACCAAGAGGGATTGGTCTGGCTTTTCCATGTTAAGCACCTTGAGATGACTTTAGCGGTGAATAGGCACTTGATAAATATAGATGAATTGAAAGCCACATGAGTCTCCCGTGGCCCACGAAACAACATTGAATTTTCGTGTTGATGCACCTGGCTGGCGAGATTTGATTTGCAGCATTCCTATCTGATCAAAAACATCAAGCTGGAGAAATACAGGGACTAAAAGTAATGCATCTCAAATTACGCCTCATTTGAGCACAATTACTGTTAACTCAGGGGTTACATATGAAGTACAATGGATACATGTAATCACTGTTTCTCCTTATGACCTCTTGTGTATAGCTGAGATATATTTGTAAAGCTATATTTTACTTGACATATACATTTATACAGTTATTTGGCACCAGTTGCTACTTATTTTGAATTTATTATTACCATTTATATCTTTGCTCTTTATTATTATAATATATTGTGATGTGTGAGCTACTGTGTCCAAGTCATTTCCCTTAATAAAGTTTGTCTCTATGTCAACAGCTATATACTTATGTTAGTGTTTATGCTCTACTACATTATATTGTAAATGCCTGTCAAGTTGTCAAAAATATGTCAGTATTTCATGATATGCTTACTAATAGTTACTAAAAAGATTTCTCAGGATTGACAGAATGTAGTTTTTATTTTGCAATTAATTTGGTTATATACATATACTTATATAAAAAAATAAAATAACTAATTAAAGGTCCTATACAGGGGGTCCTCGGGATACGACGGTCTCGACTTATGACGTTTCGTGGTTACGAACGTGCCCCCATTATAAAAAATTAATATTACGCGTCATTCTGTCTTACGCGGTTTAGCATGGTAAGGGACGTAAACAAACGCAAACGGTGCGTGGCGCACGGCGGAAGAATACGCTTTGTTGTGGTTGTAGGGAGAAGACGGCCTGGTGTGCGTGCCCAATGTGGGCGGAAGTACCTGATGTGGGCTCTGATCTGCTCCTATGAAAGCGGCAGTGATAACCAAGCAGCGTGGTGGTCTAATTATTGAGATGGAAAGGTTATTGGTGCTTTGGTTGGAAGATTAAAGTCAAAATCCGACTTACGACGAAATTCGGGTTACGACGCGTCTTAAGAACGGATCAACGTCGTAACCCGAGGACCCCCTGTATTAGGCAAGTTGTGTTTTGTTTCAGTCACACATTTGAGTAATCCTGCATTATTAGTCTGTCTACATCTCCAAATCTGAAAATGCTCTGTTCCACCTTGTGATTTCAAGTTAGCAGCTAACTTTTGTTTAGTAGAAATTGGCAATTCTAGAGCTGAACTCATCCTAATGATTCTAGTGAAGGTGTATAGAGTTTAAAAACACAGTGGAGTACGTACTTCCTGTATTACCACATGACATCACAAGGTGGAACTTCTGTCTGACAGAAGAACTCAGCCTAAATATCCAGGATTTGTGTGTTAAACATGTGTGAATGAAACAAAACATAACTCCGTGTATGTTTGTGATGAGAAAACAATCCAAAATAGCGTAAATATAAGTATTATAAGTACTTTTGGTAGTGGATCCGGATCAGTAAAAACATAACCCCTTTTTCATAAAACCTCTTCTTAAATGCTCCAGCAGTAAAGTGAAGCTATTGTAAGCCCCATAAGCTCCTCTCCCCTTGGTCAGGCTGTTTATTGTGCCAATCGTCCGTATCCTAAACTCCGTGATCCCTGCTCCCTCGGTACGCACCTGTCAGATTATAAAGGCTTTGCTGCTTTTGAGCTGGCATGAACGTAAGGATTGCGTGGTTAAAGAAAGAAGAGAGAAGAGAGAGAAAAGTAGTGTGTTGTCAAAGATGATTCTGTCTGCATCTGTCATGTGTAAAATAACCCTAAACAAAACCTACTACTGCTACTACTGCTGCTACTACTACTACTACTACTACTACTACTACTACTACTATTGACAGATTATAAGGGCTTTAAAGCTGGTATGAATGTAATGATTGCGTGGTTAAAGAAAGAAGAGAACGAGAAAAAATGGAGAGAGGTAGTGTGTCGTCAAAGATGGTTCTGTCATGTAGGAGAGGCTCAGTCCGTTCTCGTTTGAGACAGATGACTTCCTCAGATCCCCAAGGTCCCCGTGTTATTCTGCGTCCTTTATTCCGACAGAAGGAGCAGGCTGGCGCTCCGCTTTTTTTTGTTTGGGTCCACTAATACGTGAAATATTCCATCGTTCATCTTTGGAGTCGTCTGGTGCCGTTTTCATCTCAAGGCAATAATAGTGTAATGTTTGCGCTCACTGACCCACTGTGTCCTTATGGGTAGGTACGACTCGCTTTGTGTTGTGGGTTTTCAAAATAACATGGAGGCAACTAGGTGGGTCAATAGCAAAATATAGGAAGAAAAATCTTGTGGTATTTTAATCTTGCTTAGTTAATTGCCATCATCAGTTATAAACAGGGATGTAACAATAACCGAAATATTGTAATATTGTTACGTCAAAAGTCTCACAATAATATCATGGGCTATCACAATACATCAAATTACCTCTTGCTTAAAATTATTCTTATGGCAAAGCAATAGTTAAAAAAAACAGAACAGGAACTATGTCGACCATAATGCTTTGCTTTGTTTAAAGCTCCCATGGCATGAAATTTTCACTTTCTGAGGTTTTTGAACGTTAATGTGAGCTCCCCTACCCTGTTTAAAAAAAGTTGCGAAATGTCTAAACTGAGCATTTGCGATCCTTTTCTGCGTTACAAAAAATCAGAGCTCAAACGGGTGATTTTGAACTTGAAGGAAACTTATTGACGTCAGCTCGAAAAAAGAAATGCAAATGCAGTTCCACCCCCGTCTGTCTGTACTCAGCATCTGTGTAAATCACGCCCAGAGAGTTTGGACTGCGGAGGAGCTACGCAATACGAAATGCGTTTTTTTATTTGCCTGGAGGAACTTGCGAGTGTTTCTAGGCTCAGAAGTCCTTTATCTGAGCCTGTGGATATCTGAAGCAGCAGTGGTTTAATTTTATTTTCTGTGGAAATGTGTTTATTTTTCAATGGAACGCTTCTCATCTCTCCCTCCGCGCAAAAACACGGAAGTGGGTCAGAGCGCACAGAGCACAGCTGAGAGCAGAGAATTTGGCCACGCCCCCACCCTCTACTATAGGCCATCTCTGTCCTCCTCATTTGCATTCAAGCAACAACGCCCATAATGGAGTGTTCCAGAGTGACATTTATGACTCTTTCTCATCTTATCTCTGTTTCTCATGCACTGAGTGTTGATTTTGAAGAAGGATTCATTTACAGTATTAGGGAACCATTAAGGAGCCATATAAAAGCATCAAGAAGTACCATGTCATGGGATCTTTAAGTGGTGAAGACATAAAAAAAATAACTGTTAATAAAGAATTTTTGAATGTTAGTTCTATGGATAGTGGCAGAACCAAAGTCTTTAAAAAACAGAATATGACATGCATATTGAAAAAATATTGTACAGATTTAATATTAATATTGTAGAGATTTGGATATCGTTACATCCCTAATCATAAATACTATAAATACAAATATTAATACCTATCCATGGGTGTCAGAGCAATGAAAAAAGATCTATTGTATTTTCGTAAACCTTTACAGAGCACAACTCTTCTGTGTTTTCAGGATTTCATTTTAAATAGCTTCGGATGTGGTTAAATGTGTAAAAGGTACAAATAAATCATCAACAGTAACCACGTATGGGTACTTCTATTGCACATGATAACAAAATAATTCGAGTGGAGTAATAAAAATAAATTCTTTCTTTTTTATTATGCGTTTTTATAGTTACAAGAAATACGCGGTCTGACTCACCCATGGTCTACTGGCCCCATTGACTGCATAGCATGAGGCTGCGAAGCTTTTGACCACTCGAAATAACATAATGTAGCGTCAAATTGATAAGAAAACATCATACCAAAGGAATCTATTATTTCTATTTTCAAAACCACACAATTTGGAAGCCCTACACAACATACCGTGACTTCAGCTCTCTTAAGATGCCATATGTTAAGCTACATGCTATTTCTCATATAATAATGTATTCAGTTGTATGGGGAAGTTGCCAGAAGCCCACACAGGCCTCCCTAATGACAGAGTGGCTAATTGGCTGTAATGGCTCTTTTCACTGATATCATCACTCGGCAGCTACAGCGAAACCTCAGCATTTTTTACACGAATCAAGCAAAAAGCGGACTGGAAAGCTGGGCATGCATACGTACATATTATCGGTGTTAATGTTTTAGAAAAATGGCCACTTTCATAACACACAGACCGCTATTCTTCTTTGTTTTCAGGAGGTGATTTTGTTTTAAATTGTTGCAGAGTATTGAGTGAGTGAAAAGCCCACCAAAAGGAATACCACACAAGCTAACACTACACATAGTTCAAAAGTTGTGCGGTAATTGAAATAAGGTATAACTTTTGTATATTAAATTGTAAATACTTGAGTTAGTTAAGAAAATGGCCACCAAAAGGTATACCACACAACTGACTAAATAAGAAATAATACAAAAGTTGTGCTGTAAATGAAATAATATACAACTTTTGTATTTTAAAGCCCCAGTGTGTAGGATTCGTGGCGCATAGGTGGATGGTGCTATTGCACTTTCTGTTTTAGCTACGGCAGACCTCAAGGGACCCGCGCGCCGCACGGTCCCGTTTTTTTTTTTTTTTTTTTTTCTCATGAAAACACACATTCCCGATCATGTACCATGACACTCTACACATCAAATGAAACCTTACAGTCTCCTCTTTTTGACTATGCAATTCATTTCCCTTCAAAACAATCACTCCCCGAGCACATGGGGCTTTTATACGGAAAAGCACAAAACGAGGTTAGCTTACCTTAGAATGCTTTCCACAGGTCAAACTCTGTATTTCACCATAAACTTGCTCTCAATCTGTCCGTAAGGATCCAGCGAATAAAATCCAGTAAAACAATTTAGTCCAAAACACGTGTTAGATCCATTACGACGTCTGATCCGGCAGCATGCTTGTGTTGTTTACCCAAAACCACGAGCCTTGCCGAAGGCGAAGGCGGAGCCCAAATGTCCTTCTGCGGCTCTCGTATTCAAAATGGCTGCCTCTGCATGGGGAAGATCCCCCTTTTATGTGACTATATCTAAGTCCAAAAGAATACTTTGATTTCATGATGGAAGTGAAAAGGCTTGGAAAACACTGTATTTTTGAATGGGTATCTTCAATTTCAGTAATTAACGGGTAAAAATCTTACACACTGTCCCTTTAAATTGTAAATACTTTTAAAAAAAATAAGTTGGTTGAGTAAAATAAGTGTGTAAAATGCCCACACAAAGCAAAACTGACTGAAATAATGTAAAACTTTTGTATTTTAAATTGTAAGTACTTGAAAATACTTACTTAATAAATAAATAAATGAAAATATGTTATAGTAAAATAAAAAAATGTAATAAAATATTTTTGAGATTTCCATTTAATTAAAAAAATGTAATTCCATGACAAATATGTCAAATAAAATAATCTGAATGGTAAATAATTGCTTGGCATCTCTGACCTCTATCCCAGCATACAGGCGCTTAAATAACATTCTACCATCATTATCATGATCAAATTTAAAAGAAGCACTTCTACATTTGGGACACATAAAGACTATTTCTCCTGCTGTTTTTGCATGGTAGACCAATTAGTCAATTATTTTTTAAAAACTGGCATGACCCTGGTGGGCACACATTAGCACCCTTGAATACACAATGCTAACAGGTGAACAAACATGCCCCAAGTGCCCCCCTCCCTGACCAAACTCAACCACCCACTCTCTCTCCACCCCCCCCCCCCCCCCCCCCATTCCCCCCCTCACTCACAGTGCATCATTTGACTAATAGCAGCTGAAATGTTGCGTGTTCAGAGAAATAAGCAGCGAGAGAGAAAAGTAGGTCACGGGGAGAGAAAAAGAGGGAGAGAAGTGAGAGAGGGTGGGGGGGCCGAGAGAAACAGAGAGAGGGGAAAGGGAGAAAGAGAGAGGGAGAGATGGAGAATGAGAGGGAAAGAGGAGAGAGGAAGAATGAGGGAGGGAGAAAATGAAAGAGAGAGGGAAAATGAGAGGGACAGAGGAGAGAGGGAGAGAGAACAGTGAGAGGGGCCAGAGAGAGAAAGAGACAGACGGAAGCATGGAGAGATGAAGGAGAGAGGGTGGGAAACAGAGGAGAGAGCGAAAGGAGAGGCAGAAAAGTGAGAGAGGGGTGATCTCAAGGGGAGAAATAAATAGTGGAGAAACAGAGTGAGAGAGAATGAGAGGGGAGATAAAAGAGAGAGGGATGGGGGAGAAACAGGGAGTAAGGGAGGAGAGGGAAGACAGAAATTAAAGCAATAAAGAGAGAGAGAAGAAAGTATGGGCATGGAGAGAAAGAAAACGAGAGAGTGGAGAGACCATCCATTGGCCCATGTTAAAGGTTAAGGGAGATACAGCAGGCGGAGGACAGTGTCTGGTCACAGGGGCTGGTGGAGCTAAAGGTTAACAGAGTGTATGTGGGTGCAGCTCAGGGTGGGGCTAGTCAGGATGAGTGGAGCCCAGACTTTCAGCTTTGTAAATAACAATGGTGCATGAGTGAAATCCCAGTGACTACTCTTGCTTTTATCACACAAGAGAGCAAGAATACATGTTTTGCACACTAATTCAGGCTGGGAAAAAAAATCTGATCAAAAAGAACAAACACAATTTTTGCTCAAAATTTTACTAATGCTCCTGCAGATTTTGGCACTTTTCCTATACAGATACTAAATACAAAAATTCCAGTTTACGGGAACTATGTGGGTAATGTTACTGCGTTTACACCCGCAATTACTCTAACTTTAACCCATATATTACTACCCCATTTTATTGTTACTGATATAGTAATGTTATGTAAAGCTCCAATGTACTTACATGCACATGCTTGTATAACCAAATTTCACTGATAGTGTTGTAACTGCTATAATAGCATTGATACTATTACTTCTGCTTTCTACTACTGCCTACAACTACTGCTAATATTGCAGCTACTACTGCTGCTCCTACTAATACCAATACGTAATAGATCTACTACTACTAATACTCATACTAATACTTCTACTACTACTACTACTTCTACTACTATTACTACTACTACTACTACCTCTCACAGTAGTCAGTTGTCAGCAGGCCCAGTTGCGGGAGAAATGGCACAAGCTGTGTGTTGTGTAATTCAGCGAATAGGGTCATTAAAAACACATACGGAACAACCAACAAAGACTTCCAAAACACTGAAAAAAATCAAGGCAAGACAATAATAACTCTATTTAATTTGCACTTCTGTTCATCATTTGTACACAGCTAATAGTGCTCCCCAGTTTAAGCACTTCACGGTGGGCCATTCATTCAGAATATAGGGCGTCTCTCAGCAGCATGCATTCTGCAAATAGCCTTAATGGGATACACATTTTAATTGATATGTTTTAAGTTTTTATAGGGCTAGTTTACCACTGTCTGCGTCTCCAACAGCCCTATTACCTCTGAACAGATACTTGTCCCACTGGCACTTGATCTACAGTATTCATTTGAAACGCTTTGAGAGTTTCTGTGAAACTAATGAAATTGCAAATGAGCTGAGGATTCTGTCACTTTTTTAAAACTCTTCTGTATACTTTGGCAATAGCCCTCAGACAATCCCAGGGTAAAAAATGTTAAATACAAATATATGAGGCTTACATTTCAATTCATATTCTCTATTAACCTGTTTCTTTTACATTTTTTTGTTTTTGTTTTGTTAAAATACATTTTTCTTTAACAATAAAAACACATGTAACTGAATACAGTGGTACCTCACCTTACGAAATTAATTCGTTCCAGAAGTGGTTTCGTAACGTGAATTTTTTGTAAGTTGAGTAGCTATTTCAATGGAAAAGGCCTGATTCGTTCCAAGTTTTTTTTTATAGTGTAACACTGTGTTCTGCGTCCTGATTGGCCAAGAGACTGTAGACCCAGGACTAAACGTGGACTAAACCAGGTCTAAACAAGGTCTATACCTGGACTGGACCAGGACTAAACCAGGACTGGACACCAGGATTAAAGTGCCGCGTGCGGGTCTATTTCCTGGTTTCGTGCTAGCTCTGCTATTAGCAGCAGCACCGGTGTACCTCATGAGTCACGGCTGAGGCGAGCAGCGACTGCGTGCGTGGGGGGAAGGGAAAGGGCGGACACGTGTGTGATAGCGCAGCATGACCCGGCGCGGGGCTGCGAGCACGAGACCCGTGCTCAAACCGTGCCTCCTCTAGACCAGATATAAGCCAGGTCTAAACCAGGATTAAACCAACGCGTGCGGGTCTATTTCCTGGTTTCGTGCTAGCTCTGCCGGTGTACCTCACGAGTCACGGCTGAGGTGAGCAGCGAGGAGGGGAGGGGATGTGCCTCCCCTCGGGATGGCACGCAGTCCGAGCGCATGAACAAACGCAGGCAATAGCCGCGGTGGTTTAATCCTGGTTTAATCCTGGTTTAGATCTGGTTTAGACCTGGTCTAGAGGAGGCACGGTTTGAGCACGGGTCTCGTGCTCGCAGCCCCGCGCCGGGTCATGCTGCGCTATCACACACGTGTGTCCCCGCGCACACACACCGCCCTCCCCCTTCCCCCCACACTTCACTATTAATAATTTTGTTGAAAATCTATGAAAGTTTGAGTGTTTAAACGAGAGACAAATGTGAGAAAAGTTTAAATCCAGTCTGAGAAAAGCGTATAATGTGTGTGGCTGAGCGCGCATTATTTGAATTTTTGAGATTTCGCGTTTCGTAACTTGAATTTTCTTTTGTATCTAGAGACCAAAATTTAATGTGAAGGCGTTTCGTAACTTGGAATTTTCGTTTGTTGGGTCTTTTGTAAGGTGAGGTACCACTGTACATACAACGTAGTAGTAGTAGGCCTAGTAGTAGTGGAAGTAGTAGTAGTAGTTGGTGGTAGTAGTAGCAGCAGTAGTAGCAGCTAGTAGGAATAGGCCGACAGGAGTAATAGTAGTAGTAGTTGTAGTAGGTACCAATACAAATAGTACAAAGTGGTACCAAAATCTTTCTAGATGCACTTCAATTATAAAAGATAATTTATTTGAGAAATATTTGGCAGTTTTCTCCCACCTCCTCCTTGCTGTGCATAATAAACTCTGCACAGACATACTGACTACAGACCTCACCCTACCCAATAATCTCGTGGTTACAATTTCAAGGCATCAATAATTGTTTAATAAAAGCTGTCAGCCTATAACATGTTTCTCACACTTTGTTGTCATGACTTAATTAAACAAAGAGCTTCAGGGAGAAAACACTGGTTAATTCACTTTCAATATGTCTGCTCCTGTTAGGCTGACGTTTCTATGACACACTTCACAACAGTTACCACAGCAGCGCCACAGCCTTCCAGCCCAAATGTCACGTGGGTAATTTTGAGCTACTGTGCCCTCAGGAGTAAATGTATTTATAATACACCCATACACTTTTAATAATTACTAATGTAACATACAGCAGCATTGCTTATTGTCATTAAAGTCCAGTAATTGCATGTTCTCAGAGCTGAAGTGCAGCACAAGTGGGAAAGCTATGGGGCATGGAAAGGCAATCTGCAGCCCAAACACAATATAGAGGTTTTTCCATATTAAATTTGTGAAATTGCTTGCAGATTTCTGGTTTGCACAGTCAGGTAAAAGGTAGATGCACTTAAAATGATTAGACAATTCAGAATAAAATCATATTTGGGAAACAAGTATAGCATTAAACTCATGTTGACAAGCAGCTGGCACCACTAGAGGAGATAAACATGTTGTGGATCAGAAGAAGTTACATTGTGCATCTTTAATTAAAACTCTTTGTATTGTCAAATTTAGAGAGGAAAAAAAATCAAAAGGAACAATGACTAAGAATAAATAAAAACAGAGAGTTCAACACTGTTTGTTTAAAAATGTAACTTGCATATCTAAGTGGCATAGTCGTGGGTGGGCATTGTGAGGTAGCATGTGTGTACTCAGTTAAAAGGGGGAAGATTCCCTTTAAGTCTCTTGTTCGTCAGCAGGAGTCCATTGATGCTTCGGTCGTGCTTCATTAGCACTGATAATCACGTGAGGCGAAGCATGCGGTGCTCGCCAAATCCGCGTAGATGATAAAGTGATCCCCTCTGTCTGCTGCCTGGCCTTTGCAGAGACATGGGACAGTGGACATCACAGAGAGGTCTAAAGGTCCAACAGCCACAAATCAGCTCTGCTCTGCTTGATAAAAGACATCCTGGAGTACATCGGTATGTGGATGGGAGAGAGCTTGAAAGGCCACAAAAACCTGGTCTGAAGATAATCTAAACTAATCTGTGCATGCATACTTCCACTTTTGGGAAAAAACTAGACCTGGAACAAGTTAGCAGCCGTGAAAAGGCCAAAATAGTCTGGATAGGTTGGTATGAGGATGTGAGATATAGCTTTAAAGGCCAAGAAAATCTGGTCTAAAGATAATCTAAAATAATCTGTGCATGCATACTTCCACCCTTGGGGAAAACAATATAGTCCTGGAACAAGTTAGCAAATGCAAAAAGGACAAAATAGTCTGTATGAAGTCAGCAGAGCATGGAAAATGAACTCTCATGTGGCTAAGGCATGCTGTTCTGTGCAGTTATGCAAATGTACGGCATGTTCAAGATTGGTTGTATCATATATAGTCCCTGTGTGTACATTAAGGGTAAAACATGCAAACTGCAGCAGCTACTTTCAATCTCATGATAGAGAATGTTAAGAGTTAATGGCTTCCTCCATGTGATACAACTGACTAGCCCTCATTTATATATATCGTGTATTATTTCAAATTCAAGCCATTTCAATATTGATTATTTAACACAGTAGTAGAAAAACAGGATGGATATTAAAAAGGTACAACAATTTGCCCTTCTGGTTTTTATCATAAGCCTAACAATAACTATACTGTTGAAAATGACTGCTTAAAGCTCCTATATTACACAAATTGACTCTTGTGAGCTTTAAGTCATGTTAGAATGTTGTTACCTCATCAGAAACATACCTGAGTTGTGTTTTGTTTCACATGTTTGCGTAATCCTTTATTATTAGTCTGTCTACAGCAGTAGCTTTCACGTTAACAGCTACTTTTGTTTAGCAGAGATTGGAAATTCCAGGCCTGATATTATCCAATTGACTCTAGTAAAGATGTATGGAGTCTAAAAACATAATGGAGCACTTCCTGTATTACCACATGGCATCACACGGTGGCTGTATAAGAGAAGAAAGAGCCTAACCCTCCAGGTATATTTGTGATGAGGAAACATTATAACATAGATTTACCAAAATAGTGTATCATGGGCCCGTTAATGACAAGACTTCAGTGTTTCCTTTTTCCCCCTGTGGTTTAAAGCTAACTATAGAAGTGTATAGGAACATAACAGAACAGAACATAACTGAATCCTGAAGCTACTGAACCAGCATACAGCTCGTGTCATACAGAAGACAGTTAAACTTATTGCCATACATTCCCTATGATTTGTTACACTGTGATAACACTAAATTCACCATATATTTCCTAGGCCTTCAGTATGGGGCTTGTAGATGTGAGCGTGCAGCGCCTTCACACTGAGCCCATTCATTTTCGGTACAGCGCGGAGCTTCATTTACACTGACCTTTTCAATATGGCCTCCGCCAGAGAGTTATGACAAGTTAGGCAGCCCCGCGTTCGTCACCACAATAACACATCACAGATAACAAACAAACAAACACTAAATCTTAAGACTATTTTTACGTCAACAAGCAAAAAATAACCCAGAACCTGCTTGTTTCCATGGAGATGTTAATGCTTTGTCCAGAACGTTCCACATTACAGCATTAAATTATTCACTTGTTTGTGTGTTTAATTGTCTTGAAAAACGGACATTCTTACAGTGAGAGAGTTCGCCCTATGGTGTTACATAATTGTCTCCATGGAGACAGATACAGTGGAACATTTTAGGCAACGTAATAACAACCTAATGGAAACAAGCAGGTGAAGGATCCTCCACAAGAAAAGTTACAGAGTTCATCTTTAGTGGTGGGGATCCATCACCTGCTTGTTTCTATGGTTATGTCATTGCTCTGCCTTGAATCAAACATCAAACAGCTCCACCTTACATTTATTCAATTACAGGACGTTTTCTTTCTCAAAAATACCTAGAAAAACAGGAATTCTGACTGTGAGCAGGGTTGCCTTTCCACAGCTCTGACGTGTAACTTGGTCCGGTTTAGTCTCCACTAGGGATGTCAACAATTAATCAACTTACGATTAATTGTCGATCAAGACATTGGTCGAACAAAATGCATTAATTGTAATTCATCGCTAATCGCGGACACGCGCACCCACGTGGTCACGAAACAAGGCAACTGCGCACCGCGCTCACTCAACGGCACTGCCCGTACGCGCGGGCCTCGCACGTACACTGAGGCTGCTGAGCACAAGATCGAACCGCGGCGCCCGGAATGCGTAGTCTCAGCCCGAGTCACAAACCAGCCGCACGAAACCAGCAGCGGCACGTGGTGGTTTAATCCTGGTTTAGTCCAGGCCTAGTCCAGGTTTAGACCTGGTTTAGACCTGGTTTAGACCTGGTTTAGTTCTGGTCTAGACCTGGTTTAGTCCATGTTTAGTCCTGGTCTAGTCTCTTAGCCAATCAGGACGCAGAACACAATGTTACACTATAAAAAAAAAATTGGAAAAAAAAATTAAAAAAAATCGGCGACCCGTGATAGAATGAGGGATTACTGTATTTTGTTATTCAGCATCAATACATTTGTCTGCTTTTTACTAAGGAATAATTAATTGAGGAATATACAATATAATAATACTATGATATTTTTTGACTCAGTGTTATGTTACTATAGCTTATATTCTTAAAGACCCTATTGAAACACTAAAATTCAGGTGAAAAACGCCGCTTATCAGTTCATCGTTAATCGATCGATAAGGTCAATCAACTATAGATTAATGAATTCATCGATAATTTGCATCCCTAGTCTCCATAATAGAAGGTTTAATACCACACTGTGAAACATTCCAGAAGTGAGAACATCGTCATGAGATAAGTATTTGATGGACCCTCCAGCAGAAAAGTTACACAATGCAATTTTAAGTATGCAGCAGGGGTAATAGAGTGAAATGTATTGTCTGACATTGAGGTGGACAGGCAAAGAAACGGCATTGCAGGAAATTGTAATGTCACGTCCATTTTTAAAACTCCAGACCAGGAATAACACACTGTGCTTGTTTTACAATGTGTCTTAGTGACATTTAACGTCACCACTAAACATGAACAGGAGCTGTGTGTGTGTGTGTGTGTGTGTGTATGTGGAGGATAGGGCTGCGGAGTTTGACAACAGCAAAGCAAATGCAGTCAAAATCAATCAATACAATAATGATCCTAACAGAGCTTTCAATAATTCTCCATGCTGACCTGATTAGGCTTGTTTGGGCCTTGTTCATCCTGGTTTACATACAGTCCTGGTTTATAGTTTCTAGATTGGCTTAATAGGGTTACGGTTTATACTGGTTTACATTTTGTTTTGGTTTATAACAACATTTGTCAGTTTTAGTCTTCAATTTAATCTAGATTTAGTCCATATATCACCTTGATGTGAGCGTGCCTGGTTTGTTTTAGTTGAATTATGTTATGTCATACGAATATTATGTCTAGAAAAATAATCCAATTTGTTTTCTAGCTTCAAATAAACTGGTACATTTCTTAAACTCTAACCTCACACACATTTGGTCAATAATACCATTATGTGGCTGTTTCACAATCAACACCAAACATGCTGTGAATTCACCAGGGCAGTTATATTTTTGCATTGTTACCACTGCTTACACCACAAGCTCTGACCAATGAAAAAAATCCCCCAGACAGGAATCCTTTTTTTTTTTTTCTTTGCCCTGGACCACACGATGTAAAAATAGGTGTGAGCTGAAACTGCTGACCGGACAGCTCTCGACAGGTTTTATAACATGAACATTTTATCAGTCAGAAATGATTGGAACAGCCTGAGGCGCTTGTGGTAGCTTGAATAATTCCCCCGGTCAAGTGCACACACCAGGGGGACTTTGGAACGGGTTGACCCAAGTTTAATTCTCTGTATTCAGGGAATTTGCTCCACTTTTCCTTGTTCATTTTTATATATAATTTCTTCTGATCTATGTTATAATGTTATTTCCCCATCACAGACAGACCTGGAGTTGTGTTTTGTTCCATTCACACATGTTTAACACATAAACCCTGCAATTTTTAGGCCGACAGACAGAAAAACTTTGTTCCACCTCATGATGTCATGTGGTAATAAATGAAGTGCTCCACCATACACCTTCACAAGAATGATTTGGATGATTTCAGACCTGCAAAAGGAGCTGTTAACTTGAAAACTACCACTTCATGACACAAGGTGGAACTGGTCATTTTGAGCTTTGGATTAATAATAAAGGATTATTCAAACATGTGTGAATGAAACAAAACACAACTCCACGTGTGTTTTTGAGGAAATAAAAGCATTACAACATGTCTTAAAGCTCACAAGAGTCAGTTTTGTATAATATAGAACCTTTAATATTCATCCTATTGTCCTCTAAGATAGCAATAAAGACTATCTCTCCCACAATTTATTATCTAAATTTTAATGCATCATTGGATCTATGGGGCAATAACGCAACAGTTTGATGCTTTGATGACGGGGAAAAAACAATTTTAAATGCAAAAGCTGGCAAGTAACTGACATCCCTGCAAGACAAATATGCTACAGTATCAATAAATCTGTCGTAGTGGACTAGTTTTGAACCCAAAATAGAGTAAAGCCTTAATCTTCCAGTGCTCAAAGGACCAAGAAATAATTTGCAGTTGTTTACAATGATTTAGCAATGAATCATTCGTGAGATTAAGAAGATGGATAGAGGGAAACATGTCAGCGAGGCAGTGTCAGACTGACAGTGTTCTTGCCATAGAAGGGAGCAGGCTATGTTGGCTCATCTGTAGTCTGAACCACTGAAATAGTGACAACAGTGAAAGCAAGGGCAAGATATGATAGAAGTCTAACAATGTAACTATGCAAGTACTGTACCAAGTTTTAAGGGACAGTGTGTAAGATTTTTACCTGTTAATTACTGAAATTGAAGATACCGATTCAAAAATACATTGTTTTCCAAGCCTTTTCACTTCCATCATGAAATCAAAGTATTCTTTTGGACTTAGATATAGTCACATAAAAGGGGGATCTTCCCCATGCAGAGGCAGCCATTTTGAATACGAGAGCCGCAGAAGGACATTTGGGCTCCGCCTTCAGCAAGGCTCGTGGTTTTGGGTAAACAACACAAGCATGCTGCCGGAACAGATGTCGTAATGGATCTAACACGTGTTTTGGACTAAATTGTTTTACTGGATTTTATTCGCTGGATCCTTACGGACAAATTGAGACCAAGTTTATGGTGAAATACTGAGTTTGACCTGTGCAAAGCATTCTAAGGTAAGCTAACCTCATTTTGTGCTTTTCCGTATAAAAGCCCCATGTGCTCGGGGAGTGATTGTTGTGCAGGGAAATGAATTGCATAGTCAAAAAGAGGAGACTGTAAGGTTTCATTTGATGTGTAGAGTGTCATGGTACATGATCGGGAATGTGTGTTTTCATGAGGAAAAAAACAAAAAAAACAAACGGGACCGCGTTTTATTTATACAGGCGCGCGGCTCGTGCACGGGTACGAGAGCTGTCCGCGTTACGGCGCACCCGGGTGACCCTCGAGGTCTGCCGTAGCTAAAACAGAAAGTGCAATAGCACCATCCACCTATGCGCCACGAATCTTACACACTGGGGCTTTAAAAGTGAACTGTGTAACCTTTTGGTTGGGGGCTCATCACCTGTTTGTTTCTATGGATATGTCACTACTCTGCCTGGAATGCTCCACAGTATGACATTAAACATCTCTACCTTACATTTATTAAATTACAGGTGGTTTTATGGCTGAAAAATGCCTAGAAGGACAGGCATTCTGACTGTGAGCGGGGTTGCCTCTCCACAGATATGACCTGTAACGTTGTCTGATTTGGTCTCCATGGAGAGGTTTAATACTATGGAGAAAAGCATTTGATGGACCCTCCACCAGAAGAGTTACACAATAAAGAGGGTGTATTGCACTTCTATGGGGAATTAATAACTAGACTAGACTAGACTACTCAAACATGCATGGATGACATCAAACCTCTTCAGGCATATTTTTGATGAGGGAGCAATGTTAGAACATGACAGAAAGCTTCAAAAAGTCAATTTTTACCTCACCCTCTTTAATAATACAATAAAGCTTTTATATGAGTATTCTAATTAATATGGTTAAGCTATTATGGATTAAAATAAGAGTACCAAATCTGTCAATGTGCCAAGATAGTGTCATGTAAAAAAGTACATACAAATGATACAAAATAAAAACTAACACTGCCTTTTCCTTAGTTAATTGAGGCTGCTGTATAAGACGGACAGTCCGTGTATAACCTTTGGGGTAAATCAATATGCAGACCACAGCACTGAAGGATTTTGAGACGGACACTTTTCTTGTTATGAAGGGGAAAAGTGTATGTCGAACCATCTGTTGTCCAAAAAAGAAAGAGAAGAAGAAAAAAAACGTTGAGGATGGCGGACAGCGCACAGGTGTGGTGGTGTGTGAGAGAGTGACAGTTGCCCCCGCGGGAATGGGATGTACCCGCTAACACCGAGATAGTGACGCTACAAGGTGATGGCAGCCAATATGGGAGTCGGGCCGAGGCGCCTTGGAGTCACAAGGACAGGGACAGTGGAGGGGACTTCTCGTGACATGTGGATGAAAAGAGCGTGTTGAGTGGATAGGCCTGTACTGCATATTGGACATGTATGTGTTATAGCCCCCAGAGTAATACAGTACTGCAACTTACTAAATTACATTGATGTCGTGGTCCATAGTAGTTCAGCTTGGCACAGAACAGGTCTAGCCCCATAGAATTTGCTAACACATGTTTACTTTTGACACCAATTTGAGACACGTGATTATTATCATTATTTAAACATGGTGTTGTCTGCTTGAAGTTTGCGTCACTTGCCATCACTTTCTCTGCTCGTCTTCATGGAGATGTTTTAGCTTTGCCGGGAATGTTCCACAGTAAGGCATTATATGTAGCTATATCCATGGAGACAAGCAGGTGCCAAGTTAAAGGTCAGATCTGTGGAGTAGCAACCACGATAGGAGTATGAATGCATATTTCGGAAGATATTTGTTAAAGATCCCATGACATGGTACTTCTTGATGCTTTTATATGGCTCCTTAATGGTTCCCTAATACTGTAAATGAATCCTTCTTCAAAATCAACACTCAGTGCATGAGAAACAGAGATAAGATGAGAAAGAGTAATTTTTCTCACTCTGAACACTCCATAATGGGCGTTGTTGCTTGAATGCAAATGAGGAGAAAAGAGCTGGCCAATAGTAGAGGGTGGGGGCGTGGCCAAACTCTCCGCTGTCAGCTCTCAGCTGATCCATTTCCTTGTTTTTGCACGGGGGGAGAGATTTGAAGCGTTCCATTGAAAAATAAACACATTTCCACATAAAATAAAATTAAGCCACTGCTGTTCAAAGGTCCAGAGGCTCAGATAAAGGACTTCCGAGCCTAGAAACACTCGGACGTGCCTCCAGGCAAATAAAAAAACGCATTTCGCATTGCCTAGCGCATTCGCAGTCCAAACTCTCTGGACGTGATTTACAGAGACGCTGAGTACAGACAGACGGGGGTGGAACTGCATTTGCATTTCTTTTTTCGATCTGACGTCAATAAAGTGCCTTGTTCAAAATCGCCCGTTTGAGCTCAGATTTTTTGTAACGCAGAAAAGGATCGCAAATGCTCAGTTTAGACATTTCACAACTTTTAACCATGGGGGGGGGGGGCTAAACAGGGTAGGGGAGCTCACATTAACGTTCAAAAACCTCAGAAAGTGAAAATTTCATGCCATGGGACCTTTAAGACAGAAATATAAATAACGCCATACAGTGGAACATCACACAGGTCACCTTTAATTAATCCTTTGGCACTAATGAGAATAAAATCGAAATAGACAGGAAAGTGGAAGTAAGGCTTTGTCTCCAAAACGGCTGCCTCTCTCATGACTGCTCCAAATGTCATCAAATACTAAGTCAATATTTCTTACATTCATAATTGCGGTCTCGTTGGCTTTATTTGGACACTTTTGTGGAGGTCCTCTGGCACATTTTTGCTCTGTTAAACACACTTTTTGTGAGAAATAACCTGACAATCGATGCTCAGGTTACCACCCATGGGGAGAGACGCTGCAGTTTGATTGACAGCTCGCTCACCGGCCGCTAGTTTGAAAACATGCTGTATGACTTAGGAAAGGATATGAATGATTGGACAAGGCCTAACCCAAGCCCTCTTCACTGTATTGGACTAATGCTATTTTCATTCACCATAGAACTGTAAGCATTTATGACTGTCTGGACTTGTCAGTAACAGTAACGTCAGGATGCATCCAGCTGTACATGTTCTATCATATCTTGTATTTATAAAGTAGATACAGGAGGCTATGATAGAAGTACTTGAAATACGTGATCTGCTGATGTCCATGAAACAAAACAATAACAGCTTTATTTATCCTTTTTTAGAGACAAAATAAAAAGCGAATGGATGAGAGCGTCTACAAAAGCCCTCGTTAGCAACAATCAACACAATGAAGCTCACAATTATGACATTCTGGTAAATTAGCAGTATTCAACGGTGGCAAAAAGGATTTTTAATATTTATTTGAAACAGAGCCTTTTTATCTGTCAGGAAAATGCTGGTGAGTATTTATCTACGTATTCACAATTTATGTTAAATTGAAGGTGCATTGTCTAACTTTTCTGGTTCATTTAGGGGGAAAAAAAACACATTCTTATGGTTACTGGAGTCACCTCTTCACAGATCTGACCTGTAACTTTTTCCTGGTGACGTCTCCATGGAGAAAAATGAGTTTATTGCCATACTGTTGCAAAACATTACAGCCCAAAGCAATAACATTTCCATGAATACAAACAGGTGGTGGATCCCCTATCAGTAAAGTTACACAGTGTACCTTCAACACCGAAAAAGCCATTCAAATAGTCTTAGATAAATAATGAACAAAATACCTTCTGCCTTGGGCCATGTCTGGGCGGATTACATTGACTCATCACAATAAAATGTAAAATCCCCAAAAAATTTAATTACTCTAATAACTTACAAATTAAGATCCTTACCACATGAAATCAAATCTGTTTGTTTTTCTAACATAAGCCACTCTTACAGCTCCACGGGTTAACATCACAGCTACCTAGGTGGGCTCTGTGCATTGCTGCTCCACTTCTAGCTCATAAACTGGCCTTTACAAGTCCACATGGGTGTTGTCCACTGCACTCCGAGCCTGCCTATGGTGTGATGCAGTTGTAAAGAGCCAGACAGAGCTGAACCCTTAACCACAGCCGCCCTCTCCAGACTGCGAGGCCTTTTTTTGCAACACAAGAAGCAAGTAACTCAACCTTCTCTTCCTCCTCTATCCCTGTGCTATTCCGACAAAACCCCAATCAGGAGCATGGGGCTGACCACAAAGAAATGCAGTTGATTACAGGCTAATACACACGTAGTTACAAATACGCCGACATACTGATTGCTCATGCTGGTATCACTTACACGGTAAAGCTAGCCCGTTCGGCATGCAGTATTTCGGGGGGCAAGAGTTCGAAGGCTTAACCCGAGATAGAGGGGGCTTCGGACTGCCTTGCCCCGAAGCACAAATAAACAGCTACAACGCAAAAATGTCTGGCAGTCTCGAAACAATTTCCTGCAGGATCTGTCACTGCTCAGGAGCGAGAAGGGCCAGAGAAGGGATGAGGAGAAGAGAAAATGGAGAGAAAGATTAAGTTGCGGATGAAAAAAAGGGAAAGAGGGAGGACAGAAATTGAACAGGCGCTCTGGAAAGAGAGATTGGAAGAGATTGTTCATTGGCTGTTTACGCGATCATCAAGTCTTTCGGAGCGGCGGTGGCGGCTCTGAGCAAACACAGACGCATTTATTTGAAGACACGAGGAAGGCGAGCATCCATCTCTTCATCCGCAAGCTCATTCACAGCACTGACAGCTCGCATTTGCACCTATAAGATTCTGACGGGAAGTATCTCTCGCTCTGATAAGCTGCTACACTCCTTCAATGTGCATTAGCGAATGCACAGACGCCGCTAGTACGCTAAATCTGGGAGCGGGATTGTTGTGTGTGGATTGGCAGAGATCACATGCTACCCTTAGTCAGAGAAGTGTATATATATTTGAATCTGCTGCTTATTTATGCCTGTGTGTACGTGTCTGCTCCTGTTACTGTGTTTGTGCTGTGGTCACATTGGAATGGGACACGGACATCTTGCACAGAGTTGAATTCACAGAAACAGTCTTGGGCATGGGCCTGTGCAGCTTTTTAGACCCTGTATTTATGCATTGGAAGACCACAGTCATCTCTATCAGAGCGCAAGATTCATGTTTGTTTGCTTTGCTCAGCGTTGATCTGATTCCATCAAGAACCTCACTCTCGCTCTTTCTCTTCTTCGTGTTTTCAGCACAAATGTTCTCGACACAGCCACTCAGAGTTTCATCAGCCTCCTCTTAAAGCTGACCAAGCACACAGTGTTTCCATAGCAAAGACGAACATTAAACTAACAACCTCCGTAATTATACATCCATATTTCTCCGATGAGTTTGAGTAAACACGCTGGGGCTCTAGTGTGGGGAGCCACTCTTGGCAGGCCCCGGACACTGGTGCCACTGAATGGTTGTCGGAAAACAAAGCCATTTCAGAGTGTGCCTTGGAAAAGAGAAGGCAGTGTTCGTGGACAGAGCTGGATCCATCTGACAGGCAGAGAGCTGTGATTTGAGCTTAGCTATTGGCCACACTAGAAAGACACTGAGAATATGTGTTGTTGGCAAAGCAGAGGGCAAACAACTTCAGACACTGCAGATGGAGAGAGAAATATGCATTTCCACAGTGTTTCAGATTATGGGCTGTCGACGCTTCATCATGCACTTATGTTTTTTAAAGAGCCATACTGAACCGTCCAGGGCAATATACCTCCAGAACACATACACACCCATCTTCTGCGTCCTGCTTTTACTTTTCCTAATCATCGCTGACTCGGGTCCAAACTTGAACTGCTCCTGCAGTTTAAGGTGTCTCCTCTCCTTTTGCCTAAAGCTATTTTAGCTCAGTACAAACCACAGACACAGTTACAGCCTAGTGGATGGAATTAAGGAAAATCAGGAAGCTGCTTCCAACAATTGAAAAAAGAGTCATTTGGTGAAGGGCTGGCAAATGAGATTTTGTTCGCTGTGAGCAGAAACAAAAATCAACAGTTGTTTTTGCTGGGAGTTAGCTCTGTGGTCTCTCATGGTCCGTTTGTTGAGAGGAGATCTGAGATATCAGTTAACAAATGTGACTTGTGCACAGGCTCCCACAGACACACTTAAGCAGGCCGAGGCAGAGTAATAGAATGAGAAAGAGGAGAGGGGCCCTCCACCGCCCCATAACATATTCTAATGAGATAAGCAGGAAGCAGCGAGCAGAGGATGAGTGTCTGCATTTGGAGATGCACAGAGCGGACTAATTGAGATGAATACATGAATATATCAGCTTCATCTGCGGCAGCCGTATCCCATAGTTACCATTCAGTCACACAGACACGTGAGCAGGCCCCTTCCTCAGCCCCACCTCCACTCTAAACAAACTCCTGTGTAATAAATGCCAGGCAATAAGCAGCCACAATAACGCACCCTCCTGGAGAAAAACCCAGAGCCTGGTAGATCTGCACAGCCAGCACAAAGCCATATATTACTCTGGCATGCTAATAAAGCGCGGCCTACCTCCCTCACTCAGGGTTAAACCTCCTTATCCCAGGCCACGCTGCCTCACCGGAGCTTCTCTGACCTGCTCACTGTGTCTCCTTTGAAAATGAAATCCGTTAAGGCTTACTCATTAGCTGCTTAAAACGCTAAGCTGAAGCATCGATGACAGTTATGGGGAGACAATTGACGTGTGATGTGATTGTCTCAGAGGATCCACCAGTGAATGAGAGGAAGGCTGTGTCAAAGCTGCAACAGACAGACTAATAGGCGTTTATAAGCTTCGGATTGGCTAAGTACCCATTTCTATCCCATTACATAGACTGATGACGGCTAGAAAGAAATGTTTTGAAAGGAAACTACTACGACGCAATCATTGTTAACATGTTTTGAAGACAGATGTCAGAAAATTTGCGAATTGCTTTGCATGCTGTTTGTATCTTTTTGACATTGTTGTTTTATACATATTATAACATATTTTAGACCAAAACTTTACTTTGTAATGAATCTAAATACAATATGCTGATCTGAAGCAAGTGGGCGAGGCAACATCAATACAAACTAGAATTTCCAATTAACTAAACAGTGTCATGTTACAGTGACACAGGTGCTAACAGTTTTACTTAGTTCAAAAAGACCTCATTAGCATTCCTGTCATTTCACAATTAAAATGTCTTTGTCAAAACAATAATTATTCAGTTTGGATTTTTTATGATAATTTTATGACTAAGAAATGACATTTAACACTTCTTTTGTAGCTCCATCGGTGTTGGTTACACTGCATGGCAATTTGTCTCCCTGATCTGAGCTTTATTAGCCTGGGCTGTCTTCATTATAATGCTCCTGCACCTGCGTGGGAGCCAGCATGCGCACATATGCTGCTGTGTTTATGTCCTCTAAATGTAGGCCAAGTAAGGATATGCCCGCGCAACCTGCTCCAACCGGGATAGGGATTTTCAACCTTGACCTTCAGAGACTCCCAAGGGCGAAAATATACACAGGACGTCTATGGGGAAGGAGAAAGCCAGAACAAATCGACATGCAGAAGAGAGAGGACAGCATTCCTTAGAGGTTTTTGGAGCGAGGGGTGCGATGTGTGTAGGCAGAAGAGAGAGAAAAATACAGAATAAAAAACAGTGGTATAGTGAAAGGTGCCCACGCGTTTTCTTTCTCAATGTGATATATATGCAACAAGGAGCCTAACCTTAATCCTCTCAGGTGTGAGTGTAGCAGTGACTATAACACTCCCCACAGTGTCATATTTAGAGCGCCGGGTTTTGTTTCTCAAAAGATGGGGGTTACAAGTGTGCAATGTTTGAAGAAACATTAAGAAACAGTTCAACAGGTATCTTCAAAGTGCAGTGATTGGATTGACTTGACTTGTAAAGTAATAATAGACACAAGTAATCTTCAAAGAGGTTGAGTGTGCAAGCTCCAAGTCTGGATAAATAGAAAGATTGCACCAGAAATAATAATAAGACCTGTCTCGAAACGCATAGTGCACTATACTGCTTATAGACTTAGACTTAGACAAACTTTATTGGTCCACAAGGGAAAATATTTGACACAGAAGCTCACAGATTACAATAAACTATAATAACAAAGAGCAACTATATAAATGGTAATAATAAATTCAAAACAAGTACCAAAAATAACTGGTGAAAGACTGGTGTCAAATAAGGCATAATTACACAAATGTAAATGTACATGCAGTGGTGAAAGTAAAGCGGTGCGCACCGGAACGCAGCACCGGTATAAAATTCACAGCCGGTACGCAGCACCGCTAAGAGAATATGGTTAATGGTGGCCAAAACCCACATTTGAAAAATAAAATAAGGTGCGCTATTTAAGTAGAAAACACAAACAACCACACTATGCCATTGGAGAATAACTGAAAGCTACCCGAAACTCTCGTAGAGAGATATCTGCAGTCTGTTAAGCAAGGACTGTCAAAACTTATCTGACTGTAGCCGTGAAAGTCGCCTAAACCATTGTGGTGTTAAGTGTTTTGCGAATGTTATTGTGATGTCAAAATATGTACCTTGTAATAATAAAAGATTAAAAAAAAAAAAAAGTAGCCTAAACCATTGCGAGACGGTGCTGCGCACTGGTAGAAGATTTAAGGCCGGCGCGCTGCCTGCACCTGTAAGAGAGGGTTTATGCTGACAAAAAAAATATGAAATAATTAAGTATATTAAAAAGTTATTTAT
Source organism: Paratrypauchen microcephalus (assembly GCA_036785185.1). Lineage (NCBI taxonomy): Eukaryota > Metazoa > Chordata > Actinopteri > Gobiiformes > Gobiidae > Paratrypauchen > Paratrypauchen microcephalus. Next base: position 1,020,861 of record JAVJIX010000062.1, on the reverse strand, counting down.
CTATGAAAAAGGTGTATAACGTAAAAAAAAAAAAACGGGTAAAACGAGTGTGTGTTTTGTTTTGTGATGCACTGGACATTATAGCACCTGTAAGAAATGAAAACTACTTTCACCACTGTGTACATGTAAAACAAAATATAGAAATATGAGAATACAAAATATATATGAAATATACAAGAGGTGGGTCAGGAGAAACAGTGCAAAGATCAAATAGTAGGTATTGCCATTATATAACATATTAGTGTAATTAATTAAAAATTCACTCAGCAACTTTTCTAGGACAGGATCAGACATGTGCAGGTGTTCTTTTTTTGCTTAGAAAGTTCTACGGCATGCTGTCGAACATAGGTAAGATGGATAAGTTGAATGCCCTACTGTGGAACATACAAGCTAAGCAATAACAGCTCCATGGAGACAAGCCAGCGACATATACCAGAAAAGTTACATGGTGTGCCATTAAACTTGCGAAAAATGAAAATAATGTGGTTTATGTCCGGCATCGTTTCACAGAATTTTTTGAAACAAAATAAAACTAATGAAAAACCCTCACTCCCATTTTTCAATCCACTGAAGTAGAAAACCCTAAAATCCACACGGTGTCAAATGCACTGTTTCAGAAATGGGGGTCACCGGTGTGCAGTTTTATAGAGAGGATTAAAACAAATCAGCAGGTGTTTTCGATTTATGCATGGTGACTTGCCTATTTTTTAAAAGTCCACTTCACCTGCAAAGTCAAAAAACAGAGTGACAAGACGTAGCAACAACTTCGCCGCTTGCTGAGAGCTGCCATTGTGCATTACTCTAAAGCAATCTTGTGAAGGTGAGATAGAGCGGGGCGGTAAGCAGAGAGAAAGTCAAAAAAAAAAGAACGAAAAGAAGAAAAAGTGTGGGGAAGTCTGTGTCTCGAGGTCCTCGAGGTCCACGTTGGTAAAGGCAGATGTAGAGTGGCAGCTGTCGAGTTGGATCAGGGACATGAGACTCAAAGACTACAGAGGAGTGGGACAAGACAGCCTGCCTATGTTTACCGTCTTATAGCTTATGCCTTATACATCAGACAGAGTATATGTGGCTCAGGCTTGGCTAGTCTCACAAAACACATCAACAAGTTAAGTTAAAGATCCCATGACATGGTAGTCTGGTTAACACCTGACCATATCACAAGTGAGATATGGGTCTGGAAACTCGCTTCGAAAAATCCCGTAGCGGAGGTGTGGTTAGCGATTGCCAACAGCCGTTTATTGGGCGTTATGAATGTCTATCATTGAGCGTATACGTAAGTCCATAGCCAATCATGTCAGTTGTCAGTTCAAACTACAAGCTTCCGTTTGTCATGTAGTACGCGTCACCGTCTTGCCACACCTCCCCCGCTCTCTGATTGGGGCCCTAAATCTGGGACTCTCGCTTGGACGAGTTTCCAGGCCGCCTTCCAGTTCGAAACGAACGGAAGCGGCCTGGGAATTCCCAGGCTAATGACATGGTACTTCTTGATGCTTTTATATGGCTCCTTAATGGTTCCCTAATACTGTAAATGAATCCTTCTTCAAAATCAACACTCAGTGCATGAGAAACAGAGATAAGATGAGAAAGAGTCATAAATGTCACTCTGGAACACTCCATTATGGGCGTTGTTGCTTGAATGCAAATGAGGAGGACAGAGATGGCCTATAGTAGGGGGTGGGGGCGTGGCCAAGCTCTCCGCTCCGCTCTGTGACCCACTTCCGTGTTTTTGCGCGGAGGGAGAGATGAGAAGCGTTCCATTGAAAAATAAACACATTTCCACAGAAAATAAAATTAAACCACTGCTGTTCAAAGGTCCAGAGGCTCAGATAAAGGACTTCCGAGCCTAGAAACACTCGGACGTGCCTCCAGGCAAATAAAAAAAACGCATTTCGCATTGCGTAGCTCCTCTGCAGTCCAAACTCTCTGGGCGTGATTTACAGAGACGCTGAGTACAGACAGACGGGGGTGGAACTGCATTTGCATTTCTTTTTTCGAGCTGACGTCAATAAGTTTCCTTGTTCAAAATTGTCCGTTTGAGCTCTGATTTTTTGAGCTCTGATGCTTTCTGATTTTTTAAAAAGGATCGCAAATGCTCAGTTTAGACATTTTGCAACTTTTAACCATGGGGGGGGCTAAACAGGGTAGGGGAGCTCACATTAACGTTCAAAAACCTCAGAAAGTGAAAATTTCATGCCATGGGACCTTTAAGATAAGATAAGATAAGATAAGATAAGATATGCCTTTATTAGTCCCACAGTGGGGAAATTCCAACGTTGCAACGCACAGATCAAGAACAGCAGGAAAATGTAGCATTCAATAAAACAAGATAATAAATAATGGCTTAAAATAATTTAAAAATAGACCTAAAAATAGACTCTCCAGTATAAGTTCCATTATTTCAAAAGACAATAAACAGAATTTTTGATTTTCATTGTTTTTTTATATGGTCTATTGGGAAAGTATAAAGACTGTTCCTACATGTAGTGCTGGGAAAAACAGGTTTAAATGAGGTGAAGTGCAGTAATGTAAAAACAACACATAAACTGAAACTACTTCACAGTCAAGGCATGGTAAGAATTTGAGCGCTGAGGTGTGTCGGAAAATATTAATCATTATTTTTGTCTCATGTTGATTGATTACGGTTTTCAACAGTATTTTATTTCAGTATATTAAAAAACATTCCTAATAATACAGAATGTTTTTCTATAAAATTGTCTGATGTTATATGTGTAACATTTTAGGCAAAGCAATAACATCTCCATGGAGACAAGCAGGTGACAGACGAGAAAAGTTATGCACCTTTAGCACAAAAAATAGTCACATAGACGATTACAAATGACTAAATCTCAATTTGCATAGCCCTAACAAGAATCTGGTGCACAATTAGAGAATTGCATTACTTTTCCATTGAGGTACGAAACATTTACGGTATTTTACAATCGATAATGTAAAAATATTTATGCTATTTCATTACCTAAAGCTATTTTGTCTCAAAACTGAAGCAGCATTTCTTGACATTTTTCCAACTAAATAAAACATAAATATTATTCAAGCGCCTACAGCTACTTTCACACCTCAACACAGTACTGTATGTGTGTAATGTGTTAATACTTATGCCTGTCTCTTCGCTGTCTGTTTTGTCTCTTTTTCACCATTATTTATTTATTTATATATGTATTTATTTATTTTGCTTAAAAGCCTCTGGAGTCTAACCCCTAAAAAGCAACCCAGCCATTTTCCTTCCCAAACAGCTCATTTCAAACCCTGTGTTTGGACTCCACCATGAAATACAGCCGGTCTGAGCGGTAGGCTTTAATACATTAGAGATGGGGCAGGGGAGGAGAGCGCTGGCTTGCTTAAACGTAAGCATGCTCCGTTTATTTTAGTAGTTCAAAGCAAATACATTTGTCCAAAAATTCTGTTTGGTTAAATATTTCAAAACATTTACTTTAATTGTGGCCTTCCATAATCAGAGGGAATCCAAGTTAATCCCAAAAAACAGAATGCACTAAGTATGTACAATTAATGAGGATAATAATCACTAAACTGATCACAAACAAATTAATTTTTTGTGCCAGTCCCAAGCCCGTAACAAAGAGGGTTTATTATGAAGGGCATCTGTCTTAAAACTTGTGGCAAATCATCAAAAAAGGCAAAATTTAGAAGTATGAACATTAAATCAACAAAATAGCTCAATAAATAAAGTAATATTGAAGTAAATACTGTGTGCCTTACAGTGGATTACACAAGATTTTTTATATAATGTTAATCATAGGACTAAACAGCTTTTTGATGTAATTTTATGCTACAATTGTACTAAAATAAAAATCACTACCCTACTTAATCCTTATAGGTCAGTTTGTATGTCTCCATCATGCTGAGGAGGTGGTGACGGACAGGACAGGCGGAGAGGTGCCGACCTGGAGTTTAGATCATTTCAGGGTTATCATGACTGGGCCCCTGCTGTGTTTCCGCGACCTCCCGTCCGCGAGCTTTGACCTTTCAACCCGAGACGACTCCTGTCAGAGCCGTTTGGGAGATGGACGGGAGCGAGTGGTCACCCTGCTCCCTCCTGCTGGGACAGTGCAGCCTTTGCAAACAAATAAGACTCGACACACACACACACACACACACACACACATACACACATACACCATTTGCTGCTTAGTTTACCCTTTAACAACACACACAGGGACCTTATGAGCTGACATGTGGTGTGTTGGGAAAGACCATGGAATGACCTAATGTCCCTGTCGCATTAATGCGCTGTCATACGTGTGTGCCTAAAGAGTAAATATGGTTCATTTATACTTAATAAACAAGAAGGAAAACTACATTCAAATGAGGATTAACAACAAATAAACCCACAATTTTCACTTTATTTACTGATAAATGCTTTTTGTCTTATTTCATTATGTATGGATTTGTATATTTAAGTATTACACAGCAAAAGGCAATATCTAGGTAAGTTAAAAGTAAGATTTCTTTACTTTATTTGAGTAGATTCAACTTGACAAGTAAAGTTATCTATCAATGGAACAAGTGTGCTTCTCTTCATTCAAGTAACACTGGATTTTGTTTCTTATTTTAAGTCTGAAGAGTTGTTGCTTTTCTTTTCTTATCTTAAGTGTAATTCAAGTAATCTTAAAAGAAAAGTAACGTTTTTTACTATTTGAGCCTTATTCCGGTAATAAAACAAGTTGTTTTATTCACCCATAGCACTTTGGTGTCATATGGAGCATTTCCGGAGATGTTTTATATTAGCGTTAGGCTAACGCCGTTAGCCTAGCGCGACTTATAGCCATAGCTCGGGGCATTCTCCGAGCATGTAATATGCCCCGTGCGGGCTCCAAATAACACAAACTTTAGCACTTTTCAAATCATAGAAGCTCGATGTCTTAGTCTACGATTTTGTGTGGTCAAAAGTGGCCTGTAATCCGATATTTAGCCATAGTTTCGAGTAGATGAGGACGCCAGTGCGCATGTGCGGAGTGTGCTCTCAGCTCCCGGGACCCAAACATGGAACCCAAAGCTGTAAACTATGGATAAATCTCGGATTACAGGCCACTTTTGATTCAAACGAAATCGTAGACTTAGACATCGAGCTTCTATGATTTGAAAAGTGCTAAAGTTTGTGTTATTTGGAGCCCGCACGGGGCATATTACATGCTCGGGGAATGCCCCGAGCTATGACTATAAGTCGCGCTAGGCTAACGGCGTTAGCCTAACGCTAATCTAAAACATCTCCGGAAATGCTCCATATGACACCAAAGTGATATGGGTGAGTAAAACAACTTGTTTTATTACCGAAATAAGGTTCAGATTGTAAAAAAAACGTTACTTTTCCTTTAACTTGGCTAGATTTTAGTTTTTGCAATCTACTGTAAGCACTGCTGTGATTGGTAAGCAACAAAGACAAAAAATGATATACAAAGGCAAAGTGTGACTTGTAATACAGTACTTTGACCCTAGAGCAGAATTCTTGGATTAAAATCTAAGTAGAAAATAATCTTTATCATTGTTAAGAAATACAAGCAAATGTTTTACAGCAAAGACATTTTGATTCGACCATGAAATGCACCCAAATGAGATCATAAAACGTAATGGGTTCATTGAAGGTAATTGTCCAACATGAAAGATGTTCCTGAACTATCTGCTGTAACGGAGAAAACAGCTTGTGCCTGAACTTGATATATGGCCCTGGACAAACACAGAGGAGGGATTCAAAGCCCAAAAGATCACTGGGTGGACAGGAAGAGCTATGGAAAAGAATGTCCACTCCCCGTGCACCTCTTCTTCATCTCAAAGTGTGTCGGCCATGTTTGACTGTTAATCAGTCCAGATAAGCCTCCTCTTTATGGCCAGAGCAGATTTACGCCGCTCTGCTGACCGGCTGCACCACATTCCCAGCAAAGATGGCGGGGATAACACACACACACACAGACAGACACATACACACATACTCTCCACTCACAGGGGGATAAGCTGTCCAAAAACAGCCCTGTTCACATAAAGGAGCAAATAGCCTACAAGGAAAGGCGGTCAGTGCAGGTGCTCGGGCTGGAACTCGGATACTGTACGCGTTACATACACCAGAAACACATGGTTATTATAGTTATGATAAATGAAGTGTGTCACGGTGTGTGCACAAGCCCAGCCAGAATAAATAAAGCAGGCTCTTCCCCATTGCAAAGGACAACAACATTATCATAATACCAAGACAAATTCTACATCAGATTACTGCTGACGCCAAGATGTTACAGTCTATGAGCCTAATAATGATCCAGCGTGGAGCAACGTGATCCTGCACATGCATAGTCCCCAGTGAAGGATTTAAAGATAGTTAGAATTTTGCACACATAGATGTTTGGAGGAAAAGTCAAAGAGGCCTGGTTTCAACATGAGAAGATAAGGAACAGTCAGTATATACATTTGGTATATATATTTATTTATTCATTTATTTTGCAAAAAAAATAAAATAAAATAAAATATCTATAGTTCTATCTATATCTATCTATCTATCTATCTAAATTTATAGTTGATTGACCTTATCGATCGACTTAGATTAATTGATAAGCGGTGTTTTTCACCTGAATTTGAGTGTTTCAATAGGGTCTTTAAGAATATAAGCTATAGTAACATAACACTGAGTCAAAAATATATCATAGTATTATTATATTGTATATTCCTCAATTAATTATTCCTTAGTAAAAAGCAGACAAATGTATTGATGCTGAATAACAAAATACAGTAATCCCTCGCTCTATTTATTTTTTCCATTTTTTTAAAAATAGTGTAACATTTTTTTATAGTGTAACATTGTGTTCTGCGTCCTGATTGGCTAAGAGACTAGACCAGGACTAAACGTGGACTAAACCAGGTCTAGACCAGAACTAAACCAGGTCTAAACCTGGACTAAACCAGTACTTATATATATATATATATATATATATATATATATATATATATATAAAGTACTTATATATATACAGGGGGTCCTCGGGTTACGACGTTGATCAGTTCTTAAGACGCGTCGTAACCCGAATTTTGTCGTAAGTCGGATTTTGACTTTTGACTTTTTTTTGTCGTAAGTCGGATTTTCGCCCACATTGGGCACGCACACGAGGCCGTCTTCTCCGCCCTACAACCACAACAGAGCATATTCTTCCGCCGTGCGCCGCGCGCCGTTCGTGTTTGTTTACATCTCTTACCACGCTAAACCGCGTAAGACGGAATGACGCGTAATATATATATTTTTTAATGGGGGCGCGTTCGTAACCACGAAACGTCGTAAACCGAGACCGTCGTAACCCGAGGACCCCCTGTAAGTACTTTTGATCTAGCATGAAGGGTAAGCTGTTTTCTACACATTTTGGTGATACAATGGTGATTATCTTTGTTGGGAATTATCACGATGATCTCAAATGTCCCACAAACGATTATTGCACTTTTCTCACAGTAAATTATATCTTTGTTTATTGTTGTGCCGGAGCAGAAGTTTTGGCTTTGATCACAGGGGCACAGTCAAAAGCCAGGCCTACGCACATGTCACTAATAGAGCCGTTCAAATATTTATGATGCAATCAGGAGACACACACGACAAAAGAATTAGCAAAAACTTTGTGCAGATGCTACGAAAATGCCCAAGGTGTTTTCTCAAGACATGTGGGCGTAATAAAACAAAAAAAGATTATTATTTTAAATTGCTCACATGATGTTTCCAGTCCACAGGAGCAGAAACGAAAATACGCTGCTCGATAACATCTCTTCCCCACTATCTGGATATATAGATTCAACCAGTGCACATCAAAGAAAATGATAGAAAGATATTGTAGATTTGATTAAGCACGCTACAGAGGGAACTGATGGAATAAATGAACATCAGCCTGCTTTATTTTTTTTTGTCATTAGAAAAGAAATAATAGCTTGTAGCCTATTTAACATCAAATATGAAAGAAATGTTATGCAAGGATACATTAAGAAATTTAAGTAAGGCAAGATGTATTAAGCTTTCTCTACTAAATTTACTTAAAAGAAAATTGGAGACAGGTCCTTTTTCTCATTCAAAGCAAAGCCTCCATTGACTCCTCCTCCTCCTCCACGCAGTTCTTTTGACATGAGACAGCATGTTGCGCGTTAGCCTAGACGTTACCCCATGTGATCTGCCCTTAATCATTTCATCGATTGAGTAAGAAATCAATTTGAGATGCAAAGGAGACGGCGGACATGACAGCTACCCAGTATCACGGGAGGGGGACTTGCTACACCATCCTTTGAGAAAAATGTGTTTCTTGATAAGACGTGATTGAAATGGCGCAGTGTGCTTGATCTGCTCGCTGCTCAGATCAGCTCCGACTGTAGCTTTGTACCTGACAACTTGTGATTCCCCCCAGTCGCTGTGAGCAAAAACTGGAGTCCATTTGTTCCAGATGAAAAAACAGATCCAATATGGCCGCCTTAATAGGAGCCACCTCATCAATGCAAATTCTTTAAAATAGATGCAGGTTATGGATTTTGGCAGTTACAAAGAGATGGCTTTTGGGAACAATTTATCTTCGTCTTATAGGAGTCTGTTTAAATGTATACATGACAGGAACTAATTATTGTACAGATTGCCAGAAAAAAAACAAAAACACAAGTGATTCAGCGCCAAGTAGCAGGCGTCTTGGTAGAAACTTCAGTGTAGTCAGTTTTATCATGTGTAAAAACAAACTTTAAACTGGCCAGAAAGTGTATTTAATTAAGAAGAGATATGCAAGAGGAAACTTTGTCTGCCATTTATTAAGTGCCTGCTTTGTATCAAATTAAGGAGCTATTTGTACAATATGTTTGAGATAATGCACTCGTGAGCTGAAGTGCTGTGTGTGAATTAAAAACACGATAAAGTTACGATTAACATTTTGCTATCAAGAGCAGAGCCACTACTAGCGCTGTGCGGGGAGTGTACAAGATGCTTTTTGGGCCTAAATTTACAAAGAAAAAGACTTCTTACATTATCTATGTTCTGAATCTTGACAAAATCAAATGTACTCTAATAAAATACAATAATAACATGCATGAATAAATCATTTAATTTAGCTAAATTGACTCTTGTGCACTTTAAGCAGAATAGACCACACCTAGAGCTGTGTTCTGTTTTATTCATACATATTGTAACGCTTTATTATTAGGCTGTCTATATCTCCAAAGCTTAAAATGCTCCGTTCCACCTTGTGATGTCACAAAGTAGTAGTTTTACAGTTACCAGCTACTTTTTTTATCGTTTGCTCAGTAGAGAATGGAATTCATGAGCTGAAATTATCTAGATAATTCAAATGAAGGTTTATCTTGTTTAAAACCACAGTAGAGCACTTCCTGTATTAACACATGACATCACAAGGTGGAAAAGAGTGTTTTCTGCTTAAGAGAAGAACTCAGCCTAAATACTGTATGCAGGATCTGTATGTTAAACATGTGTGAATGAAACAAAACACAACTCCAGGTAGGTTTTTGATGAAGAAACAACCTTAGGAAACAACACAGATCAGAAAAAAAGCTTAATATGGGCCCTTTAAACTGAGCGTAATACTAAGTAATAGACATTGGGGGGGCTTTAGTAACCGTTAGCAATACGCATGTGCGCAGCTAAAACCACAAAACTGATTTGGAGTCAACAATGTGCCTATACATGCCTGTTTTGAATGGTGGGAGGGAGACGGACACAGGGAGGACACGCACTGCATAATATACACTTTACTGCAATATACGGTAATGTTACAGGGCCGTAAAGTACTGGTGAACTTTACAAGCTTAAGCTAGAAGACAGTTTTGAGGCTTTGGGGTGCTGTGTCCAGTCCCAACACACTCGTAGCTCATAGATATGAAAGTAATCATATATAATCCTACAAATTGTATCAGCGAGAGATAAGAAAACAGTGCTAAGAATTATGTCTGTATAAATAGTGGGATAGTTTATTGAGCTGTTGTGTGAATAATGACTCTTCTGTGTAGCATTCCTCTACAATTTCTCATAGTCTATTAAATTACGTTAAACCTCTCATACTTGTAGACTTTTTGATTTATGCATTATTAAATGAGAGGAGATACTGTGAACTGAGGAAATATACCACTAGAGGTAGAACTATAAATACTGACACTGTTTTGTAGAGATTTGTAATATGGTAGTAATTCTTATTAACTCATTCAAATTGGTTAAATTATCTTGTCAAAAGCTTTCCATCATGTCTGGTATGAACTCCCCACATATGATATAGCCGAAACTAATATATCACTATATGGATACTGTCATTAGAAGTATCTCCAGTGAGTTATGATATTCCCAATTTGCATAAAACCGTACTGCATTAAACATTTGCCTCTTCTCATGAAATGCCAAAAACCTTTACTCGTGAACGTCCCCCGCTAACTGCTGTATGAGTATTCAAAGTGTCTCAACAGTGGGGTGTACAAAAATAGTAAAACCTGTGTGCAGATAAATCATTTCAAACTTTATATAAAAATAGGCTAGTGCTAGTAATATTTCTCATCTACTTTTCACAAATCTGTATTATATTATATTATGCTGACATGCTCACATAGGCCTACATTGTACAATAAACCTACTATGAACAGAATCCAGCTCTTACAGGTCTCTTTGGGCTCTTAAAACTCGATAATATTTCTTATCTACTTTCTTTCAAGGTCCTATATTACACAAAATAGATTCTTGTGAACTTTTAGTCATGTTATAATGCTGTTACCTCATCAAAAACATACCAGGAGTTGTGATTTGTTTCATTCATACATGTTATTATTAGTCTGTCTGCATCTCCAAAGCTCCAAATGCTCTGTTCCACCTGGTGATGTCATGTAGGGGTAGTTTTCAAGTTAACAGCTACCCTTTTACCTTTTGTTGAGTAGAGACTCACAATTCTAGGTCCGAAATGAACCAAATGATTCAGAGAAGACAGGGTGCAGCACTTCCTTGTGTGGTAAACATGTGTAAATAAAACAAAAAACAACTCCAGGTATGTTTACGATGAGGAAACAACAATATGACATAGATCAGGTAATATAGGACGTTTATTCTGTAATGTAATGGTTACATGCACACATAGACCTACATTGTACAATAAGTCTACTATGAATGGAAGGGAAATGGAGCACTTACAGGTGATGTAATAGTTGAAGTTCCTCTTAAACTCCAGGCCCATGTAGTTGGGGCTGAACTCTTGAAACTTGATGGTGAACTTGATGTCTTTCTCCGGCTTGTTGCAGGTGACCAGTACATTTGGGTCCAGGACTGTACTGCAGCTCTCCGCCTGCACCTGCTTCACCAAATACAGCTTGTAGTATTCATAGTCCCTGCCCGCGTCCGCCTTGGGGCAGATGATGTCCAGTTTATCCCCAATGTCCGGGTAGATAACCAAGCCCTTTCCGGCAAGAAATCTGCAGGGGAAAAAAAAAAAGTTGAAGACATATTAGAGGAAGTCTGAAAATGTAGGTGTAATTGCACATAGTTTATGAGGACTTATCACCTTGAGCAACAGGAGTTATGGGTTTAGATTTGTCTGGAGAAGGCTTTTAGGCAGTGTATGCACTTAATTTGCCACCAAAGGGAAAAAACACAAGTACGTGTAGCAGCATGATATATTTCAGAGCTGGTCGACAGTGTACTTCACACAAATCCTCTGAGGTTATTTCCCATACTTTGGATCAGAATCAAAGCATACCAAAAGTTTTCAGGGAGCGAAACAAGATGGTCGCACATAAAATGGCTGCCGCAGAAATGACTGCAGATGGGATTAAGGCCAAAGAATACCAGAGACTTTTCCTAACACTGTTTAGCTCCCAACCTGAGACCAGTGTTTAAAGTTAATATTTATGTTCTTGTACTTCACAAGTGCAGAGTTTAGGAGGAAAACAGTGGTCGGGGGTCAGGGTGAGGGTTAAGACTCCTGGTTCATCTTCTCCTGCTATGATCATGGAGAGGGGATTAGGATAATCCATGTGGCCCTACTGTACCTCTGCACCTCGCTCTCCACTGCCAACCCAATCAGATCATCTCTTGTTCTCTTTTATTCGCTGAAGGTGGGGAACAGGAGGAGGCTCAGTGTGAACCGTGGTGGCGGGGGATTGTTATGCGATTGGGCAGTTTGTGTGTACTGCCCTGTGTGTGTGTGTGTCTGTGTGTGCGTGTGTGTGTGTGTGTGTGTGTTGTGGGTCAGCAGAATGGGCTGAGGTTGCAGTGTGATGAGGGGGTGGGGGGCAGATGGGCTGAATCATTGTTCTGGACTTGTTTGAGGCTTAAAATGTCAACATGGTTCAGCTCTGCTGTCCCAGTTAGCCAAGCATTAACCCAGACAGGCGCACTGACCAGGGCTGTTTGTGCACACTCTGTATGTGTGTGTGTTGTGGTCGCAGACAGCGGGCGCAGCAGCAGGGCTATCTGCTAGATCTGGCCATGCCAGCGGATTTAAGAAGGATTTAGCAGCGCGCAATGCATTTGTTGTTCTTTCTGATCCCTCACGTTTTAACAAGACATCAGGGCTGGGCCTGGCTCTGTCTCTCCTCTTCCTCCTTCTTGTGTGAGGAGGTAATCTCACCTTATCTCCTGCCCTTCATTTCATCATCACACACATCATTTCACCGCTGAACAATTGTCACTCACACAGAGGCTGTAACACAGACAGGCCTCTGCACACAGACTGGCCTGTAACACAGACAGGCCCAACACTGACAGGCCTCTGCAGACAGGCAGACTGGTAACACAGGCCTGGTGCCTCCTGAAAGAGTCTGATAGAGCCCAGTCTGTCTGAGCAGGGACGGTCTGATGTTAAACGCTGGCAAACAGCCAGCCATTGTACAAAGCGATCATTTAAAAAGTCCCATTTCTGCAGAGATACCCCCATGAAAATGAACATGATTGGATTAAAGCTTTTTCACAATGCATGGTCATTCTTCATAGACAGGGGAATTACCAATAAATGACTTCATTCACAAAAGAGATAAATGCAAAATGAAATTCTCAAAAATGTGGCCCACCCCCTTCGCTCACTATAATGTCATGAAAGCCTAAGAGCAGCAGAGCACGGCTTGGAGCGGGTGAGACGTTATTTCCAGGCTATTGTCTGATGCTTATGGGGCTGTGGGGCTGTGGGGGGGGGGCTGCACTAATTCGAGGGCTGATAAGAGCAGGACGTGGGGTGTCCTTTGTCCCGTCTCACCCGACAATTTGCTTTCTTTCAGCGGTGAGCCTCATTTTGCATGTTCCCCGTGTGCGAGCGCGCCTCTGTGCATGTGTGTGTGTGTGCGCACGGCAGCCATCGTCACGTGCACGCCTCTATGAAGACATGGACACAATCAGTCTCTAATTGGATCTACAAGATGCATCAGTGAGGCATAAACATGTTTCCATGGCAACGTTGGGCCCCCCCACCCCACACACACACACACACACACACACACACCTTTAACAGCTCCTCTCTGTTCCCCTACAATATGGGTCCCCTCTATTTCGACTGCGATCTCATTCCCTTTTTTCTGGCTTTATCCTTCATTCTCATTCACCTCTTCAACATCTCCCTCATTCTGTTTCTCTCATCACCCCCTCCACCCCTCACTCCTCTCTCTCTCTCTCTCTTTCTCCCTCTCTCTCCCCCGCCTACGACACACAAAAACACCTACAGAAAAACAAGCGTGAAAACCAGACGCACCCTGCAAACATCACAATACAGAAACTGGATGCGTCTCACTCAACAAGTATAGTGCCTATTTTCTGCCTCTCTGCACACAACTTTTTTTAAAGCTTCTGTTTAATAAGTGTTGCAAATACCAGGAAGGCAGTTGGCTCCGATTTAAAACAATTGACTCTATTTCTCTCTTTCACATCCCATTTATTCGGCTATCAAAGCCGGCTGCAACAATTTAGATGAATAATTAAGATATCCAAAATCTTAATATCTTAATATCCCTGAAGGATTATATCACAAGCTGGCCTCTCTGTCATTGATTCAATTTTGAGAGAGGGCCGTGCTTGGAGTTGGCGGTTAGATAGCTATCCTAAGTGAATTCTGCGCCTGTATTTCCCAGCCTTTGTTAACTGTCTGCTATAATGAGGCTCTGGCTGCTGTGGAGGTCTGGAAGCGCCTTCGCAGATGGGAAAGAAGCTACATAAAAGAAATAGGGCAGCAATTAGTGTTTAGCCCAGTTTAAAAGCCCTACACTTGGCAAGCCGCTGCACAGCTCCAGTCCAGGATGTGAATCTAAACTGGTGGGCTGGGACTTTGTCTTTCTACTGGCTTAATCAGAGCCACTCCGGTGCTACACACAGCCACGCAATGGAGAGGAGGAGACGAGTGACTGACGATTATTGTACTTTTGAGGAGGTCGAAAGGGAACCCGGGGGCTGCAGCTTCAATTGCATCTTTCATTCTTGTTGTCCAGAGACTTTATAAGACCTGTTGATGAGAGATGGAAGATCCGAGCGATGCTCTGGGAACTGACCCCGGCTGCAAGGGACGCTGCACCCCCCCCCTAATGTCAAACGAGGTGGATTTGCTTGTACCAAAGCAAATAAAGACAATCATTTTCCAAACAGCCAAATGAGGTTGGTTTTGTTTCATCTGGATGGCTCCATGGCGTGCTCAATCCTGTAAAGAGCTTATCCAAACAGAGCCACGGCGGTGAGAGAACAGAAAACAACGTGGGCCCCCTCCCTCTCCTGTTACATTCCACTGGTGAATATGAGCACATGATCTCACATATGCCGCCCCACACACATGCACGGATGTCCAACGCACAAAAGAACCGTGGGGTGCATCCTGGACCTTCCCAGCCGCTCCTATTCAGCCTCCTGCCCTGGCGATTTTCAGAATAACGCCGCCTACACTAGCCCACTCACTCAGCCCCTCTCAGAGCCTCCATAGACCCCCCTCTACCCTGGCGCTCTCCACTGCCGTCCAGAGAGCTCCGAGCGAGCCGGGGCACTGGCAGCCGGCCTGGGTCGATCTGTGAATGGGCCCGACAAACAGGAACCGCGGAGAAAGAGGCACAGCCCGCTCACATCCACAGAATGTGTCAGATTGATTTGTTCCTCGTGAATGGCACCATGAACATGCCATACATATCAATTCAAATCAATCACATGAACAGTGGCGGGACAGCAGTGGAGTCCAAGCCAGGGCCAGTGTATAAGCATAGTCTGATCCTCTGTCTACGCGCACAAGCTCAACAGGTTTTGAAATGTTTTTCTGTCTTTAGTTTTTTCTTATTAGGGCTACCATTTTCTTTCATGCCATTTCAAATATTTGTGTCTAGGGTTTATGTTTGTTTTAGTCATGTTGCTCCTCTTACGTCCTGACTGATGTAATCTTGGTGCAATCTTTGTTTAGACCCCTATTTTACTTTTTATCATTACTGCTAAGTCCACCCTATAGTTTAGACCTGGTTAAGTCTAAATTCAAATTACATGAACAGTGGTGGGACGGCAGTGGAGTTCAGGCCAGCGTATAAGCATAGTCTGATCCTCTATCTACGCACGCAAGCTCAACAGGTTTTGACACACTTTTCTGTCGTTTTCCTTCGTTTAGAGTCTTCTTATCTGGTCTACCATTTTATTTCATGCTATTTCAAATATTTCTTTCCAGGGTTTATGTTTCTTGTTGTAGTTTTCCTCGTCTTAAATCCTGATCTTGGTGCAATCCTGGTTTAGACCCCTCTTTTACCTTTCACCTTTACATATTATTAATTCTACCCTATAGTTTTGACCATGCAGGACAAATCTAAATTCAAATCATTTAAAAGAATAGCGGTAGTACAGCAGTAGAGTCCACGCCAAGGCCAGTCTAAGCAGAGCAGCCTGATCCTCTGTCTGTGCACACGAGCTCTCAGACCCCCTCTTCATGCCCCGTAACCCGCTATTGTGTGTGACGCCAGAGACACTTTCTTTCTTTATCCTGTTCGGGGCTGTTTTATGACTTAAACATGCTTACACCGTGCACAAGTGGGGCTCTTAGCTTTCCTCCCATTGTTTGGAGGAGTCTGTCAATCAAGCAAAATGTGTCTGAGTGTTAAACGAGACTCACATAAAACTGAGCCAAAAGAGAGCAAGTCATAAATAACTCAAGTGTTGGACTGAGAACAGCCCCCGTCTGCTCATTTATAAATTACAAATGTAGGCTTTGTTTTTGAATGCTTCTGCAACAGATTTACAACTTTTAATAACGCGGAAATGTTTTTGCACGTGTATCTAAAGTCTAATCTGTTCAAATGTTTGAATAAATCCAGTCTTTGCCTCCTTTCTCTTCATCCTATCTTCTGTAAGTGGTCTGATGTGGTCCACCTAACTTTCTACTAAGTAAATTATAACTAGCTGGACAACTTTAACTCCCTTACATGCAGACATACTCTTAGATAAGTGTCTGCCTATACTAAAATAATATAGCAATCTTTAAAAAAATATGTTGGGGCGAATGTTTGTAGCTCCACAAATTGAACAGCTACAAGTATGAACACGAATGCTGAATGCAAAACACAAAAATACACTTTCTAATAGTTGTAAAAAGGGTGTAAACAGCCTCAAAAAAAGTGCCTCAATGGTGACCAGAACTACTTTAAAAAGAGTTTATTTCCCCATCAAAATTAGAGGGGCAAGGACTCCATTGAAAAACCATTAAATTTGATGTTCTTATTATAATTTCACAGCGATTTCTGAATAAATAAACCAGAAAACTATGATACAATTGAGTGAATAGGATAACACATTTGGGAGAGGGTGCACAAATCACAACAACCCGGTTTGGTGGTTTTACAAGCAGCATTATTACACAGAGGAAAAAAAAAACAGGAGGACTCTAAAAAGGAAAAATTGGCTCTGACTTGTCGGGGGTTAAAATGCAAAAAGCACTTTCATTTATCATGTACAAAACAAACACAAAAACTGTACAGCATTCGCTTTGCTCTGCCGTGCTAATTATCACTCTAGCAAAAGTGTTCCCTCTCCAATTATCATTCTCGCTATAACATTATCCGCAAAATCTGAGCCGGGTAGCTTCTTCCTCTATTATTAAAGATGACACTTTCCATATGGCGGACATATTTATGGCCATTACCATCAAGCATCGGGCAGGCTCACAGTTAAGAAATATCACAAGGCTGGAACATTAGTTTAAGTCGTTCCAGTTGCGGATAAGTCCTTAAAGACTGCGCAGCTGTCGAATGGGTGAGTCTATTATAGTCTGGCTTCTATGTTGTGTAATGCACCGAGCATATACTGTGCAAGAAGGACTATGACGAAAGAATTAACTTTGCAAAAATACTGTGGCTATATAATGTAAACAGACCAAGCTGAAGCGCTGGTTTTGTCTGATCATGTAAAGTTTTATAGTTCACGGGAAATTTGTAAAGGCTAAAAGGTCAATACTCAATATTTCTCAAAATTAAAGTCTACTAAAAATATACACTTGAAAATAAAAATTAAAACATGAAATAGTTTTAACTAAAATGCATATTTTGACACTATATTTGTGATTAGGTACATACAATGATTAGATTATCGTTGGAACATATAATATAATATATAATAAACATATAATTATAATTATAACTGATCCACTTAATCCCGTAAGCCTCTCTTACCTTCATAGGAATGTTCACTCAAATGATTAAATTAAAAAAAAAAACATTGTAGCAACCAGTCCTGGTTTAAATCTCCCATAAATCCTTTTTACATATTGTTAATTTCATCCTGGTTTAAATCCAGATTGAAATATAATTGTGTTGTTTTAGCTTTAAAGCATCTTTCAAGCTTAGGACTGCACAATATATCGCAAAAGTATCAATATAACAAATAATAATGATGTATTTATAATACTTTATGACACTGGCACAATAACAACTAAGCAGATTAATCCCAGTAAACCACTTTAAACACACCCTATCCTTAAAAACAGGAGCTGCAACAAACAGCAGAATGAATCCATAATTAGCCACAGAAGTTATTTATTCTACTTTATACTGCTCAAATCGTACTTTTCTTACACAAAAAATGCAAAAATCTCCGCACTTTTGCAAAGAAATTGTATAAACGATAAATACTGAGCCACAAAAATATTGCTCCATATATTTATGATTCATATATTCAACGAAAAGTCGATATACTAATAAGACAAGTAGCAATACTACGTACAATAGCAATACTTATAGTAATATTTTCCAACATCGTGTAGCCTTAATCAAGGTAGTAGCCCACTCCTTTACCACGGAAACATTCAGGTCTGGGAGATAGCCTGCAGTTTGATGTGTGCAGTCCGGACACAGGGCCATGTTGACACACAGTGTATTTGTTTGAGGGGAAAAGCATGTCTCATCCAACTGTCAGCTTGTATGTGTGGATACGCAGAAATTTGCCACATTTATAAAAACTCTGCCGCTCGGATCATGTGAGCTGTCATGACTAACAGCTCTTCAAAACCAGAACAACTCGTCTTTTCCTCCCGCTCCGTGAGAAGGCATGGAGAGCGCCCAATGAAATCCCCCATAAAATCCAACTGAAGAATACGTCTACAGTTTTCACACAATGTATACCAGAGCTGAGAGATTCAACTGATCCACTTTCATTTTATTCACACATTTCTTAAAGGTAAATCTGACTCAAAGGATTAAATTAAAAAACACATTATAGAAATCATTCAGTTAAAAAAAAAAGGTTATAATTATAATTTTCAGGTTTGGATTGGTAGAATATTAGTGCAATTTTTGACAAATTTGTGTCTTTAATTTTTCATTTTGAGACCTTGTTAAATTCTGGTAATGGGGTTTACAATGAGAATTTTCACAAAGGATCCACAAAAACAAGATGAAATTTAAAAATTATTTACTTTCAGATCAATTCACAATTTTAGTCACATGATTTTTAATTGGTATATATATATATATATATATATATATATATATATATATATATATATACATACATAATCTATAGCATTGAATTGATGCACTTAAATCTGTAAATCTGGTTTGCCCCAATAGGAATGTTCAATCAAATTATTAAATTAAAAATATTCTAGCAAATATTCAGTCAGTTCTGTTAGTGGCACAGACCTCCTTTTTACATATTGCTAATTTCACCCTGCTTTAGACCTGTGTAAATCCAGATTGAAAAGCCAAATATTGTCTTAGGTGGTCCTAAGTGTGAGAAGTGTGGGAACCTGTGGCCTTATATAGTCGCCATAAAGCACAGGACCGGGGGGCTTGGTGCGGCTGCTTACAGAACTGCTTAGTCTCAGGCTGTCGTAGTCGGGGCAGATGTGCGGAGGGAGACCTGACTTTAAACATACGCCCCGCAGTGTACACACTCCCATTTCCCCTCATGTCAAACTCCGTAAACAACTCGTCTCCACTCGAGCAGGGCCACACACAAGTCCAAAAGTCAAAGCTACGAGGATCCTAAAATTAAAGAAAACAACCTCCAGCTGGCTCCAGGAACTGTTTAGCAAACCAGGAAGGATTTGACCCTTATTATAGCAAAACAAGACCGAAGGGTACAGGATAAACTCGCTTACATTCAAATCCACACACTCGGAGTAGGCAGTATGCGTTGAAATGCAAAACTCGACAGTATTTTTTTAGCCTAAAGCCACTTGTTTTCCAAACTGTGGGTACGGGCCCCCGAGGAGAAAGACACTGGATTTGATTTGGGATCTTATTGCACGGAATTCCAAAAGCGTGTTAAGATCTAAAGAAGATTTTTAAGGGAAAAGTCAAGGGGCAGTGATTTGAAAAATATATCAAAACCGCAAGGGGAAAGATGACACTGAGATGAAAAATGATGCTTGGCAAATATTTTACAACTAAACAAGAATATTCTGCAAGTGGGAGAATTGAAAAAGAAACTCAAATAAAATAAAAGTTATTACAGAGACAAACAAAAATTAATTATAAAGAAAATAAATTAAATCTAGCAATAAAAACACATTAGGTCAGATAGACTTACAAACTTGGACTTAGACTTTATTGATCCACGAGGGAAATTATTTGGACACAGTAGCTCACAGATCACAATAAATATAATAATATAAATATATAAATGCAAAAATATAAAGGTGAAGGTTTAAGGAAGTGTCCAAAAGCTACTACAACCTGCTGCCACTCTCTCAGGTGCTCAGATCAATATGATAAAATTAAAAATAAAATGTAATTTGTATGTTGTATAGTTCACTTTAATACTTGAACTAAATGAAAACAAAAAATGCATCACTTGTAAGTGTATGTATTAAATTATTCACAATCTATAGTGTAAAACCTATACTTTATTGATTCACAAGGAAAATTACGTGGACACAGTAAATCACACATCACAATATATTATAATGACAAAAAGAAAAATATAAATGGCAATAATTCTAAAAATAAGTAGCAGGAATACACATGATTATCTCTGTGTGTGTTGTGTATAGGTAAACCCAAAAAGTTGTTATACTAGTTTTGTGAAGAAACAGACACTTGTCGCGAGCTGCTTCCTGTTTCTGAAACCCTATCTGTTACCGCTGACTGTTGTTCTGTGGGATGCCCAGGAGTAAAAACTGTTGCTCAGCCAAATATGAGACATGGGTAAAATAATCCGGCGTGGGAAAACAGCCGAGCAAAACGCTGTTATATCACACCGTAATATACCGCCGAGGTCGACCTTTAGCGCCTAATTTGGAGCGATGTACGGTGGCATTTAAAAAGACAAAGGAAAGAGCCGGGATCCTGTTCGTGTAGAGTCATGACAAATTATACCTGGGTTTCACCTGGATTCAAGAAACTTTATCTATTCAAAC
Organism: Paratrypauchen microcephalus; assembly: GCA_036785185.1. Lineage (NCBI taxonomy): Eukaryota > Metazoa > Chordata > Actinopteri > Gobiiformes > Gobiidae > Paratrypauchen > Paratrypauchen microcephalus. Next base: position 1,000,057 of record JAVJIX010000062.1, on the reverse strand, counting down.
TCAAACTATATGGCAATTTTTAGTTGAACTTTTGGATTAAAGGTGTACTGCATAACTTTTCTGCTTGTCTCCATGGAGATGTTATTGCTTTGCCTGGAATGCTCCATGGTATGACGTTAAACATATCCATCTAGCATTTATTCATTACGGGTGTTTCTATTGCTCATAAATGCAAAAATTCCTTCTGTGAATAGGACTCTCCACAGATCTGAATTGTAATGTAGCGTAGTGCTGTCGAGCGCCTGTCTCCCTTGTGACAGATAAGACACAAAACAAAGAGAAGAGCAAGTGTCAAACTGGTTTTCAACTGGATTCAAGAAATTTCATCTTCAAATTCACCCTATAGCAATTTGAGTTTATCTTTTCAGAACGTGCTCGTATTAAGTTGTAAATACATTTGGCGATATCTTTACAACATATACTGTAGGTAACAAGTATGAGTTAGTAGTATGAAAGGTGAGACTGCGCGTTAGGTTACGACCTGTACTGCCTGATTTAGAACAATGTTACGTGCCATTTAAAACGAAAGACACGGGTCACATAAAAGACTGTGTCGAAGTTTCTGAAAATAAAATTCATTCATTGTTTGTTTTTTTTTCTGAAGATTAAGCAAATCTACATCTTTTTTTTCTAAGATATGCCACATTTTATTTATTAAAGCCCCAGTGTGTAGGATTCGTGGCGCATAGGTGGATGGTGCTATTGCTGTTTTCTGTTTTAGCTACGGCAGACCTCAAGGGTCACCCGGGCACGCGCACGAGCCGCTACTGTATAAATGAAAACACACATTCTCGATCATGTACCATGACACTCTACACATCAAATGAAACCTTACAGTCTCCTCTTTTTGACTATGCAATTCATTTCCCTGCAAAACAATCACTCCCCGAGCACATGGGGCTTTTATACGGAAAAGCACAAAACGAGGTTAGCTTACCTTAGAATGCTTTGCACAGGTCAAACTCTGTATTTCACCATAAACTTGCTCTCAATTTGTCCGTAAGGATCCAGCGAATAAAATCCAGTAAAACAATTTAGTCCAAAACACGTGTTAGATCCATTACGACGTCTGATCCGGCAGCATGTTTGTGTTGTTTACCCAAAACCACGAGCCTTGCCGAAGGTGAAGGCGGAGCCCAAATGTCCTTCTGCGGCTCTCATATTCAAAATGGCTGCCTCTGCATGGGGAAGATCCCCCTTTTATGTGACTATATCTAAGTCCAAAAGAATACTTTGATTTCATGATGGAAGTGAAAAGGCTTGGAAAACAATGTATTTTTGAATGGGTATCTTCAATTTCAGTAATTAACGGGTAAAAATCTTACACACTGTCCCTTTAAAGTTACATTTGCAATTTATCTTTCCAAAAGTTTCAAATCGAAACAACTTCCGCAAGTGAACTATTAAGTCTAGCTATTTTGGCATCAATTCGAGCAAATCTGAATAAGCCAAAACATTTCAGAACAATTTCAGAATAAAGCTTCGTAATCTTAGTAAGCAAACCACTGCTAACAGGTGCCAACGAGCCTGCTGTTGACGAAGTTGAGTCTTGATTTAATTAGCATTGGAAGCGTGACTGCCAAGGAAAAAAAAAAAAAAAAACTTTGGAGAGACACTACTTGGGACTGCCCCCATTAAGGCGACACAAATGAAGATGTCAGGGAGATGCAGACAAGCAGAATATCCTGAATTCCTCCCTGCTGAGAAGTGCTATTGAATGTGTGAATACTGACACCACACACACACACACGCACACACACACACACACACACACACACACACACACACACATGCACTGCAAAAAACTACACCAGTTAACATCGCTGAAGTCTGGATCTCGTGTTTTGAGTAGTTTTGACTAGTTTAGACCTACTTAGTTAGCTATGCAAGATTTTTTTTTTACTTACACGTTTTCTGGTTTTATTTAAATATTTATTTTTATTTTTGAGCATAATTAGCCATCACTTGTTATATTTCATGTATTTATTTTACATTTTTATGCAACCATAGAAATTGCTATGCCGGTCCTTTGAAAATACTTAAATTTTACTATGGCACAATATGTATCTAGTATCATATAATATTCAATTTTTCTCAAATAAATGAAAAAAAAAAATCAAATCTGCAAATTACCACGGCAATAACTTAAGTTCATTTGACAAAGCATTAAGTCAAGTACAATGAAACTAGTTTGAAGTACGGTAACTCAAAGCATGCCTAACGAACTCAATCTCAACAACAAAACTATTCATAAACGCAAAAACTACTCAGATTTAAGTCGTAACTTAACTTCCGTATAGATGTTTTTTGGTTTTATAGTGCATACATACACACAAACCCATACAACGAGCCAGCCTCAGTCAGACCAGTCAACGGGCTGGCATGCAGACCGAATCACATTGAACCGTGACTCATAACAGTTGCACACAAGGCAAACCAAAGTTAACACACTTACAACAGCAACCCTTCTCTTCTCTCTCTCCCTCTCTCCTCCTCCTCCTCTCTCTCTCTCCCTCTCCCCTCTCATGTTGGAACGCCAGTATGCTCAGTCACATGAGGGGGCTAGCGGCGCGATATCGGCCGTTGTAATGAGCTAACAAGATGACGCCCAGATGGCCTTACAGCACGAGGAGCGAGGCGAGGAGAGAGGAGAGGAGAGAGGACACAAGAGGACGTTGTTATAGCGAGAAGAGGAGAGAGGAGTGTCACAAGTCGTTAGGGACAAAACAAGGGCATAATCTGTTTCTGCTTATGGGCTGCTGTGGTTTTTCGATCTGGGCTTATCGCAAAAAGCAAAGGAGGAAGTGCCAATACCAGAATAAACATTTGTGAATGATCCACTGTGCGGTTTCATGGACGAGCAGTGACTTGGATCAGAGATAGTACGTGTAGTTTTAAAGTAAAATGGCTTGTTTTTTCCTAATTTAATTCAATGAGTTCACCTGCCTTTTAGTATATTCAAGATATTATATTGTTTTGAATGGTTAATTGCTATGGCAACAGTGCTAATAAAGATTCTCTTGTATTATCTGTATTATTATTTTCACACACATTTAACATATAAAATATAAATAGTAAGAAATATATCATACAGTTTTTCACTAGTCTAAAGTTGCTCAAAAAGTAGTGTATCAAATCTGACTTTACTTTTGTTGTGTTCATTGCTATGGCAACAGTTCTAATTTTCCATACCATAAAATATATTTAGGCTATCTCTTTTTATTTTTATTATTATTATTATTATTATTATTATTATTATTATTATTATTATTATTATTATTATTATTTATTATTATTATTATTATTATTATTATTATTATTGAATATTTCTGCACATGTTCTCAGTAATGGTCTCAAATCTACAGCTGTATCCTCAGTAATGGGTCTCAAATGTGCATCTGTATCATTTGTAACAAAAACATTACTTTTTTATTGTTTTTATCTCATTAAACTCTATTATTACTTTTTGCATCTTGACTGAGTCGCTGATTATACCAATATAGCGTAATCCATCCTCCCAAATAGGGAGGAGAGACATGTCACAAGTGAACAGGGAGTGAACAGGGTATAATCTGTTTCTTCTTATGGTTTAGCTGTGGTTTCCTTCAAGCACATACCCGTCCTCTCCAAACGCAAGGGAAGACCAGCCAAAACTGTGTGTGTGTGTGTGTGTGTGTAGGATGGTGATTGAACACTGTCCACGGTATCACTGACAGAGAGAAGAGGACCAGACGGCTGCTCTTTGGTCCCCGCTCGCTCCTCCCGCTAAGCCCGTCCACTGAGCGCTTCCATCTGGAGCATTTCGGAAAGGCAAAGGGAGAACGCGGAAGAAGATTTGGATCGGATAGAACCAGGCTACGAGCACTTAGGCCGGTCCAGCTTTAGTTCAGTGGATTTCATTTCAGAGCTATCCGCGGCCCACTGATAGATTTAGGGTGGATTAAGTGATATGACTTATGCAGAAGTGGAAAAAGACAGAGAATGTGAGTCATATTTTCCTTAAAGTTATATTTTAGGAAACAATTTGACTTAAGTGCTTGGATACCGCGAGCTATAAGAAGTAACAGGGGCAGTAGTAATAAAAGTAATAGAAGAATAATTACACTAGACAAATGAGTTCCAACAGTAGGCTACATCTTGCTGCAGTAGTAGTAGTAGTAGTAGTAGTAGTAGTAGTAGTAGTAGTAGTAGTAGTAGTAGTAGTAGTAGTAGTAGTAGGAGCCTAGTGGTGGTGGTTTGTTTCTTCACTGGTAGTCATAGTTTACAGCTTTGCGTTCCATGTTTGGGTCCCGGGAGCTGAGAGCACACTCCGCACATGCGCACTGGCGTCCTCATCTACTCGAAACTATGGCTAAATCTCGGATTACAGGCCACTTTTGACCAAACAAAATCATAGACTAAAGACATCGAGCTTCTATGATTTGAAAAGTGCTAAAGTTTGTGTTATTTGGAGCCCGCACGGGGCATATTACATGCTCGGAGAATGCCCCGAGCTATGGCTATAAGTCGCGCTAGGCTAACGGCGTTAGCCTAACGCTAATCTAAAACATCTCCGGAAATCCTCCATATGACACCAAAGTGATATGGGTGAGTAAAACAACTTGTTTTATTACCGAAATATGGCTGAAATTGTAAAAAACGTTACTGTTCCATTAAGTGCCATTTTGAGATACAACATATATAGCCTAAATTGTTTTGAATTGTTTATTTCTATGGCAATGGTGATTTTTTTTTTTCCATCATAATATTTTTCAAATACATGGATAGCAAGAGTAGCATAAGTAGGTGTAATAAAAGCCGTAGTTGTAGTGGTAGATAAAGTCATACTCAAACTACTGAAAGTCAAAGTAGTAGTAAAAGTACTATTTGCAGTAGTAGTAGTAGCAAAGGTCATACTAGCAGCAGTACTTAGCTCCATGACCCCAAACTCACACAAATAGTTCCCTGGCTGCTATGCCCTGGCGCTAACTCACAAGCTAACACTCACACAAACATAGTCACACACAGCCAGCTGCCTCCCCTTCTCCGCGTAGACGCAGCCACAGATGGGCTCGGCATGCTGGGTAAAGATCTCTCCGTGGGCCCCCAGACTCCGCTCCCTGCCAAAGCCCGAGCCTGGCCACTGTGTGCTCCAGCAGCGCGCCTGTATACATGTCTCCATAGATGACCGCGTGTGCCAGACAAACCAGTGTGCCAAGGTGGCGAGAGCGTGAGAGTAGTGGTAGTAGTAGTAGAAGTAGTAGCAGCAGCAGTAGTAGTAGTAGTAGTAGTAGAGGGTGTGTGAGTAGTGCACTGCAACCGGTATACCCACTTCAAGTACTAGTGATGATCATGGTAAAATAACAATAGTAGTGTAGTTAAAATAGTGATAGTAGTAGTGATAGTAGTCAATTATCGTAGTAGTAGTAGTAGAAGTAGTAGAAATAGTAGAAGACGTAGTAGTAGTCGCTTCTCTTTTAATGGTAATTTTATGATGATTATTTATGTATTGATTTGTTTGTATAGCACTTTGCGTATGAATTGTATATACAAATAAACTTGAATATACAAATAAATGTGCCTTGCCTAGTAGTAGTAGCAGTAGTAGTAGTAGTAGTAGTAGCACCAGTCGTAGTAGTGGTAGCAATACTAGTAGTAATAGTAGTAGCAGCACCAGTAGTAGTGATACCTGTGTGCCTGGATGTACGTGTCTCAGATGACTGCAAGTGTCAGACAAAAAAAGGTGCCAAGGTGGAGGGAAAGAGAAGAGAGAGAAAGAGGAGAGAGAGAACTGGTGGAGGTAGGATCCCCTCGGACTGGGCTGCTGAGTCCAGAGAGCAGACTTGGAGCGACCAGGACAGGATTTGGCCCAAGATGTGAGGATGTAATCAGCAGCAAACAGAAGTCACACCAGGATGGTCCCACATGGACAATGGGACCGTCACATTCACCTGACTGTGTTTCATTATTTCCACTGTACGAAGCTAAAGGGAATCACAGCCGCTATCAAAACCACAGAAAGAGGGAACAGAAGCTTTAGCACTATGATTACATTTACAGCACAAAATATGAGGAAATCTGTATTTGAAATAATTATGTGCTGGAGATTGATCTTTTTTTGTCAAGATCGTGGCCAAGTTAGAGAAGTTGATAAGATTTTTTTTTTTAAGGTTCACTATGTAACCTTCTTGTGAGTCCTTGGAGATGTTATTGCTTTGCCTGAAATGTTCCACAGGATGGTGAAAATATTACTAGGGCTAACTTCTACTTCTTCAAAGCCTAACTTCATACGAACTTTTAAAATATTGAATATTATATTTCAAAGGTTTCATGCACTGTTCAAATGTTCAACTTTGTTTTTGAACAGTGCATGCTACATGATATGAGCTTAAGAAATATAGAGATTAAGCATTTGTTATGACTTCAAACTAAATATACAACCAGAATTTACAATCTGTGTATTTTCTACCTTATCTCTGCTCCAACACATGTCTCCTCTGTATCACCATAAGTCATTTAAAACTGTACTAAAAACTTTCACATTGCTGGAACCAGGCCAGCTCCTGTAATGTAATTCTACAATTTAGTCTGCATGTTGACAGTACACGACGATAAGTATTTTTATATTTATTTACACTTAATTTGATTTGACAGGCACACACACACAGACACCACCATTGTTGTTAACCCGATTGCCTCTTTGCACTATCTCCCACCCCATCGCTGAGCTACAGCAGCTCTGTAGGGCTGCTCTTCAATCAGCACATCACATGTGCCAATAAACACGCCGTACAGGGCCCAGTGGTATAAACCAGTCATTTCAATTCTATTAGTGTGGGATCAGCAGCAGTGCCCAAATTAAATCTTCCAACTCACAATTGCCCTTCTATTTCAGCATGGTTGAAAATGATACGAGTTTTTAGCCTGTATAATGAGAGAGGATGAGAGCGGGGATATCTCTGTTCACAAGTCATTTTTTCTTCTTTTTTTTTTTAAGCTGCAGCATATAACTTTTGTGGGAGTGGGGCTGTCTTCTTGACATGTTAATGGTAGGGATGCAAATTATCGATTAATTCATTAATTGATAGTTGATTGACCTCATCGATCGATTAACGATTAACTGATAAGCGGCATTTTTCACCTGAATTTTAGTGTTTCAATAGGGTCTTTAAGAATATAAGCTATAGTAACATAACACTGAGTCATAAATATATCATAGTATTATTATATTGTATATTCCTCAATTAATTATTCCTTAGTAAAAAGCAGACAAATGTATTGATGCTGAATAACAAAATACAGTAATCCCTCGCTCTGTTGCGGTTTGCAGATTTTTTTTTTTTAATAGTGTAACTTTTTTTTTTATAGTGTAACATTGTGTTCTGTCCTGATTGGCTAAGAGACTAGACCAGGTCTAAACCTGGACTGGACCTGGACTAAACCAGGACTCGACCAGGTCTAGACCTGGACTAAACCAGGATTAAACCACCACGTGCCGCTGCTGGTTTCGTGTGGCTGGTTTGTGGCTCAGGGCGGCATGCATTCTGGGCGCCGCGGTTCGATCTCGCCTCGCGTGTACACCCGGGGCTGCTGAGCAGTGCCGTTGGCGCCTGCGGCCGGCTGTGAGTCGAGCTTGGCGCAGCGCGGTGCGCGGTTGCCTTGTTTCGTGATCACGCGGGTGCGCGTGTCCGCGATTAGCGATTAATTACAATTAATGCATTTTGATCGACCAACGTCTTAATCCCTAGTTAATGGTTAATGCTTGGAATGTTCTACAATACGGCATTAAATGTACTTATTCCATTTACAATTATAATTTAAATTTCTCTAAAAGAAATGTTATAATAACTTGCATGATGGTATCACCCGCAAAGCGATAACATCTCCATGGAGACAAGCAGGTGGTGCACCCTCCACCAGAAAAGTTACATTGTGCAACTTTAATTGAGCAGTAGCAGTAGCAGTAGCAGTAGCAGTAGTAGTAGCAGTAGTAGTAGCAGTAGCAGTAGTAGCACGAGTAGTAGTAGCAAGGTTAGAACAGAAGCTGAAACCTAAAAAATGAAATCTTGTAACTCACAATTACCATCCTATTTCAGCTAGGTTTAAAATGACACCCATTTGAGCCAGAATAATAAGTGAGGATGTGAGACGCCGGGATAGCAGTTTTGCAGCAGAAGTTCTCTCCGAATATCCTCAAACCCGTGCCCTGAATGCTTATACGAGCTTACAGGTCCAAGACACGCCTGAAGTGAGCAGGTTAAATTGCACTACTCAGCAGTTTTCAGGCTCTGACATCTGGGAATCAAATCAAGCAGAGCCCAAACAAACTTGACACCAGCCGCTAATGAGCTTTTTGTCAAATTAAGTGATATGATATTGATCCCTGAATGGGCAATTGTTCCTCCTCCTGCTGTTCAAAGCGCTGCCAGGGAGTGACTATAAGAGACTGACTATAAGTACTTTGAGTTACGATAAGGAGAAGATGACAAATGGGGACGCATTCTGAAGGCATAATATGGCCTGTAATGATTGAGGTAATTTGGGCATTTGTTGTAATTTGGGTATTTGTTGTGGTAGTAGTAGTACAGTGGGTAGGGCCATGCCTTCAGAAGTGGTAAGTAGCAGTAGCGAGTAGGGATGTCAACAATCGACTTACAATGAATTGTCGATCAAGACGTTGGTCGAACAAAATGCATTAATTGTAATTAATCGCTAACCACGGACACGTGCACCCGCATGGTCATGAAACAAGGCAACAGCGCGTCAAGCTCGACTCACAGCCGGCTGCAGGCGCCAACGGCACTGCCCGGTGTACGCGCGCTGCTGAGCACGAGATCGAACCGCGGCGCCCGGAATGCGTAGTCTCAGCCCGAGCCACAAACCAGCCGCACGAAACCAGCAGCGGCACGTGGTGGTTTAATCCTGGTTTAGTCCAGGTCTAGACCTGGTCCAGTCCTGGTTTAGTCCAGGCCCAGTCCAGGTTTAGACCTGGTTTAGACCTGGTTTAGTTCTGGTCTAGACCTGGTTTAGTCCACGTTTAGTCCTGGTCTAGTCTCTTAGCCAATCAGGACGCAGAACACAATGTTACACTATAAAAAAAGTTACACTATAAAAATTTAAAAAAATTTAAAAAAATCTGCGACCCGCGATAGAGCGAGGGATTACTGTATTTTGTTATTCAGCATCAATACATTTGTCTGCTTTTTACTAAGGAATAATTAATTGAGGAATATACAATATAATAATACTATGATATATTTTTGACTCAGTGTTATGTTACTATAGCTTATATTCTTAAAGACCCTATTGAAACACTAAAATTCAGGTGAAAAACGCCGCTTATCAGTTAATTGTTAATCGATCGATAAGGTCAATCGACTATAGATTAATTAATGAATCGATAATTTGCATCTCTAGTAGCGAGTCAAGTAGAAGTAGTGGTAGTAATATAGCAAAAATAGTAATAGCAATAGTTATATAGCAGAAGTAGTAGGAGTAGCAGCAGCAGCAGCAGTAGTAGTAGTAATACCAGTAGTAGCAGTAGTAGTAGGAGTAGTAGTAGTAGTAGTAGTAGTAGTAGAAGTAGCTTTGAGTGCCTTGGTGGAAAAGCGCTATATAAAAATGTGACCATTTACCGTTTAGTAATAGTAGCAGTAGTAGTATTAGTAGGAGCAGCAGTAGCAGTAGTAGCAATAGTTTCAATGAAGTTGTAGTAGCTTTGGTAGTAGTCATAAGCAGTAACAGAAGTTGAAACTCTGGCAGTGGCAACTGAAACAGTGAATACAGTTGTTGGTTAAAAAAAAAACAAAAAAACCTACTTAGTCCCCAAGTAATGGTGCCTTCTTGAGCACTTTCACTAATGCATACATGATATCATTTCATAGTAATATTATTTTACACAAATACAGCTCTTTCCACTTGTGCGAGTTTATAGCTCTAGTTTACGTTCAAAGCCTGGCCCAATGTATCTTTTATGAGGCTGGATGTTAGCAGGTGTTAATATGACAAAAGTACGCAGAGAAATCTTAAGACAGAACAATGGGGTAGACGCTGCACCAGGCAACGCTAATCAATCAAACATCGACAGAAAATGTCTGGGTTTGACAGTCTAGTTTGAACCCCGGAGCACAAGACAACACCCAGCAGAGTTCAAAATACTTGTATTGTTCATCTGTCAGCCTGAAAGACAATCAGAATGGAGAAGGACGGCTATACTAACACAATATTTATCTAGCAAGCTGCCGACTTGCTCTTTTATAATGTATTCCTGCCATTGTGAACAGGGTCTGGGAGATGGATGGCGTGGGGAGTCTACTCACTCAATGCAAAGGGAGAAATTTGAATGATGGTCTCGGTCTGATTGTTGTACCTGGAGTTTTAAAATGCACGTAAAGTGTCTATCTGTGATTAGAAGCAGGCATTTCTATTAGAGATGTAGCATACAGTTTTTCTTTTAATTCTTTTTCTGTTCTCTACTCTAAAGTTATGCATCAATCATTTTTTGGCTGTTGGAAGCCAGCTATCTGAAACTTAGCAGCTTGGCACTGTGACATACAGTATTTATTTGGAAAGTATAGTTATGACAGGAAGATACGCTTAGCTGAAAGAACTGACAGCTGAAAATCTATTCTATTTATTAAAATTTTAAAGCTGATCATTTGTTAAAGGGCCCATATTAAGTTATTTTCTCATCTATGTTATAATGTTGTTTCCTCATTCACACATTTAACAGACAAATCCTGCATATTTACGCTGTGTTCTTTTCTCAAACAGAAAACACTCTGTTCCACCTTGAGATGTCATGTAGTAACACTGTACTTTTAAACTTCATACACCTTCACTAGTATCATTTCGATGTTTTTAGCCCTGGAATTGCCAATCTACTGAACTAACAGTAAAATGTAGCTGTTAACTTGAAAACTACTTCATGACATCACAAGGTGGAACAGAGCATTTTGAGCTTCTGAGATATAAACAGACTCAAACACCTATGTATGAATGAAACGAAACACAACTCCAGGTATGTTTTTGAGGAGGTAACAGCATTATTACATGGCTTAAAGGCAAATTAACGTTTTTTTACAATCTGAGCCTTCTTTCGGCAATAAAACAAGTAGTTTTACTCACCCATAGCATTTTTCTGTCAATTGGAGCAGTATCGCAGAACTTATGTTGAGCCGTTCTGTTCTACTAATAATCCCGTATCCGTTAACATGGTGCTGTATCATATGCTCGGGGCATTACTTTGCGGTGTCCAAATAACACAAACTTTAGCACTTTTCAAATCATAGAAGCCCGATGTCTTAATGTAAGATATCGTTTGAAGCAAAAGTGGCCTGTAATCCGAGATTTAGCCATAGTTTCGAGTAGATGAGGACGCCAGTGCGCATGTGCGGACTGTGCTCTCAGCTCCCGGGACCCAAACATGAAACGCAAAGCTGAAAACTATGGATAAATCTCGGATTACAGGCCACTTTTGCTTCAAACGAAATCTTACATTAAGACATCGGGCTTCTATGATTTGAAAAGTGCTAAAGTTTGTGTTATTTGGAGACCACAAAGTAATGCCCCGAATACAAATGCTAACGGATGCTACAACATAACTTTCTTCAAACAGCTCCAAATGACACGAACGTGATATGGGTGAGTCAAACGACTTGTTTTATTACCGAAAGAAGGCTCAGATTGTAAAATAACGTTACTTTTCCTTTAAGTTAATAATATGTTTCCTTTGCAGTTTACATTTGTTTACAGTAGCAGCTAGAACCAATATGACGGCAAGCAGCGTGTGATCTGACCTAGATCTGAGAGGCATGACAACTGACCCATTGATATTCATAGACGAATTGATTATGAAGTAGCCTGGCTAATTAGCATGTGAAACTACAAAGAAAGTGGACCTACTGTTTGTTTTCCATTTAAACAAAAGGTGAATGCAAATTATTATCTATAGACCACATGTTTGTAGCATTAGCCATTGACGAACACTACAGGGGCACAATTGTTTTATGACCCCCTGTTTTGCAGTGGCAGGACACTGGGTAGTTGGCTTAATTCAACTAGCGGACAGTAGAACTGGATGTGGCAGTGACTTGCCTTAATTCTAATGTTATTGTAATACCTGAAGTTAGTTAACACTCAAGAAAAATCAATAATTAGACTTAAACTGATCTAGCTGGTTTGCAAATTACAAACCTGGTTGAAATATGGTGAGTTTCAATATTAAGTGTTGGTAATCAATTATTAGCTATTCTCTCTTTCAATGAAACTATTTACATATTATCATTTTCCCAGTTAACCACAGGAAGTAGTCACATGCAAATATTGTCTGTCAACACCCATTTTAAAGCAGACATATTAGGCAAACTTGACTTTTCAGACCTTTAAACCATGTTAATGTTGTTTTCCCCCTTCTCATTTCCCCTCTCAAAAGTTAGTTTTGGAGTGATTTGTGCATGTTTGACTAATCTTTCTTCGCTTCTTTTCAAAACGTCATATTGCTAGTAAAATATGCACTAGGTGTATGGCATTTTCACCACCAGCACATGCCCACTGCTCTGTACCAACTTTGTTCGATGATACGAATAGGATGCAGCAGCGTCACGTAGTGATTTTGCGAAAGTCAACTACTTACTTTTATTAAGTTGTTTTAGATTAATATTGCAATTTAAAATGTGCAAATTATAACATTATGATCCATGGGTGTCATAGATTAAACTATAAACTGTAGCAGACACAAGCACAATAGGTCTTCTTTAATGTTAAATAATGGTTGAGTCTTTCTTAAGATGGTTGAGTGTATACATTTATATAAATAGACCTTATTTGACACCAGTCTCTTGTTACTTTTGCTACTTATTTTGAATATATTATTACTACGTATGTTTTTGCTCTTTGTTATTATATGCATTGTGATGTGTGAGCTACTGTGTTCAAATAATTTGCCTTGTGGATCAATAAAGTCTAAGTCTAAATTAAGTTTCATTGAAACTACTTACATATTTCCAACTAAGCAGCGTGATATTGTTAGTTAAACACCGGAAGCAGTCAATTGCAAATATAGTCACTTAACACCAACTTTATGGTGCTTCATTGTCATTGCTTGTTGGTTTTTGCCCCGTCCCCTAAAATGGCTTCCGTGGGACACGTGGGAAAGTCAAACAGCTGACATGCTCTCACCTCCTGAACTCTCCCTTCAGTTTCTCAGCAGTAGCAGCAGATACACACTCACCGCCTTATGTATCGTCTATTCTCCTCCAAAGGACCTCCCATCTGTGGCCTGTCAGGTTGGACGGCTTTCACAGCGCTGTCCAAACATCACCAAACTGCTTCTTTCACATGTTGCTATTCAAAGACACGGACCCTTGATCATAACGTGTCACACATGCAAGTCTTGTGATGAGACTGTCTGCCTTTCTCTTTCTCAGAGGGGGAGGCATGCAGTAGGTAGAAAAACTTATAAAATTACTGTTCCTGTGAATTAGTCTTCAAAGCAACACGACATTTTTGCAGTGAATAAATGGATTAGGTATAATTATATAAAACAAGTAAAAACACCTATAGCAGCAGTAGAAGTATTGGCCAGTGATGTAAGCTACTACTTTAGCCACAGCTGCCTTGGGGCAGACTGATGGAAGTGAGGCTGCTGACCACCACTCACACTCACACACACACACACACCACTTTCACACTAGGCAATGTGGGTGACGCTGGCGCCCCCACTGTGCCACCTGATGTTCCCAGAGGTCTGAGGGGATCAGGCTTTGACAAGCCGGTATGGCCACACAATAAAAGCAGAAGTAGTAGTTGTATTAACAAAGGTGTATAAAGATTTACTATATAATTATAAAACTTTGGTAGAGGGTCCCCTACCTGCTTGTCTACATGGATATGTAATTGCTTTGCCAGGAATGTTCCACAATATTGCATTAAACTTATCTATCTAGCATTTATTCAATTGTATGGGGGCAAAATGACTGATCTTTACAAGGCAGATGGGTTGCAATGGTGATCTCAGAAAAGACACAAGTAATTCTGCTATTTATTTGTTGTAGCTTTTTAACGATTCAGTATATTTAAGCATGTGTTTAATGGCATAAACTTGCTTTCTTGTTTTTGTGTCAGTGAAATAGAGTAGCTTCAGTATTCTAATTTATTGCATTATATTTCTGAAACAACACATCATGCTTCAGTAGTAGCAGTTGTAGTACTAATAGCAGTAGTAGCCGTAGTAGTAGCAGTAGTAGTTGATTATAGTCTCTCTGTGTTTTCCCCTTTCAGGACACTGAGGAAGTACACCTTTAAAAAAAATATTGTGAAAATTTCAGACTTTGAAGAAGACATTCCTCATCACTTAGTTTTCACTTAGCCCCGAGCGCTGGCAGCAGAGGGGGAGAGACTTGTGTGTGGCGCAATAAAACGCTTAATACTCATTTCCCCATGAGCAATACCTGCCTGCACACAAGTCCACACCTGGGCCTCTCCGAAACCTGTCGGGACTGGTCGTGCTAGCTGCTCTTCTCTTCGCCATATGACCTGCAGTGTGATGTTCATGTTTGCGGGGATGCTCAGGCGCTCGCTGTGTATGAATTATAAAGACCGACATTCTGGAAAAGCCAACAGTAGCAAAGAAACAGGAGAAGAGGCCCTGTGTGAACAACTGACAAAGTGAATTACATGGTAAGCTAAATATCACTAGCTCCCCGTCCCGAACCAGCGGCGCTAGGTGGGCTTTCAGGCGGATTTCGCATGAATCTTGAACAAACAGGGAGTCAATGGTGGAGAAATAGCCAGGAACCATTCATAAGTGATTTCCAGAAAGGAAATTATGTGTTGAGGAAGCCATCAAAGGAACTACATACCTGTATAAGTGTATTTATTGTCTGAATCGTACAATTACAGCGGTATAATTGCATTTGAGTAAGGTTTGTGACAATATTCATTAGGGTATCTAAACAAGGAGCACTAGCAACTTTAGTGGTGGCACAGTTTGCAGTTGCAGCAGAAGCAGTAATATAAGTAGTAATGGTAGAAGTTGTATAAGTAGTACAAGTAATAGCATTTATACTAGTGGTAATACTGTAGTAGTAAGTGTTGTCATGATAGAAGAAGTTAAAAGTGGAAGCAGCAGTATATTCAGTAGTAACAAATATTATATATAGTAGTAGTAATAGTAATAGTAGTAATTGTTGTAGTAGTGGTAGTAGTTGTAGTAGTAGTAGTAATAACAATAGTAGTAGAAATAGAATAAATAGTGGTCGCAGTAGTAGTAGTAATAGTAGTAGTTGTAGTAATAATGGTAGTAGTAGTGGTAGTAGTAGTACTAGCCGTAGTAGCAAAAGCTATTAGTACTAGTAGTAGTAATTTAAAGGAAAAGTAACGTTTTTTACAATTTGAGCCTTATTTTGGTAATAAAACAAGTTGTTTTACTCACCCATAGCACTTTGGTGTCATATGGAGCACTTCCGGAGATGTTTTAGATTAGTGTTAGGCTAACGCCGTTAGGCTAACGCCGTTAGCCTAGCGCGATTTATAGCCATAGCTCCAAATAACACAAACTTTAGCACTTTTCAAATCATAGAAGCTTGATGTCTTTAGTCTAAGATTTCGTTTGAGTCAAAAGTGGCCTGTAATCCGAGATTTATCCATAGTTTACAGCTTTGCGTTCCATGTTTGGGTCCCGGGAGCTGAGAGCACACTCCGCACATGCGCACTGGCCTCCTCATCTACTCGAAACTATGGCTAGGCTAACGGCATTAGCCTAACGCTAATCTAAAACATCTCCGGAAATGCTCCATATGACACCAAAGTGATATGGGTGAGTAAAACAACTTGTTTTATTACCAAAATAAGGCTCAAATTGTAAAAAACGTTACCTTTCCTTTAAATTACTACTACTAGTACTAATAGCTTTTGCTACTACGGCTAGTACTACTACTACCACTACTACTACCATTATTACTACAACTACTACTACGACTCAAATTGTAAAAAACGTTACTTTTCCTTTAAGTAGTAGTAGTAGTAGCAGTGGTAGTATTAGCAATATCAGAAGTAGTAGTAATAGTAGTAGCAGCAATAAAAATAGTAGCTGTAAGTGTAGTTAAACATTTGATCAATACTTTTACTTTAGTAATTACTTTGAGATGAAGGACACAAGCTCGGCACCTCTAAACAGGGGCGTTGGATGGGCTTTCAGACAGATTTCGGTGAATCTTGTACAAACGGGGAGTCAATAATGGAGTAATGGCCAATCGTTGAGGAGAACAATTCACAAGTGATTTGCAGAGGAAAACGTGTGTAGAGGAGGGCACTTTGCGCAGCACTCTGTCACCGGGCCAATGGGCTTGTATTTGTAGTGCTAGACAACAAAACCAAGACAACCCAATACAGCCACTTCAATCACAGGGATGAAAAACACACTTCCTGTTTGATGAAAAGCTGATAATTCTGCCTTTAACGATTCTGCGAGCCATGAAATCAATGACAAATTTGTGTTCGGAGCAAAACCTACCAGACATTTTAATCCATGGCCATATTTATGTGGCTATGCTTTCATTATCATAAAGCGTGTTTAATATTTCTCAGCTGTGTGAGAGAGGAGAGGGCCCTACATGTGATTGAGTGCTCTAGGTTTAGTGGCTCTTTGAGTCTCGCTTCTGCTCCAGCTGTGTCCACGTACTTGACGACCTACACACACATTTGAGTCATTGTAAAGAGAGAGAGGAAGAGACATAACAAGCATGAAGAGGGGAGCGAGATAGGATGAGAATAGAGGTGCATGTGGGTATGAATAAATGGGACTTTGGGGGATTTGTTCATTTCAGAGGGCATATTTTTATATTAATTTACATGTAAGTTTTGTAAGAGGTCTGCTACCTGCCTGTCACCATAGGAATATGATTGCTTAGACTGGAATGTTATTAAACATATCCATTTATTTCATTTATTCAAGTACATGAGTAAAAGGAAAATACCTTCTTACTGTGAGCCGGTTGGCCTCTCCACAGATCTAACTTGTAACTTATGGAGATATGGAGTCATTAACAGCAAAGACATATGGAGCCATTCATTTCAATGACATAGTGTGTAACATTTTAGGCATCTCCATGGTGACAAGCAGATAGCAGACCTTCTGGCAGAAGTTACAAAGTGTACCTTCACATTTTAGAAGCCTGTCTGATAACATTTTTATACAATAACTGGGAACTGAAAGGAATGACCTCAGCTAAGATGTGATTGACATCTAAAATAAAGGCACCACTGTTTCTTTTACCTTTTGTAAGAGTCTGTACGTCAAAAAAAAACTCTGAACAACAATGAAAAACAAAGCAAAACCTTGATGCTGTTTTTTTGTTTTCGTTTAGCACCCATCTGTGCAAAACTAGACTTTTAAAAGGAAAGTAAACATTGGTCTCTTTTCAAAAATAAGATCCGGTCCTGATCACAACCCTGGACACAGCGCCAAGAGTAGAGAGGCCCACCGTGCTGCTGTCCCCCATCTCTCCAGCTGAGGGCTTTGATTCGCCTGATTGTCTCCAATATTGAGACACACAATAAACAACACTCTTGGCGGCCATTTGCAATTCAAATCACCCCCCCTTCTGTCTCTCTCTGTCTCTCAACCTGGACAACCCAAGCTCCTCTGGCCCATTGGGATATCATTCAACTGCAAAATAATGACACCATCATCGCCATGGCTACACTCCTGGTGCTTCCCGTGCGTGGCAGAGGCAGTGGCAGCAGCGGCACGGAATGGATATTAATATACGGGGAGTGCTCCGAGGACTAAATGAATTAGCTTGTAGATTAGCTTGATTAGTAAGATACCCCGGCTGTTCGCTATGACAAAAACATGCTGTATTGCAACCGACTGATGATATTCTGTTTGATAGACTGTACATAGTATGATTAAGTAAGATAAGATAAGGATTGTGGATTTAATCAAAACATATTCTTAATAGTTATGTGTAAGCTACTGGAATATTGATGTTTTAATGCATAACATGTAAAGGTAATGAGAGTCATGTAAGAGCAAAAACATAAAGAACATCCCAGACCCTCCAAGAGAAAAGATACAGAGGGCATAATTAATTTCACTTTTTAGATATTACTAGATTCATTTGTTCCCAATCCACCCTGCAGCAATGAATCAGATTGGGTTGCGTAACATAATTGCAAGAACAAATCCAACATATAACAAAAGATTAACCAGCAATACTGGTTTAATAACTGTGCCACACATTCAACTTTGAAACAGAACCGTTTACAGAGACCACCCCGCTCATCACACTCCCTCTCTAGACCCTTTCCACCTCCAAAGCTCTGTGCTCTTGTCTCCAAATGAACACGTCCACACCTGCAGAAGTGGAACAGGCAGGAACAGGAACTCAGTAAACCATCTCCCTTACAGCGTGCAATCCAGACTATGTAAACTTGAACTGATTGCTGCATGATAAAGCAGAAAGTTGCGGAGCTGAGTGGGAGCTATCAGATGTTAGCAAGGCGTTGAGTGTGTGTAGGCTGTGATCTGTCTGATTGTTGTGAAGATGTCTCTGTTAAGGTTCAGCTACTGTCGTGAAACAGGTGGGATCAGTTGCTATAGGGATAATGAGAAACAACGCAATGGAAGATAAAGCAAGATGCCTAATCTTATACTGTATTTGTTACATTTTTGAAGTTTAGTTTACAAACATTGTACTCAAGTAAGATTATTACTCAAATTAAAGTAAGAGTAGGGATCTAAATTGCTCAAGTAAGAACAATGCAGTCGGCAAAAAAAAAAACCTTCTCATCTTCAAGTAACTGTTTGGATGTAACTTCTGATTAATAATAGTTAGTGATTTGAAAAAACATGTTAAAGGTCCCATGACATGGTACTTCTTGATGCTTTTATATGGCTCCTTAATGGTTCCCTAATACTGTAAATGAATCCTTCTTCAAAATCAACACTCAGTGCATGAGAAACAGAGATAAGATGAGAAAGAGTATTTTTTCTCTCTCTGAACAGGTCATAATGGGCGTTGTTGCTTGAATGCAAATGAGGAGAAAAGAGCTGGCCAATAGTAGAGGGTGGGGGCGTGGCCAAACTCTCCGCTCTCCCGCTCTCAGCTGATCCATTTCCTTGTTTTTGCACGGGGGGAGAGATTTGAAGCGTTCCATTGAAAAATAAACACATTTCCACAGAAAATAAAATTAAACCACTGCTGTTCAAAGGTCCAGAGGCTCAGATAAAGGACTTCCGAGCCTAGAAACACTCGGACGTGCCTCCAGGCAAATAAAAAAACGCATTTCGCATTGCCTAGCGCATTCGCAGTCCAAACTCTCTGGGCGTGATTTACAGAGACGCTGAGTACAGACAGACGGGGGTGGAACTGCATTTGCATTTCTTTTTTCGATCTGACGTCAATAAGGTGCCTTGTTCAAAATCGCCCGTTTGAGCTCCGATTTTTTGTAACGCAGAAAAGGATCGCAAATGCTCAGTTTAGACATTTCGCAACTTTTAACCATGGGGGGGCCTAAACAGGGTAGGGGAGCTCACATTAACGTTCAAAAACCTCAGAAAGTGAAAATTTCATGCCATGGGACCTTTAAAAAATGTAAAAATGTATGCAGAAATTCTGGATTTTCCAAAGAATTCACCACAAAAAAGTTTCAAACAAGTCAGATTTGAAGACAAAGCAAACGTTTAATTTCATTTAAAATGTTGCACTATGTAACTTTTTGGTTGGGGTTAGTCACCTGCTTTATGGATATGTCCCACCACTGCCTGGAATGTTCCACAGTATGACATTAAACAGCTCTACGTTACATATTTAATTACAGTTGGGTTTATAACTCAGAAACACTTTGCATTCTGACTGTGAGTGAGGTCGCCTCTCCACAGATCTGATCTGTAACTAGGTCTGGTTAGGTCTCCATGGTGATAGAAAAGTGTTAATGCCATACTATGAAACATTCCAGACAAAGCAATAACATCACCATGGAGAAAAGCTTTTGACAGACCCTCCACCAGAAAAGTTACACAATGCAAGTATTACGGTGCAAGTACAATTTCAGTTACTCAAATAAATGTAACGTACTGCTGCACCTTCATTTACATTTCCACACTGTAAAATCCAATTTATTAGCTGTTTTCCTGCTGTATTTTCCTCCTGGTTTTGACAGCGCGATGTTGAATAGCTGTTTGGAGATAAGTGAGAGCAAAGTGGCACGCAATCATCCACGTTTTAGTAGCCTTGATGCATTTGCCTTAACAGCCGTCCAAGAAGATGAGAAACTCTAAATTTATTCTTGCAAAATAACAGACACTTATGACACTGTGAGCTGTTTGACTTGCAAATCATAACGATGATTCATAACTGCCGTGCGCCTGTGTACATTGTGTCTGGGCGCAGAGTGTAAAATAATTCAGGGGAGCTCCAGAAACTCATAAACTTGAAGTCGTCTGGCAACCTGATTAGAAACTTATTATCAATGTATACACCAAAAGAGCAAAACAAGAGCAAAGCATTATGGGTAGATTATCACTGAGTATGGACTGCGTTGTGAATTTCACTGGTGCGTCCCTCTCATGTAATTTATACATGTTAGTCAATAAGATATTCACAGTCATGCTCCAGGCTACCGGCACCTTTGTGTCAATTGCCTTGTAAAATCTCGGAGCAACAATTTGAGACTTGACCTAGCCAGACCAGCCAACGTAATTGTCTTTCCATTCTATTCAAAATGCTTAAAAGGCACTTGTTAAGGGGTTTTAATTGGGCAACTAAAAGAAGAGGATGTGGCGGACTACTGGCAGTCATTAGAGAGACCAGGAAGTCGGGACATAGAAATGTTAAAAAGAGAAAAACTGGGAGTGAGTAATGAACTTTGTCGTCTATAGCCATATCAAGTTAAATGTGGACTATGTAGCATATGCAGCGCCATCTGCTTGTCTCCACCGATGTGTTATTTGCCTAGAATATTCCACAGTATGGCATTAAACAGATATCTTTTAAAGGTCCCATGGCATGAAATTTTCACTTTCTGAGGTTTTTGAACGTTAATGTGAGCTCCCCTACCCTGTTTAGGCTCGGAAGTCCTTTATTTGAGCCTCTAGACCTTTGAACAGCAGTGGTTTAATTTTATTTTATGTGGAAATGTGTTTATTTTTCAATGGAACGCTTCAAATCTCTCCCCCCGTGCAAAAAAAAGGAAATGGATCAGAGAGCGCTCAGAGCAGAGAGCGGAGCGTTTGGCCACGCCCCCACCCTCTACTATTGGCCAGCTTTTTTCTCCTCATTTGCATTCAAGCAACAACGCCCATTATAGAGTGTTCAGAGTGACAAAAATTACTCTTTCTCATCTTATCTCTGTTTCTCATGCACTGAGTGTTGATTTTGAAGAAGGATTCATTTACAGTATTAGGGAACCATTAAGGAGCCATATAAAAGCATCAAGAAGTACCATGTCATGGGATCTTTAAGAGACAAGCAATGCCACCAGGCCAAATTACAGGTCAGGTTTGTGAAGAGGCAACCCTGTTCGCAGTAAGAATGTTTTCACGCTACTTTTCGCAACAAAGACAACTGTAATTAAATGAATGCAAAGCAGATGAGTTAAATGACATTCCAGGTAATAGATTTCCCGTCACAAAAAGGTTACACGGCCCACCTTTAACCAAGTGATATTTTATGATTTCCAAACCGCCACGAAGGTAAGGGGAATGAATGGGCTTTCTAATGGTTTGCCAAGTTATGCTATGAAATAAAGTCTAAAAGCAAACCTAGCAGGACAATGCATGGACAATTATAGATGCAAAACATAGTGTTCTTGTAATTAGTGAACTGAATCTGAGCCAGTGTTTGTCTTCATCCCTTAGTGGATCATCTCCAGACGTTAGCTTCTTTTGTGAGTGTGCCTGTGTGTGTCTGTGTGTTTTTGTGTGTGTATTTGCAAGCGTGTGAACAGTGAATGAATGATATAGCTGTCATGGATTGAGATGTCATTATCTGTTGGTGTCTGGTTGCGCAGTGTCTCGGGACAGGGTCAAACAAGCTCTGAGAAACTGACAAATCCAGTGGACAGGACGCATTATCTTCGCAAAGAGCAAAGGTACCGGGTCACAATCTGAAATATAATGTGGTATGAAAAATCTGCTGGATCACATATAGGCTTCCAAACATCAGTTCAGACGATATCTTGGTGAGAGAGTTAAATTTGTATAATAAGACCATTTACTAGTCTTTGTTTGCCCAGAAAGTCTCATAATGTTGGAACTTTTATACACACAAAGTTGTTTTGTGATTAATAACAGACACAGAACACATTTGGATCAGTTTTGTCTCATTTTATTTTTGTTTAAGGGAAATAAATGCTGTTTTCAGTCTCTGCCCTAGTATGAGTTGATATTGGATATCGGCAGATACTTAAAGGAGAATTAACATTTTTTACAATCTGAGCCTTATTTCGGTAATAAAACAAGTTGTTTTACTCACCCATAACACTTTGGTGTCATATGGAGCACTTCCAGAGATGTTTTAGATTAGCGATAGCCGTAGCGCTAATATATGCCCTGAGCGGGCTCCAAATAACACAAACTTTAGCACTTTTCAAATCCTAGAAGCTCAATGTCTTAGTCTACGATTTCGTTTGAGTCAGAAGTGGCCTGTAATCCGAGATTTATCCATAATTTACAGCTTTGCGTTTCATGTTTGGGTCCCGGGAGCTGAGAGCAAAATAAACTGTGACTCCGCACATGCGCACTGACGTCCTCATCTACTCGAAACTATGGCTAAATCTCGGATTACAGGCCACTTTTGACTCAAACGAAATCGAAGACTAAGACATCGAGCTTCTATGATTTGAAAAGTGCTAAAGTTTGTGTTATTTGGAGCCCGCTCAGGGCATATATTATCGCTACGGCTATCGCTAATCTAAAACATCTCCGGAAATGCTCCATATGACACCAAAATGCTATGGGTGAGTAAAACAACATGTTTTATTACCGAAATAAGGCTCAGATTTAAAAAAAAATAAATAACGTTAATTCTCCTTTAAAGCCATAGTATTGATATTAGCATTGGAAAAGGTGGATCAGCACATCCCTATGACCTGCATGGTTGAATCGAGGGTTGTCAAAAACAAATTAAAAAAAAATAATAAATTTAAAATCAAGATGATCAATCAGTACTGACAAGAGCAAAAATAGTTGATTAAAAATAAAAAAAAGAGCAAAAAGCTGAAGAATAATGTTCCAAAGAATGGAATTAGGTGACATTTCATATTTCATATTTATGGTTAGTTTTACAGTCCATTCCTGATTTGTGATACTTGAACAGCAACCAAGACAAACACATTTTAGCACATTACTGATGGATTGCCATAATACCATCTGTATTTTGTCCGTGGGAAAGTCAAAATAATATTGAGATGTTCAGTTTTGTCAATATACAGCCCACTCTTAGTAAAACTACTAACAAAACTAGATACATAACATAAATGTTTCTGCCCAACCTGATATTCTGGTATATCTGATACCAGAATCCCCATTATTTTTTGTAGTATACCAGCATAATGATAGGTCATAATACTAGGAACAGAAGTAGTATGACCAAATGACAAAAAAATCAAACAAATTGTTATTCTGTGTTGTAAATTATATTATATTGGGAAAGGAGAAAGGAAGTTGAAGGTACAAGACTAGTACATCAATACTGCCTTTGGGACATGGTCTAATCAGTAGTGAGGAACTGACAAATGCGAAGTACAGGAAGCATTACTTTCACAAACCGGAAAAGTAGCTCGTCCCAATCTGCTCCGCCACTGTTTTGACCTTATTTAAAGGTTATACCAATATGACATCCAATTGTGAGTAAGTGATAAATGTCCGGTGATCTTGACTATCTTTTCCAAAATTACATCAAGGGGATTTTTTGTGCTTTGTTAAAGAGGCCTTGGGCATTTTCGGTCACCCTGCTCCCCTCCCAGTCCTTAGCCTCTTGACTCTTGCAATGTAACAACAATACAAGGGTTAGCTTGTGCGTCCTGGTTGGGATCTGTTAGGGCGCTGATAAGAGGGGCTGATGGATAGGCTTAATCAGCGCGGGCCCAGGGATCAAGACCGCAAGACGAATCAATCAAAACGCAGCGTGGTTTATAAAAGAAACTGTTTTTATCAGTGTCATGAGAGGGCTACGTCTGCTGCTTTTTTAGTGTGGGAATCATCGCAAGAAGGGAAAGAAAGATCAGGACAGCAAAACGGCTATGAATTCGAAATGGCCAGTCTGCAGAAAATATAAAAGCATCCACATCATTTACTTTTTAAATATTTTTTAAGAATTGAAAAGTACATATTCTCAAACTATGACAAAGGTATTAATTGGTGTTATAAGGTCGTCTTCCAGTTTGTCCAGTTTGTTTTCTGGTTTGGTTCTTGTTTATTACTACTTTCAGTCTCATTATTAGCTTACATTGTTTTACATGGGTTAAGTCTTGTATTAGTCATTGAATTCACAGGGTTATTTCTTTGTATTTTCCCAGTTTAGATTCACCTGTCTTCCTCTATGCACTTCAAAAGCCAAGTATTTACTATGGTGAGAAACACTTGATCCTGACCGGCATACAAATTCAATCCAGTAAAATGGTGTTGGATTTAAATTTTACTGAAATAAAACTTCATATCTGCAAGCAGAACTGTGGGGCCGTGAAACGTGCATGGCAACTTTCCAGCAAAACATAAACCCCAACCTCCCAGGATTCCAACACACTAAACACTTACTAGCTGCAAACGACATAAAAATACAAGCAAGGCCCTGGTGGAGAATAAAAAAGTTGAAACTAAATCCAGCGCTGAAAACTATCTACGCTTAGCAAACAATAAATCCTTACGTAAGAACGTGTTATAACTAGGACGCGGCGTCGCTATTACGTCCATTGCTTTAAAAGAATCGTCTTATCTCCACATTTGACTGACAAGGCTATTCTCTGCTTACAATCTTCTACCATGATTGTAAAAGACAGCTACACGTGTCCCGTCCAATCCGAGACAAATTAGTTACTCTTTCTTTCCCTCCCTGTCCTCCTCATTCGGGAGATCTTATCCAGGCGGACATGCTTAAGTTGTCAGTGGGGTTTCTAAAAAGCCATATTGAACGACCATATTGACTGATGCAATCACGGAGACACACATCATTAGACTCATTAACGGCTGAATGTAAAAGGGGAGGACGGCCCTAACTGGTGCAGCGGGAGCGTGTGTCTCGTCTGATAACACTCGCCTTTAACAAGCACAGGCTAGACGCGCAGGGCTGTCGGTGTTTAAAATGAACACAGTGATTTGACTGCTAATCCGCATAGGCCCTCTGTACATGATCAGAGGTGGGTGAAGAAGTAGCCAATAAGAGTATCGCCAGTTCAAAATGATGTTACGTTTGTGGAATTAAATAGCAGGTAATCAACATTCAACAAAGACAAAGGGTCGAGGGGTTGTTCGTATTAAAATAAACAGCTTGATCTGAATGATAATCTAAAGCAAGCTTATGTGTGTATTGCCCATCCATATCTTAAAAGACTGTCAATTCTAAGGTGTAACTTTCAAGTGGAGGGTCTGCCACCTGCTTGTTTCCATGGAGATGTTATTACTTTGCCTGGAATGTTTCATAGTAAGCTTTAAACTCATCTTAAATGTATACAGAGGGTTAGATCTGTTAGGGTGTGACTCCACTGACAGTAAGAATGCATGTTTTTTGGATTTTTTAAAATGTCTTTTTGTGCATGAAAACCTCTACGATTTAATAAAAGCAAGATCGATACCTTTAGCGCCACACTGTGACAAACAGGTGGCGAATCTGCATTCCCGCCAGAAA
This sequence comes from Paratrypauchen microcephalus, assembly GCA_036785185.1. Lineage (NCBI taxonomy): Eukaryota > Metazoa > Chordata > Actinopteri > Gobiiformes > Gobiidae > Paratrypauchen > Paratrypauchen microcephalus. Next base: position 974,231 of record JAVJIX010000062.1, on the reverse strand, counting down.
AGTTACACATTTCATCTTTAAAACAGGCAGAAGTAAAAGGTCTATCACGATTACGCTACAAGCTACTCTTACAGAAGTTCAATATATTCTAAAATTCCTCAAGCAAACGTAGCAGTAAATGTAAGACACTTTTCCCCTCCATAAGCGAGCAGGACTGCAGCCTCGTAAAGTCACTCCATGTGTTGTTTTAGGAAGCCATTACGGACCGGCCCGTGTCTGTTTACAAGGGCTATCTGATCATTATTGCCGCCATCTGCAACGTACACTCAAATCCTTAATCTGCGCACACGAAGCTGAGACTGCAGCTGACACCCGGGGAGGCGGAGAGCCAGGCTAAGGCTAACACAGCTAACACGGCCAACGCGTCACACCGCAGAACCTTATGATATATTTAAGTGTGTGTGTGTGTGTGTGTGTGTGCATCTGAACGCGAGACGACAGCTGTTCCCAGGCACATATAGGCTCACGGGTCAACACGATTCAAAGCGGCCTACTTAAGCAATACTAACTGGAGTCCTGTGCGGTTAGAGAAGCACTGATTTGAAATGCGTGTACAGTAATGTAGTTTTGAATTTTAAAGAGAAAAGTACAGTTGGTTTGCCTGGAATGTTACACAGTATGGCATTAAACATCTCTACCTCCATGGAGACAAGCAGGTAATGTCCCCAAGTCAAGTTAAAGGTTAGATCTGAGAGGTGACCCCACTCACAGTAAAAATGCAGGTTTTTCCTAATATTTTTGAGCAATAAAAACACCTGATGGTACACAAAGCAACATTTCCCTCGAGAGAAGCAGCTAGCGGAGCTTCCACTAGAAAAGTTACACAATGCACCTTTAACGTAGGTTTTACATGGAATACAAGTTGGTGCTTAAGTACTGGATCTACAAAATAGTCACAACCTAAACGCATATTATGTTTGCAATACAATGGCAAGTGATTCTTATTCTTCTTATTAAATTTTCACATTGAAAAGATGAACTGTGTGAAATACGATCCTGAAGGTACAAGCTTGTTTTTCAGTGAACACAAGGTTTATTTTTATGTACTTCACAATAGAGTTAATAAAAATAATAATTCACAATAAAATTCACAGTCAACGCTTTTTCTTCTTTTCAAGTATTTTACGTATATGAACCAGGCATAAGTTACTATAATATCTTGGTGCTTTGCCAGATACATTAGTGAGCTGCATTAGAAAGTATCAGCAGAGGCATGAAAAGTGCTGTCTCCAGTGGCCCGGACACAACCCAAAACATTACAAATTGAGTTGATTCATGTTTTGACTGCAGAGATTTGGAGTTAGGTGAGCTGTGAAATCTATATGAGCAAAACATCTATATTAAAACACTAAGGGGCTGTTTTGAGCACCAAAGGGCAAGGCATTTGTTTAGATGTTCACTGATAATTTTGTTCAACTTTTTATTCAACTTTATACTTATACGCTTAGAATTTAGCCATAGAAGTCGAACAGCAAGTGCCGTCTTTGGTCTTTGTGCCAGTTTCAAACATGCAGATGGTTGCTTAAAGAAGATGACCCCATGTAAAATCAATATAGGTCACCTACTTTGAAGACTGCAAATTTAATTAAGTAGCACTGACTTTGGATTAACACAATAATAGAATGAATCAGATAATAATTTTATAAGCCATTTAAATATATTAAAACATGGCATTAAAGGGACAGTGTGTAAGATTTTTACCCGTTAATTACAGAAATTGAAGATACCCATTCAAAAATACAGTGTTTTCCAAGCCTTTTCACTTCCATCATGAAATCAAAGTATTCTTTTGGACTTAGATATAGTCACATAAAAGGGGGATCTTCCCCATGCAGAGGCAGCCATTTTGAATACGAGAGCCGCAGAAGGACATTTGGGCTCCGCCTTCGCCTTCGGCAAGGCTCGTGGTTTTGGGTAAACAACACAAGCATGCTGCCGGATCAGACGTCGTAATGGATCTAACATGTGTTTTGGACTAAATTGTTTTACTGGATTTTATTCGCTGGATCCTTACGGAGAAATTGAGAGCAAGTTTATGGTGAAATACAGAGTTTGACCTGTGCAAAGCATTCTAAGGTAAGCTAACCTCGTTTTGTGCTTTTCCGTATAAAAGCCCCATGTGCTCGGGGAGTGATGGTTTTGCAGGGAAATGAATTGCATAGTCAAAAAGAGGAGACTGTAAGGTTTCATTTGATGTGTAGAGTGTCATGGTACATGATCGGGAATGTGTGTTTTCATGAGAAAAGAAAAAAAAAAAACGGGACCGCGTTTTATTTATACAGTAGCGGCGCGCGGCTCGTGCCCGGGTGACCCTCGAGATCTGCCGTAGCTAAAACAGAAAGTGCAATAGCACCATCCACCTATGCGCCACGAATCCTACACACTGGGGCTTTAAATAAATTAAGTGAAACAAAGTGAATGGACTGCAAAATTAACCTAAAATAACAACTACTTAAAGGGGCAGTGGAAACTTTTCTGGTGGAGGGTCCTCAAATGTACAAGCAGGTTACATACAGCACATTTAAATCAGTCTACAGGGAGATATCTGAATTCTGAAACAATATATTTCTCATATTTCCTACCATTTTTGTAGACAGCAAACTCACCAAAAATCTCCAATAGTCCATCATCTAACAAACATGAGATTTTTTTTTTTTTACTTTTTTTTTGAGAACCCATGCAACGCAATCGCAATCTCCACAGCCTCCAACCGCTCCCCTGCTCCCTTCAAAGAGCCATCACAAAACGCACATCTAATGCAGTGAGAAGGCCGCTTAAAGCTCGGCCAGGCGCTCTGCTTTGAAGAGACTGCCTTAGCCTTTCCAACAGGAGCCAAATCATTTCCCCCTTTTTCCCCTTTTCCTTCCTCTCACCATTGTGCAGGAGAGGGGAGCACCACCTAACCTAGCTATAACCACCTACCTTCAGCCTATCAGGGATCACTCCACTCTGCTCCCAACAGCCTCCATACCAGATGCACAGGGCCTGGGCTTAACAATAAATATATTCATGCATTCATGTATATTTTAAATTTGACTCACTAAACATATAATGCGCATGCAATCTTCAGAATTTTACCTTTCTTGACATGCAACGAAGGTGTGACCATCATAAAAAAAGCATGAATAAATCAGGCAAGCCGGTGATGCTAAAAGTGGTAGCGCACACAACCTAAGGTGCAACCTTTTTGGAGTTGGCTTGTGCGAATGCTTTTATCCGCCGACAGGGAGAGAGCAGAAAAGCAAAGAGTGATGTATGGGAGGTTGGTGCTGTCGTGTTCACAGCAGGAGATTTGAAAGGCGTATGAGAAGAATAAGGCAAAAGTAGTCAAAGTTTTTCAGAGAGCAAAAGGGGAAAAAGCTGGAGAAGTGAACACAGAAAAGCATTAGAGCGGTTGACGGCATATGGAGAAATGATGGAAACGGTTTGAGAAAGACAACAGCTGCACGGTTAGTCATTAAAAAGGAATAAGCAAATGTTTATGTTTAGTTCTTAGACATGTTTATAAAAATAGATCTGAGTAAAATATTCTGAATTGTGCAATATTCTGGCTATTGCAAAATCCGAAAATGACTTGCTTGCTTGCGGTTTCCAACTGCTGGGTGAGTTAAAGGTACACTATGTAACGTTTAACGTAGAGGGTCCGTCACCTGCTTTGTTTCCATGAAGAGCTGTTGCCTTGTCTGGAATGTTCCATAACATGATTTTAAATAATTACATGTGTTTTTCAGCTAAAATTAATACCTTCAAAGTTGAATACCATACTGTGGAACATTTTAAGCACAGAAATAACATCTCAATGGAACAGGCAGTGCATCTTCTACCAGAAAAGTTACATAAGGAACATTAAAAGTGCAACTTATTTTAGCAATTTGTTTATACATCTGCGTAGTCCATTAGTGGCACAAGTCACCGAACCCCATTCCAGTAACTCTGGGCTTCAGATAAAAGCGTCCCTATTGCTTATACATTGTTTTGATTGCTATTGAAAAGAACTCAGTGTGCAATAAAATATGGATTTTATGGGTTATAAAAAATACATTGTGTGCAGGTAAAGTTCTAAACTACATTCAAATTCTGATCATAAATCAGACCCTGACTTCACGGCTAGCCATTGAAAATGGTTAGCAAACCTCTTGTCTTCTTCCCTTATAGTCCATAAAGGGAACTCTGTGGTTTTGAGGGATTATATATTGTGTTTGCTTTACCAGACCTTCACTTCTATTCCTAATATCTAAGAGATGAGAGGCGTCCATGGTCCCGAGCACATCATGGGGGCGAATAAACACTCATCTAATAGGAGCCATGTGCGTACCAGATGAAACAGCCTCCTCTCATAAGAGTAGTATGAAATATAGACCCAAGCATCCTGTGGTGCTCAATCATGCCCCAAGAGAAAATTCGGCAAAGACCCCCCCTTCCCCTTTCCCCTACAGACTTTTTTTTTTATTATTGTGGTCCAAGAAAGCACACATAAGCTGCCAATATGGCCGAGCAACACAGAGAGAATGGTGCCTGACAGTGACATCTCTATTCAGCACTAAAACGTCTTTTCTTTCTCTCGTCTTACATGCATGGACACACACACACAGGGAAAGGGCAGAGGGGGAGGGAGGGGGAGGAGGATAGGCCCTGCCGCTGGGTCGCTATGCAGGGTTTAAGCACAGCATTATGGGTAGATTAGACCAGGGGGCGAGGGGCTATCTGATGTCATTGTTGGTTTGTCTATAGTCTGGCCTGGTGGAAGTCAGGACCTCATGCCATGGCACATTTTTGCTCTTTACAAATGGGATAGCAAGAGTTGCAGTTGAACTGGGTTACAGACCTGGTTTAGTTCTGATTTAGTCCTGGTTAATCCTGGTTTAGTTCTAGTTTAGATGTGGTTTAGCTCAAGTTTAGTCCTGGTTTAGTCCTAGATTAGTCCTGGCCTAAACTTGGTTTATTCTTGCAGACAAATTTGAGGTTTGCATAGGGATTTGGGATAGACTTTTAACAGACCCAAGATCAACCTGTTTCATTAATAAGCTTGTTTGTTTTAATCAAAGAAGTCTACAGCCAGTCAGTGGAAGCATGCGGTTTGGAGCAGAATTCACATTTTGGAGAAATAAATGTGAATATTTTGTGTTAAATGGCACTGCCTACAGTTCTGTCTTGTTTTTGTTCGTGACATTGAAATTCAAAACCATTTTGATTTGTTTTTAATGAGAAAACATAAAATTTCAATCAACATGAGTGGAAAAATCATGAGTCCTATTTTAATTTAGTTTTAAAACTGGTTTTGCCTCTGCCAAATGACTAAAATTGCAATCATGGTGGGTGGCAAATTCCCATTGTACAAGTCGCAGTGTGGTCCAGATAAGTTAGTTACATTTTAAGAACATTTTAATCCTGCTTTTGTCCTGCTATGATTTAGGTTTCAATTTGAACTTTTCATGACTGTTTAATCTTGTTTAGACCTGGCTTAGTCCCAGTTTATTGACTTCATTTAGACCTGGTTTAGTCCCCACTAAATACTTGGACTTGGGGTTGAGATTGATTGCAGTTTCCTATTGCGTTTGTCTGCTACAGCTACTATTGGAAGACAAATTAGTTGCACAAAAACCCACGGAAAAAACTCCACAACTGACTCCATCAATCAAGTCCGCAATCAAAATAATTCAATTAAGAGACTTAAATCCTGCTGGCTTTTCGACTCTCTGGTCCAATGGCCTACAGAAACACAAAACTCAATTTACTGACAATCTATACATGATAGCATTAACCCCACTTTAAGGGCCTCAAATCGGTTTCCATTACTTACATTTCAAAGTATCAGGGGAAGCAGCAGCAGAAGAGTGGACAACAAATGTAAAAATCAAATTGCAGACTGTGCGGCAGACAGGAAAAAGTAATTTCTTTGAAACTCAAGGATTTGTTTGCCAAATGGGAGACACTTGGGGCACTGTTCATGTATTAAATGCTAAATACTTGTAGAACACAGACGGAGGTGTGAATGGAGAAACATTTAGTTGTGATTCTTCAATTAAGGTCTGTATTTTTTCTGGTTTTAGTCTCATAGTTTGGGTTACCATCATTAGCTATATGGTTAGATAATAAAAGTTAGTATCCATTTTATTATCTGCCTTCTTACTGTGATTTGAACATTATGCCATAAAGTTTGAGCCATTAAGAAACATAACTTTATATGTCCCCTATAATGTATATACTTTTGTACTTTTATATACTTTTTTTTTTTTTTACTTCTGTTATCTAATTACTTTATACAGCTCTGGAAAAAAATAAGAGCCCACTGCATGTTTTTGTGAAATCAGCATCTCTACATGTATTACAGCCATTCCATTCCAGAGTCTGTTGAATTCCAACACAAACACAAAGCTGAGCTACTTCAGTTCTTGCACCAGGAGTGGAATAAAGTCACCCAAGAACAATGTGAAAGACTTGTGGAGAGCATGCCAAGACACATGAAAACTGTGATTAAAAATAAGGGTTATTGCACCAAATATTGATTTGTGAACTCTTGTGTAAACATTAGTATTATGTTGTTTTAAAATTAATTCGATCTTGGTTTTTTTGTATTGTTTGAGGTCTGAAAAAATGTATCTTTTTTGTTATTTTGACCATTTGTCATTTTCTGCAAATAAATGCTCTAAACGATAATATTTTCATTTGGAATTTGGGGAAATGTTGTCAGTAGTTTATAGACTTAAAACAAAAATGTTCCTTTTGCCCAAACACATATCTAAAAGTAATAAAATCAGGAAAGTGCAGTGGTCTCTTATTTTTTTCCAGAGCTGTATGTATTTCCTCAGGACTGACATTAAGAATATATTTTTTCTTTTTTCCTATTATTTGTAATAGAAGGAGTGGTTGTGCAAACAGGTGGTCACAAAAGAATGATGACAAAAACTACTACTACTCCCTCCCCTTTTACTCCTATACTGGAAATAGTATGAAATACAAGTACTTTAGTATTTTTACACCAGTCTCTTGTTATTTTAGTACTTATTTCAATAAAGCATTTCAATAAAGTTTGTCTAAGTATTCGTTTTTATCTTTAGCTGCTATTATAACTTAACCCGGCTCTTTTTCTTCTCTCTTCTTGTTTACCAAGTGGTGTACGTTTTAGTAGTGGTAAACACAGTAGTGAGAACATACTCTTGAGCTAAATGCTAAATAGTTGTGATTGTGGAGGGAGTGGCAGAGAGAGGGAGAGGGCGGTCACCGAATATGTGTGTAATTGTCCTGTTTCCGAGGTGTGAAAGGGAATGCAGGGCTGCGGTGGGCGTCCTGGGGAGAGGGGATAGAAGCGTCACTCACAGCTGCCACACAAGGGCCCCGACCAGGCAGGCAAATCCCAGGCTTGTCCCTCTGGAGGGGAGGAGGTCCAGGGCAGATCGAGGAGCAGCGGGAGTCTGTTATAGTGGGCTTTTCTTCCACTGGCTCAAGGGGTACCAAGGATTCATGCTGGGAGTTTGGTTAGAAAAGGTTTCAGAAAGTCTATGGTAGAAAGGGTTAACAGAGCCCCACTTCTTTCTTATGCACATGGGCAGCACATATACATACTTTAAAGGTGCATTGTGTAACTTTTCTGATGGAGGGACCGTCAAATGCTTTTCTTCATGGAGATGTTATTGCTTTGTCTGGAATGTTTCGCCGTATGGTATTAACCCTTTCTATCTTTACAGAGCCCAAACCAGACCAAGTGAGCAACCCCGCTCACAGTCAGAATGCCTGTTTTTCAAGGTATTTTTGAGCTATAAAACCAAGCTGGTGACCCTCTACCAGAAAAGTTACACAATGCACCTTTAGAGTGTTTTTTTTTTTCTTTCTTTTTCCCCCCTGCCACTGTCTCGCCTTCAGGCATTGTGAGAAAATATGAACCAGAGGGTGCAGATAAATCAAACTTCCAAGTTAACATCTGTGAATTTGGGACACAGACGGTGCAGATACAGACAGAGAAGAAAGAGGCTGTTCAAACTAGATTAGAGGAGAAATGAGAGGGTCCCCGTTCGGAGCCCAGGGAGCCTAATAGGAGCCAAAGTCCCTGGATTATACACCACAGTGCCCTTAATGGTCTCCATGTCCATCCCCTGTGTGCTCTCTGGATTATGAAGCGTTCTAATTAACATTGCGGAGATGGAGGTGGGGGTAGGTGCTAATATAGATGTTTTGCAAGTTCAGTCCTATAATTGACTGTTTTGTTGATTTAGTTTGAGCTGTGTTTGTGTCCTGATTTTGGGACTACATTTTACGTTTACACCATTTGACTTGAATTTTACATGTGGAAAAGCATAACTGTATACCTTATTTAGAATGTATTGCTTTTATTGCTCTGTTTAATGCCAGCTTGTTTGACGTTAGTTTAGTTTAGTTTCACGTTTTCACACACGTCATCAAAATTGGCACCAAACCTAAACCAGGGGAAAACCGGTTTAGGTTTGATGTAGTTCTGTAGTCCTGTTTCATGCCTTCTTTAAATGACTTGATTTGTTTTAGTCCTGCATCAAGAGCTTGCTTAGACCTGGTTTAGATCTGATATAGTCCAATGTGGTCTTGGTTTAGTTCTGGTCTAGTCCTAGTCTAGTCCTGGTTTAGTCCTGGTATAGTCCAACGTGGTCACAGTTTAGTCGTGGTTTAGTCATGGCTTAGTCCTGGTGTAGTCCAACATAGTCTCAGTTTAGTCCTGGTTTAGTCCAGCGTGGTCTTGATTTAGTCCTGGTTTAGGCTTGGTTTAGTCCTGGTTTAGTCCAGTTTAGTCCTAGTATAATCCTGTTACAGCCTAACATGGTCCTGGTTTAGTCCTAGTTTATCCACTGCATCCTGCTTCTGCCGATGCTTCTGATCCTTTATAATTAACAAGGCTGAGCGGCTGGTTCGGGTGGGGTGGGGTGGGGGGTGGAGGTACAGGTCCGCCCATACGCCACAGTGACACACGTCCAGAGGGGGTCCCGTGGGAATGGGGGGAGCTACTCCATCATAGTCCTCCATTGCTTTATCATTTTATCATTGTATTAAACCAGCTCTCTATTCAATTACACTGCCAGTCCATTAGCACAGTCATAACAGACAAAGGCCCTCCTGATGGTCATTAATGGTATGTCCACCCCAACCATACTTTATACACTATAGTCATTTGTACGACAAACATCAAGCAAGTTCACTATACTGCAATTACATCGGATGGGTACTCAATGATAAGATAGTAAGTAAGATATTGGGTTTATTTTTCAATTTTTACAGAATTATTTTTTATTGTTGCAAGGTTGCTACCTCAATTATCACCATGTTGCAAGAAAATAAAATCTGAAAATGACACAATAATTGCTATCAAAAGGCTGGAAGAAAAGTGGTCCTCAGCTTCCAAAAATGATTTGACAGTTTAATGAGCAGGTTTGTTCAAAGTCAAAAAAACAGAATTAACTATGGAAAATCATGGAAAAAATAAATGCAAAAATGTTTATCAGTAGTAAAAAATAACAGATATTTAGTTCATGGAAATAGCTGTAGTAGTATTAGCAGCAGTTGTAGTAGTAGTGTGTGTGTGTGTGTGTGGGGGGGGGTTAAAAGTGACCATATATAGTCATAATATTTCTGCCATTTTATTCTGTATTTCTAATTTTTCATTTTATATTTTTTCTTGTTGCAAACTCACTTCCTGACTTTTACAGCATCACGATCGTTTAGCAGGAAACTGTGCATTTTACTCGCTCGAAAACACTCTGAGCCCGTCCCGTTTTCTTCACTTTATTTGGTATTTGTTGGAACCCAAAGTCCTGACACGTTAAATTCTAGCCGCCCCACTAAAGTCTTTGGTGTGCCACAAACTTGGGGAAAACAGATCCCTGGCTGCCTGTGTTACCGGTGACAACTCATGACGTGTTTTAAAAGAGCTTGTAGCGGGTGCAGCTGGCAGTAAAGCGCCCTGTCTCTCCTCAGCTCTTGCCTGCCCACAGTATTGTATCTGTGGGATTATTCTTTGGGCACTCTACAGTCTGTCTGTGGAAGTTCAAGTCCCTATAGAAGTATACTGTATATATGAACTGTATATATCACGGCTTGGATCTAGCTGAGTGCAGGTATGCAGTAGATGTGGTTTTACACCTGGTCAAGTCCTGCATTAGACCTGGTTAAGACCTGTAGTCCTGTTTTAATCCTAGTTTAGTCCATACGTAGTTGTAGTTGAGACCACGATAATAATTTTTTATCATTATTCAATTAATTTTTCTGTAGTGAAAACCCATAATAGCTGGTGCCTCACTGGTTTCAAAGATTTTGATAAAACAAATATAGCTTTGGGGATCTGGTTTAGACCTGGTTACGACCTGGTTTAGACATAGTTTAGATCTGGTTCAGACTTGGTTAAGACCTGATTTAGATTGGGATCAAACCTGTTTCAATCCTGGTTCAGGTCAGCCGGGTTCAGTCCTTCATGAGCCCTCAGTTTTGTTTTGTTAGCTGCATCTATACATATTTACCTTAACATATTTCACATAACAGATCCCACTATTACTACCCATATGTTGTATACTCGTGAAATCGTTGCAATTCCCTGCCTATAGCCTAAAGTATACGAGTTCGGTCCTGCTGTTGGAGTCTCCTATACGCTGGAGCCACTGGGGTAATGGTTTTAAAGGCGCTTGTCAGATAGATCCGTTCCACTGTCCCACGCGGGTCCTGATCTGCCCCAGCCTCAGTCCTCTTGCCTTTCAATCTTCCCCCTGTCTCTCTTTCTCTCCCTCTCCTCTGTGTTTTTCTACCAATTTTTTACCCCGACACATGGAAGTAATCTGGAAGCTGTGCACGCCGGACTGAAAGGATGTGTGGTTGAGCCCAGGGCCGAGTTTCAGCGCTCGACATTAGCTGCTTTCCTCTCTGGTTTAATCCCCTTATTTTGAACTGCTGCTATGCAAAAACAGGACCAAAGTGGCAAACAAAAGGCAGACTCTGGCCATTCAAACTTTCCCTTCAACACTTCCTGTATATTAAGAGCTGACGTGTGAGCAGACGAGTTGAGACTTAGTTGGAGTATATGGTTGAATGCTTAAAACTGTGTAAATGTGTGAGTGTTTCGGCCAGAAATCACATCAGAAAAGTTACAAAATGCACCTTTAAACTGAGACAAACCAAAAATTACCAGCTGGCAAGTTTCATCTATTGTATTTTTTTTAAGTTTTTGTTTTACTTTTGCTGGGATTGTGTGAAAAAAAATGCCTGGACATAAATTGGTACTAGTATGTGGACTAGATACACAACTATACTGAAAAAGAAAATTAATTCTTTCTTATGTATCTTTTTTTTCCTTAATAGTTTTGAAAGGTCTTGATCTTAATCAAATCTCAAATAAGACTGACAGCCACTATTATTTTCTGTCTCAAAATACACTCTATTGTCCAAATGCTTTTGTAATCATTGCGGTATCGAGCACACGGATACCCATTCAGCAGGACATATGTTTTCTCGAGACCTCTTCATTAATCCACGCTTGGAACTATCAAAAAGTGTACACTGGCTAAAACCCACACTGGCTGGCTCTGAAATCGTTCTATCATTATTGCATTCCCATTCCCTCTCTTTCTCCCTCTCTCCGCCTGGTTTTGGCTGATGGGAACTTCCTGGTTAGTGCCAAGCCCCTCTCTAATGAAGCCCTGGTCGGTAACTGTGGCTGTGAGAAGCCAGTGTTCAGCCACTCCAGTGCGCAGGCTGGCTCTCAGAAGGGCTGCTCTGGCACGCTCCTAACACTTCCTTAATACTGCACTATGTCCGCACAAAGAACAATGGACTCACCGGCATGCACTCTCCAGCACTTAGTCACTTCCACACTCATTCACTTGTCCCATTTTACTGCCCTTTAATTAGGCCTAAATCCCATTAAAAATACATATGACTTGTCCTACGCAATTCATTTTGTACAATATGTTTTGTGTTTCAGACAAGCTCAGTCAGTGGATTTGAGCTTAGTGGCGTGGCTTAGTTCATGTTTAGTCTGCAAATTTGACACAAAATATGCAGAAATTGCTTGGTCCTAGTTGTGCAATGACCCTGGCCCAGTTTAAGTCTTAGTCCAGGTGCACATAACTTTTCTGGTGGAAGGTCCATCGCCTGCTTGTTTCTATGGATATGTCATTGCTCTGCCTGGAATGTTCCACAGTATGACATTAAACAGATTTACCTTATATTTATTCAATTACAGGTCGTTTCACAGCTCAAAAATACATATAAAAACAGGCATTCTGACTGTGAACGGGGTCGCCACTCCACAGATCTGACTTGTAACTTGGTCTGGTTTGGTCTCCATGAGGATAAAAAGGTTTAATACCAGACAAAGCAATAACATATGATCTCCATGAAGAAAAGCAAGTGACGGGCCCTCCACCAGAAAAGTTTAAAGGAAAAGTAACGTTTTTTACAATCTGAGCCTCATTTCGGTAATAAAACAAGTTGTTTTACTCACCCATATCACTTTGGTGTCATATGGAGCACTTCCGGAGATGTTTTAGATTAGCAATCTCCATAATGTGAGTTCTCGGGGCACATGTTTGCGGTCTCCAAATAACACAGACTTTAGCACTTTTCAAATCATAGAAGCTCGATGTCTTAGTCTACGATTTCGTTTGAAGCAAAAGTGGCCTGTAATCCGAGATTTAACCATAGTTTTGAGTAGATGAGGAGGCCAGTGCGCATGTGCGGACTGTGCTCTCAGCTCCCGGGACCCAAACATGAAACGCAAAGCTGTAAACTATGGATAAATCTCGGATTACAGGCCACTTTTGACTCAAATGAAATCGTAGACTAACACATCGAGCTTCTATGATTTGAAAAGTGCTAAAGTTTGTGTTATTTGGAGACCGCACGGGGCATATTACATGCTCGGGGAATATATTATATGCCCCGAGCTATGGCTAGAATTTGCGCTAGGCTAACCGCAAATCTAAAACATCTCCGGAAATGCTCCATATGACACCAAAGTGCTATGGGTGAGTAAAACAACTTGTTTTATTACCGAAATAAGGCTCAAATTGTAAAAAACTTTACTTTTCCTGTAAGTTCAGGATTTCTTCTACTCTTGCATTTACCTTCTACTCACTTATTTCTAACCATTTAAACGTAATACACCTAATTTTTTAAATCATGAAAAACACAACTAGTTCCAAGCATTTCTCGCATCTTAATCATTCACCACAATGAGTTTCCAAGCACATTTCACAAATTTTGGGTGCCAAAGTGAGAATGCTAACAACAGCTAGCATGGCAACAGAGCATCGGCCTGACTTCCTGGTTTGCATCCCCAATAAAAAATTTTTTTTAAAAAGATTTATATTTAGATACAGACAGCACACAGCTCTCGTTTTACCATATCCGTGCTGGGGAAAAACAAATTTTACTTAATTACGTGACAACAATCTGGTAAGGTCCCTTTAATTGGCTCTAAACTCATTAAAGGCCTATATCAGGTTCAATTCATTTTCCAAAACACTTTTTTTTTTTACTCAACCACACGCAATAACGCAGTATCCGTTCTTGCAACCCACTTGTGTCTTGAGAACTGTGAAGAAAGTTTGTTAGTACTCAATGACCCACAAGAGACTATTAAAAGTGTCCTAATTAACTTGATTCATTTAGTGTTTAAAAATGAGTGAGCTAAAAGTATCTTTAATTATGTAATGGTCAGTCTTAGCCTGTGTGATATTAAAATACTACTTTTAATTAATAACACCTTTTTAAAACTTTGGTAACACTTTGTCAGCTGTTGACACACTTAAAGGTGGATTGTGTAACTTTTCTGGTGGAGGGTCCGTCAAATGCCTTTCTCCATGGAGATGTTATTGCTTCGTCTGGGATGGTCCACATATGGTGTTAAACCTTTCGAACTTCATGGAGACCGAACCAGACCAAGTTACAGGTCAGATCTATGGAGAGGCGACCCCGCTCACATTCAGAATGCCTGTTTTTCTGAGCTATAAAACCACCTGCAATTGAATAAATGTAAGTTAGAGCTGTTTAATGCCATACTGTGAAACATTCCAAGCAGAGACATCTCCATAGCCTTAGCTAAGCAGGTGACGGACCCCCAACCAAAATGTTACACAGTGCACCTTCAGCTTTTTTACAGTAGTTTTAAAGCCCCAGTGTGTAGGATTCGTGGCGCATAGGTGGATGGTGCTATTGCACTTTCTGTTTTAGCTACGGCAGACCTCGAGGGTCACCCGGGCGCGCGCCGCTACTGTATACTGTAAATAAAACGTGGTCCCGTTTTTTGTTTTTTTTCTTTTCTCATGAAAACACACATTCCCGATCATGTACCATGACACTCTACACATCAAATGAAACCTTACAGTCTCCTCTTTTTGACTATGCAATTCATTTCCCTGCAAAACAATCACTCCCCGAGCACATGGGGCTTTTATACGGAAAAGCACAAAACGAGGTTAGCTTACCTTAGAATGCTTTGCACAGGTCAAACTCTGTATTTCACCATAAACTTGCTCTCAATTTGTCCGTAAGGATCCAGCGAATAAAATCCAGTAAAACAATTTAGTCCAAAACACGTGTTAGATCCATTACGACGTCTGATCCGGCAGCATGCTTGTCGTTGTTTACCCAAAACCATGAGCCTTGCCGAAGGCGGAGCCCAAATGTCCTTCTGCGGCTCTCGTATTCAAAATGGCTGCCTCTGCATGGGGAAGATCCCCCTTTTATGTGACTATATCTAAGTCCAAAAGAATACTTTGATTTCATGATGGAAGTGAAAAGGCTTGGAAAACAATGTATTTTTGAATGGGTATTAGGGATGCAAATTATCGGTTAATTCATTAACTGATAGTTGATTGACCTTATCGGTCGATTAACGATTAACTGATAAGCGGCGTTTTTCACCTGAATTTGAGTGTTTCAATAGGGTCTTTAAGAATATAAGCTATAGTAACATAACACTGAGTCATAAATATATCATAGTATTATTATATTGTATATTCCTCAATTAATTATTCCTTAGTAAAAAGCAGACAAATGTATTAATGCTGAATAACAAAATACAGTAATCCCTCGCTCTATCCAATTTTTTTTTTTATAGTGTAAAATTTTTTTTTATAGAGTAACATTGTGTTCTGTCCTGATTGGCTAAGAGACTAGACCAGGACTAAACGTGGACTGGACCAGGTCTGAACCAGGTCTGGACCTGGACTGGACCTGGACTGGACCGGGACTCGACCGGGTCTAGACCTGGACTAGACCAGGATTAAACCACTGGGGCGCGTGCTGGTTTCGCCGCGCCCCGCGCTCCGAGCCGCAGGCCAGCCGCGCGGGGCTCGGGGCGCGGGGCTCGGGGCGCGGGCCGCGGCGAAACCAGCAGCGGCACGCATTCCGGGTTAGATCTCGCCTCGCGCTTACACCAGGGCTGCTGAGCAGTGCCGTTGGCGCCTGCGGTCGGCTGTGAGTCGATCTTGGCGCAGCGCGGTTGCCTTGTTTCATGACCACGCGGGTGCGCATGTCCGCGTGTCCGCGGTTAGCGGTTAATTACAATTAATGCATTTTGATCGACCAACGTCTTAATCGACAATTAACCGTTAATCGATTAATTGTTGACATCCCTAATGGGTATCTTCAATTTCAGTAATTAACGGGTAAAAATCTTACACACTGTCCCTTTAAGTCTGGTTGAAATGAGAGACTTGTGTCAGGTGGGGCATCTGGGTTAATAAAACATCAAAAATATCACATCTCCATCATCGCGAAGCTCCAGGACAGGAGTTCTTCTTCGAACTTTCCGCAACATAAACGTCTATTGCTTCATATTGGATTTTATGGACACACATTTTTACAACCACTGTTTTTCCCCCAAAATCCTGTTGATACATTTTTCTTGACCATCTTATCAATCATCCCAGCGCTAGCATGTTCGTCCAAGTAACTTATTGCATTCAGCTGTTGCACCAGTTGTGAATGGGGCCTCACAACTTGAAAGAACACCATATATAACTGTGGATCATGCAGAGACAAACCGGGGGAAATTCACACCGCGATTTTAAATTTTAAAAAAGTCAGAAAAAATTACTTTCAAATGGTTTCAGGGCAGGGGGAATGCAGTTAAGGGTTTCTGCTTGCGTATAAAGAAATGCACGCATCAATAGCACACAAAAGTGATCAGTTTACAGTGTGATGTGGCAGCCAAACCACCAGTGCATAGAGGCAGTCCATCTGGAAGCGAACCCGTGATGGAAAAAACGGCATATTTTTCACCCTGAAAGATCTTAAAACGTATCACAAAAAAGCAAGTCTCTTCTGGGCCCAGGTGCTTGACGTTGATAACCAAATGAAGGCTGAGAAAACAGTCAAAAGTCAATGCAGCTGTCGGAATAGAGACACACAGGGAGGCTACATGCAACCGTGTGGACAGTTGACTCAACAAATACTTGTACACACTTATTTTGGGGGGATTTAAATCATATTGACATCACATACATTGTTTCAGATAGAGATAACAGCAGACGGAGTAGAAGAAGTAAAGCAGTAGAGTGCGCTTCGGTTGTGATACTCATTTAAAATTTGTAGTATTTTATTTACTTGTATTTTTACTTCTACTACCTATACCTTAAAAGTGCACTGTGTAGCTTACCAGTACCAGATTGTCTCCATGGAGATGTTACTGCTTTGCCTGGAATGTTCCACAGTGTGACATTAAACTTATCTTAACAGACCCACTCAGTTCTCACAATACATTTTTCAAGTAATTTTTGGCATTAAAAACACCTTTATTTGAATAAATGCTGGCCAGATGTTTAAAGCCATACTGTGTAACATTGAAGGCAAAACAATAATTTTATGGATACAACCAGGCGGTAGAAAAAGTTACAAAAAGCACCTTTAAACAACATTATTTATCAATGGGTTGGCGAAATTGTGAATAATAAGTAGTATTGAATAGTAGCAACTGTAGTTAAGTATTAGAACTTGCAACAGTAGCGTCATTTCAACGTAAGTAAAAGCATAGTACAAAATATAGTACTTAAAACAAGATACTTTAATAACGGCTTGTATATTAATTATGGTGATAATGAAATAATTAGCAATGTTAGCACAGACATTCTTGGGCAATTTCCGGCCGTGCACCTTCAAATTGGGGTTTAAGCTGTAAGTCCACTGAATGTAATGAGATCGGTATCATAAGGAAACTGGATCTGGGTTTGGAGGAGAGAGCCGAGCGCAAAGGGTGAGGAGGTGCGTGTCTCAGGGCAGGCCGGGGCTGAGAGGGGGGGACGTCAGAAACAAAAACAGGCCCCATGACCCTCTCAGCAGTCAACCACCTTTCACGAGAACAAGGTTTTTTTTATAACTGTTTGAAGTCCAGTGTTAGGGTCTTAAACCATGTTCTAGGTCCAGTCTCGCTCTGCAGAATTATTTTTCTTTTTTTATTTTCTTCAAGTGGAGGCATGTGGGTAGCAATAGAAGTAATAGTAATGATTATAGTAATAGTGGAAGATAGTTTATGTGTACTACATAAACTATCTTCCACTAAAGTTTGACATATGTGGAACAGTACTAGAGAAACAAAGTGAGAAATTAGTATTAATTGTAGTAGCAATCACTATTAATTAACCTTTTTGTAGTAGTAGAAGTTAGTTCACGTAGTTTTTAAAAAGTTTTTATATTTGACCTTTTTGACATAATGTGGAGAAGTACTAGAGAAATGAAGGATCACTGTGATAAATTAGTATTAGTTTAGTAGTAATCAGTAATAATCGACATTTTTGTAGTAGTAGTAGTAGTAGTAGTAGCAGAGGTAGGTTGTGGAAGTACTAGGAGTAAAACTTAACTTTCCATGAACAAATTTTATGCTCATATTTTTTGTTGTTGTACAGATTTTAACGTCAATATTATGAAGTGATTATTATGAAGTGATAGTAGTAATAGTTGTACAGACTTTAGTGTTAGTCAGTGGTATAAAGTAATCATAATGATACTTTTACTTCTACTTCTACTTGGGTAATACTTACCGGTATCTTTGCTACAACAAGACTTTCACTTCACCAGATCTCCCTTTGTGTTCAGATCCTGTTCCGTGGTCTCGTCTCTGCTCTGATACGACTCTTGTTCAACAGGTTTAGTTGGTTACAGTCTTCTCCAGCAGTTGCACTTTTTTTGTTTTTCTAACTTGTAACCTCCCACAGAAACCCTCTTTAAATTTAAATGCCAGAGAGCAGAGCACGTTTTTGTTACTTAATAGGGGGCAAAGGTTTCCGGGCACTTAAAACACAATATTTACTTTGATAACAGGCGTGCTTTAAACAACATGATAAGACTAGCGCAGGTTTGCTTTGCTTCAATTACTCCAGTGAAAAAGTAGATGATTTAGCCTCATCTAAAAATAAACAAATACACTTTAACTAGTTTTGAATAGAGGTGATAAATAGCATGCATTTGCTACTTCTCTGCATTTAATATTTGGATTTTTAAAAAATAAAATAGCCAAGGATCAACGTGTTAATCAAATCAGGCTTAATCAGCAAAGCCAATGAAGCCTTAAACCATGCCAGTAAACAAAACCAGTCAAGTGTTAAGGGCGATGAATGGGCAGAGATAAAATGAGTAATAAGCAAAAAGTAGAGCAACAGAGGAGCAGGCTGCTTGCATAAGTGTAAACAAAAGAGGCTATTTTGGGCTTTTTAGGCATGTATTTTTGAACATGTTTTTGCAAAATTAATGAAGTAGTATTATTAATAATATATTTTGTTAATTAATTTGTAGCCCTGTCGCAATTACACATTTTGAAGGGGGATTTTTTTTTTTTTTTACAGAGATACACTGCAATAAACGATCATACTCAAAGTACTTTATACCACTGATACAATAACAATAATGCAGGGTAATCCCAGGAAACCGTTTTTAAATAAACAGTATCATTAAAAGGCCTGAGCTGCAATAAATACATAGCAGAATGAACCAGTAATTAGCCATAAGAGTGATTTATTCCACCCACTACAGCGCAAATCTGAACATATTACAACAAAAATACCCCAAATTTCCCCACTTTTACAAAGAAAATGTAGACACAATAAATATGAAGCCCCAAAATACATTCTTCCAGCTTTCATATACAGTATGTACCAATAAGACAGGCCTATGTACAAGTATTAGTGAAAATATTTAGGTATTTTAGTTGTAGCAGTCCTCGCAGTAGTAATTGTAGCATAGTACTCATTGACATTGAAATAGTAATAAGAATATGGAAGTTTAGTTTTCGTAGTGTACTTTACACTCTGACTTTATAGTTTAGTTTTTCCTTAGAAGCAAAAGTAGCGTTGTCAAAATAGTAGTAATAACAGTATTTCACGGTAACAGTAGTAGTGGAGATTATAGATGTACTACTGGTGATTTAGACTTTTGTAATTTGTTTTAACTGAGCCAACAGGACAAATACGTGAATAGAGTTTGTGTAGTTCTTCAACTTCTGTGTAGAAAAAGCCAATGAAAACTACTGCCAAAACCAGACAGTAAAAAAAATAAAGAGTTTCTGATTCTATGTGAAGTAGCACTGACAAAATAGTTATAGCATTACTAGGTGGTAACAGTAGTAAAAAAAGTTATAGAAGTACAATTAGTGATTTTAACTTGGATCAATAGGACAAATACGTGAATAGCCTTTGTGTAGTTCCCCGACTTCTGTTTACAAAAGGCCAATAAACGATTGCCAAAACCAGACGGTAAAAAAGTAAAGAGTTTCTGATTCTGATTCTGTGCTGGAGCCTCAACAGCAGTAGCAGCAGCAGCCAGCCTGTGTCTGCCTAGTGCCCGTGGCTATTTAGCTGCTTTCAGAGGTGTACGAGTGTGTTTCCCATCATCTTATTTGTCTCCAGAGCTGTAGCAAACACACTGTTAGCCATGGGTCACAAGATAAATATTAGCTATGGAAGGGCTAGGGGACAGGCTCTCATCGCAACCTTGTCAGATTATCATTAAATTGGCGTCTCGGCACGGACCAGCATTCCTCTGCGTGTTTGTGAGAGGCTACACAGAAAAGTACACAGCTTTACTTGGGACGCCTCCACCTCCCCGGGCCAAAAAGACAGCAGGACGTGATCAGTCATAACAAAGTGACATTTTCCGAGCTAAATCCCACTCTAGTAAATGAGTGCTAATCCGATTTACTGATCAAAATGTTATAAGGAAGCTTCTCTTAGCGGGACAACATAACATGACAGATCAAGCTTTCTTCTACAAACAACTTTTAAATCATTCATTAAAAAACGCCAAAGGCTGCTTACATACTGCCGTAAAATTATCAATCTGCCCCTTCTAGATGATGTATGCTCTTTGTACTTAATGGGAACATTATTAGAAGAAATTATAGAAGTAGTACTTAAACTGTTGTAAATCTGTACAAATACATGAATAGAGTTTGTGTAGTTCTTTGTTTACTTTAACAAAAAGCCAAAACAAGACAGCAAAAAATAGTAATAAAAGAGTTTTTGATGCACTATATGTACAGTTTTAGAGGTAAAAGTAGCTCCGGATGGGGGCAAGAGCCAGAATTACTTATTAATAAAATTATACTTTACCATAATATATTTAAAAGGTAAATTATAAATGTTGAACCTGATCATTTCTTTAAGTGAAGAACTCACTATATTACAACAGAAATTAGCATTTTAATATGAATATGAATTATAATATTAATTTTAGCAACACCATCTGTATTCAATATTTCTGATCTACAGAATCCTGTGACGTCAACTGAAACTCAGCTATAGAAGTATTACTACTGATTTAAAAACCACCACAAAGGTTGCTTACTGTACATCCTCAAGCATAACGATCAAACTCCTCTTTGCTATTTCGGCCCTTCTAGATGATGTATGCCGTCTGTAGCATCACGCTGGGAGCAGATCAATTAAGTAAACCCGGGATATTGATACTGGGAAGGCAATGTAGAGTGATAGCATCCGTTCATAGGAATCCATAAAAGTAAAAGACGCTTAAAGGGGAGCAACCAAGCACTGACGAATTGGCCTAGACATCCACACAGCATAGCGACTCTAGCCTGCTGCGTTCCTATACTTTCACCTCATAACTCATAGCCTGTGGGGAGCGTATTGTTAGATATTGTGTGTATAGAAGTGGTGGTACACTGTGCAAGAATGGGCCCCCGATTAATTTATTAACCCAGGCAGCCATGCTCCCCAAAGTGCGCACAGGAAGTTGGACGTCGTAAATCTAGATGCGTCAAAAGATACTGTACTGTACTTTCCCCCATTGGGTTTACACTGTCTCTATCAACACCCACAAAGCAATATATAGGCCACAGAGAAGCAGTTACAGCAAAGCAAATAGACAAGATGGATGCTGATTGCCGTACATGTATTCCCTGTTTTTATTGCCTATATTGCATGCACTGCTGACGGATACGTTTCACTAGAGAAGCAGGTTTGTCTTTGGTTATTGCGCACGGAAAGATAATTGTCTGTTGTTTCCTACTTTCGATTTTCCTTTTTTTTCAGAGACTACAGCGGCGTGATAATTAGGTTGCAGAGAACAGTTTGAGGAGAAGCGCGGTATTGTTCCGCGGTGAACTTTATGAAATATCAGGAGTCGCAAAGAGCAGAGTGAGACGGAGAGACAGACGGAAACATGACCGGGCAGTGTCAGAAATACACGCAGGCCTGTGAAGAGCGTCCTTGTGTGTGACAAGCTGCACTGGCAAAAAGGTGGAAACTCCAAGCATATCGTATTTTTATATTTATAGTACTTGCAATATATGATTTGACATTTCGTTGGATTTAGAAGTGGCTTGAAAAATCAGTTCTACCATATCTAATTAAACTGTTTTTCCATACGTACAGATTTTTTGCCTAATTGAGATATAGTAGTAAAGCCTGCAAAATCAGTATAGTACCATAGTATAGTGAAAAGTTGGCAAAAATATATTAAAAATAGTCAATTAAAAGTTGACCTGTCTGTTTCAGGATTGTGAAACTTGGTGGTACCCAACAAAGTCCATAATAAGCTTAAAAAAATCATCTTTCTTCTTATTATTATTATTATTGTTGTATTTTAAGTATTTTTATGTTTTAACTTTGTTTTGTACAGTGTCCTTGGGTGTCTTGAAAGGCGCCTTTAAATAAAATGTATTATTATTATTATAGTGTATATATTTGTAAGTACTGCATTTTGTAAAGTAGTCAAATTAGACATTATTTGGCATGGTATTATTACTATGTACAAATAATTCTTGATGCCGAAGAAAAGTTGTTAGTATCTTGGCTCAACATAAAAGTAGATATTTGCAAAAATAAAAGTTAAGACTTGAAAAACTAACTACAGTAATTCAAACTGGCGACGACCTCTACCAAAAGCCGGGGCGACCCTTACAGTAATCACCCCGAATGTTTGTAGAGAAGATGTGCAAAAGGTCAAGTCAACAACTCCACAAAAGCTCTGAAGCATTTACTTAGACTATTGCTAACATTCACTATAGTACAAATATTTAGTACATTGCTTAATCTTCTACTCATGTATCCAAGTAAAAAATACCCAAATATTAATGTTGCATTTTATCTCAACACAGCCCTGAATCCATCTTCAACTTCAACTTTTCGCCAGTACAAGATTTTTACTGCAACCATTTTTCCTAATACTTTGGGATATGTTCCTATGCTCATTGTTCCACTACTTCTCTACTTAAATAGATCCTGATGGGCCGTAGTCTTCACCATTACGACCAAGGCCCACACACCCACACACACACACGCACACGCACACACACCGTTGGATACAGCAGTAATCTTCATACTGACTGCACAACCAGGTCCTATGACATCTGACATTTGCAGAGGGTAAAATCATGGATCCACTTGAATGAATAAGTTCTAGTTATGAGCTGATTCAAGCTATTCCCCCTATGGTTCTGTGAGCCGAAAACTGAAGGTCAGATTCCTCGGTCCGAAAAGCCAAGGCGAAAGGTCTCCTCTCGTCGCCCTCTGTGCTTTCTCTCCCTCCTTGTTCCTTTTCTTGTCTGTTCTGTCCAACTTGCTTCATGCAAATGTGGGAGTTGAGCCTAAGTGGGTGATAATTGTTACCAGAACGCATTTTATTATCAGCAGTCTGGGCGCAGTCTGCTTGTTTTGATGGGGAATATTTTGAATTTTGGACCGAAAAGACAAAAAAGAAAAGAAAAAACAAATCTTCTGGCACAGGTTAAACTTATTTCCTTAGATTCTTTAGACTTTCTTTTCGCTTGGGAAGTAAGCCAGTACAATTATGGAGAAAAGACAAATATTTTGAAGCAATTAATCCTTTGATTTTGATGAAAGTGAAATGGCTAGATATTTGTGAAAGATTTCAAGGACGCAGAGCCAGTGCGGCCTCATGCATGTGCCAGGTTAGGTACAGCCAATGGAAAGGGCCCATGGGAAAGAAGTAAAGAAATATCCTCAATCTACAAAACTGGGCTACAACTTGACACACTTGGCATGCTTTCCAAGGCATTATTTTAGTCTTCATTCTACTTAGCTAATTATACTAATTACATGAAACAGTATGGAAGGAGTAGCCACGCTCCCACAAGGTCTGGACATATATGATTTATAACTGTTCGAACGTCCAGGTCTCCTTGTAATAAAACGGTGTGTAATAACGCCATAAATTACTGTAATTAAACATCTATTATTGTGGCTAAAGTGGGGCCTGCTGTATTCTGTACAAGCCTCTTCGGAATTGGGAAATTCCCCACTGAGAAATAAATCAGCACAGTGCGCCATGGCTGAGGGGTGACAATTCAAGCTGCATAAATTATTTTGGTTTGGTAGCAAAGCAGCGTGTAACAGCAGGGTCATAGAAATAGAGAACACACAACAAGTCTCTTCTGTATTTATATGGCCCTAATTTAACAGCGCATTTAACGCTGCCAGTCCAACACTTAACTTTTCCCTTTAATGTTGGCCCATTACGCACAAGTGCCCAGCCCGAGTGAAACACTTACTTTGGGTTTTGCGAGCTCCAGATGATAGTCTCCAACGATTTGGCTGAAGGTAACGCCGACCTGCACAGCAAAATAAAGATCCAAAGGTAATACTTCCAAGAGCCGTGTCCCGCCATTCTGAGAGTGTGTGCAGACGGTGAAGAGCCGAGGGGAACTCGAAGCGTCAGGACGCAGCCGTGCGCCTTGTGGCAGCCTTTATCTGAGGTTCGCCCGGTGGGAAGGTGAGCTTCGATCAGTCGGGAGCATGAGAGCTCGACATCAAATACATATCCTATCGTGGCACTACTTTGGTGAGTGCGCCACACCAAGAAGTGTCCTTGGCTGAACTGGGAGAAGAAAGAAGCTGTGTCCTGGTTGACCTGTGGCAGAGGTAAAACGACCTCCCGGACCAGTGCGCGGAGACAGAGTGGATACAGACCGAGCTGGAGCGCACGCTTTGTCTTTGTCAAATCCCCTGGTGGTGCCTGTACCTGTCGCTGCTGTATATAGCCTACAGATGACCATCCATCAGTCACAACTCCGCTGCAACGCTGGGAATCCCGAGGTCCATTTCATTCCAGTGATATCTCTCCTCACCACCTCCTCCTCCCGCTCCAAGGACCGGACTTTCAGTTGTAAATATCCTGCCGACTGGCCGTGCCACAGTGTTGCGCTCCTCCCGGGCAGCCTGTCCTAGTCCCACTCGGGCATGCTGAGCCGTGCGTGGCCACTGAGTGAATACCCACGGATAACGCGCGTGAGAGAGAAAAGTGCAGCGGTCCAGTCAAACAACCCCGGGCCTGCCTTTACATCCGCCCGTCAACATGTCCACGCGGTTGTGTGTGGATTTCTTGTTTGAAAAAAAGTGTCTCCGCGCGACTCCGGTGCGACTCGTAGCTGGAGCTCAAGTGTAACCCGAGCGGAGAGAAGCTGAGGAGTACAAGGACCCGCCCACGGAGCCGTCCACAGCCAATCACAGCGCCCTGTGCGCGGAGTTGGGAGCAGTAAGCTAAAGGCATTTATGGGGACGTGGAGGGTGGGTATACCCGAGTGAAGGGGGTTAAAGAGAGACAGAGGGGGTAGGACTGACCCCACATCTCCACCTCCTCCACCTCCACCTCGGCCCGAGCCATCGACCCAAATTGAAATGGACTTTGGAGTAGTTCGTCATCCTGAGAGAGGGACTGATATAACTGCGCGTTACACTGACTAAAGTCCGCATGCTCACTATTATTTCTGTTTCGTTTTTTTTTCCCTGTGCCCAGCTGTAACATGCAATAACTCACTATGGGGATTATTGCAAATGTTTACCTTGTAACCTTGGGATTTCATTTCAGCGTCTCTGAGGACGTCCCCCCCAGATTTACAACTGTTTTGACTTGTTACAAACGTTCAGCATTTACAGTATAGGATTACAGTATCAGTTATTTTGGTCCTTTCTTGCGCTTTGAAGGCTATGATGATTAATGGCCTCTTTGGATCTCTTTCTGGCTGTCCCCTTTAGGGATAATGAAGTGCATGAGAACTCCGTCTCCAGTGTCAATAGACAATGGTCCGGTCGGTAGCCCCGTAGTCATCGCGCCACTCTTTCAATGAGGAAGAAATGCTTGACACATAATTGATCATGTCCATGTCTGTGCCCCTTTTGTGCCTATAGTTGGTTTGTGTTTGAAAGAGAGAGAGAGGGACACCGGATTGCACTTCATTTGAGTCCATTTGCTCGATCAATGTCGCCCCCTAATGGCCAGAGTGAGATCGATGCCTAGAAAATAGCAGTGGGCATTGAGGGTAATTGGAAATGGCAGATAACAGACACTTTAAGATACGCGCGTTGGTTACAGAGATTATTTTGGAGTTGACAGGCCGTATACTTTACGTAGCCTCCCTCAAACAATGCCCTGACAGCCCATCCCTGCACTCTTTAATCACACTGTATACGTATTTATATTTGCATGGGTGCGTGTGGGAGGCTGTAATAATAGGGAAGTGCCAAGTGTGCTCTTTGCATCCTCGACCGCCTAACTACAGCTGATCTGAAGGTTTCCATAGTGATGCCAAACAGGGGCCAGTTGCCATCGAGTTGGCATGTCGAGCTCTAATAGCCAACTATGTCTGGGGATACCTGATACATTATAGGCCAATCAAAAGCTCCCATGGAGATACCTGATCTGCCCTTGGCCAATGAGGAGCGGGCAATATAATGGCAGCTGTGTGGGCACAAACCAACTGCCCCAAAGACCATGAATGTGAGTCTGTAAGAACACGGTGCGCCGCTTGTAATATGTAAAAGAGCTGTCAGGTTTTATTAGCCCTGTGCTGTATTGTGTGGCAATATAAAGGAGGAAAGAATAAAACAAAATATGTAGTGACACTTCCAATAAATGTATTTAAGTAGATGGAAAAGTAAGACCTCGAATAGGGACACTACACCTGCATTACAACTTATAGTTTATAACTA
This sequence comes from Paratrypauchen microcephalus, assembly GCA_036785185.1. Lineage (NCBI taxonomy): Eukaryota > Metazoa > Chordata > Actinopteri > Gobiiformes > Gobiidae > Paratrypauchen > Paratrypauchen microcephalus. The sequence goes on along the minus strand of JAVJIX010000062.1, from coordinate 947,823 downwards.
CAAACACTGATGTACTGAACTAGGCTGCTGAAAGTTTAGCTTTAATGATTCTGTCTGCTTCAGTTACTGGTCTTTTTGTCATTGTACAGAAATAAATTTAATCTGTAGTAGGGTTGTCAAAAGTATTAAAAATCAAATACTAATACTAGTATTGAAACTACATACTTATTTGAGCAATATTGGTACTAAAAAAAGATGACATGACTTTCTTGAATAGCTTTAAAATGATCTTGAACTGTATCAGAACCTTTGGGAAAAAAAATAAGAGACCAGTTTTTCCGATTTTACTACTTCTAGGTCTGTGTTTGGGCAAAAGGAACATTTTAGTTTGAGTCTATAAACTACTGACAACATTTCCTCCAAATTCCAAATAAAAATATTACCGTTTTGAGCATTTATTTGCAGAAAATGACAAATGGTCAAATGACAAATGTTCAATGTTTTCAGACCTCAACCAATGCAAAGAAACAAGATAAAATTCATTTTAAAACAACATAATAATAATGTTTACACTTAAGAAGAGTTCTGAAATCAATATTTGGTGCAATAACCCTTATTTTTAATCACAGCTTTCATGCGCCTTGGCATGCTCTCCACAAGTCTTTAACATTGTTCTTGACTTTATCTCACTTCGGGTGCAAGAACTGAAGTAGCTCAGCTTTGTGTTTGTGTTGGAATTCAACAGACGCTGGAATGGAATGGCTGTAATACATGTAGAGATGCTGATTTCAGAAGAAAATGCAGTGGTCTATTATTTTTTTCCAGAGCTGTATATGCTCATGGACCACTGTGGAACCTGGATGACTGATGGGTACTTCGATTTAAGACCACATAGTAAAATAAAAGAAAGCTCTATGATTTAATGTTGAAAATAACATTCTATTGTCTAAAGAAAGACTGTTTTTATTATCATTATGTTATCGGAATCAGTATTGAGTATCAAGATTGAAAATGTAATATTGTCAACACTAAAAGTACATGACTAAAATTACAGTTATAAATAATGAAATTGAACAGTTATTCATTCACTTTGTCCTCAAATCTATTCCAGAATCTATTCCTCACATTAGAGGTACATTCTTCTAATAAAAGTATTTATTCAGTAACATATTTTCCAAGAGTGAATAAAGTAGAGAGGCATAAACAGATTTTTTGTGTGCGCGGATTACAAGGGATCTGTGTGAGATAATGGACTGGCACATTCCTCTGTATAAACATAAAGGCTTTAATCTGCAGCGTGACACACAGGGCAGGAGTAATGGACCAAACAGGCTGTCTACCACTGAGAACTCATCTGATCTCCTATTTTAGACTTGAGCCACTGCAATGAATGAAAACGAGGGTTAGTTTGCAAATGTCCCTAGATTATTAAAGTACTTGCATTGTGGAATTATATACAGTGGTACCTCACTTTACGAAAGACCCTACAAATGAAAAATCCAAGTTGCGAAACGCCTTCACGTTAAATTTTGGTCTCTAGATACGAAAGAAAATTCAAGTTACGAAACGCGAAATCTCAAAAATTCAAATAATACGCGCTCAGATGCACGCTCAGATGCACGCCCCGAAACGTAAATATACTTTATCAACACACACGGGGTTAGGTTCCAGAGGTGGCCCGGGGTGGGAGAGGTCCACGAGGTAGGACAACTTTGTATTTGGCAATTGTTCTACATGTTTTAGGGCTGTAAATGCCTCACCACACACATTCTACGCTTTTCTCATACTGGAGTTGGGCTTTTCTTGCTTTTCTCTCTCGTTTGAACACTCGAACTTTCATAGATTTTCAACGGAATGTGTTGATAGTGAAGCGTGGGGGGGGGGGGGGGGGGGCATGGCTCACTATAGCGTCGAACGCGCGAGGGGAGCGGAGACACAGGATTACTATCAACAACACATCATCAGTATGGTAAAACTCACCTGTCTCACAACGGTCTAAACCCAGCTCACGTTCCCTTAGTGAGTGAACAATCCAACGCTTGGTGAATTCTGCTTCACAAGAGGAAGAGCCGACATCGAAGGATCAAAAAGCGACGTCGCTATGAACGCTTGGCCGCCACAAGCCAGTTATCCCTGGAGAGGTGCGCAACACAGTGCGAGGCCGTGCGTTCACCGGGGCTGCGGGCGCGGGATGGAGCCGCGGCGCCCGGGCCGTGCCTCCCCCTTGGGGCCGCGTCCACGCGGGTCGATCACGCGCGGGCGAGCGCAGGAGCCGCAGGGGGTGATTAAGGTCGTTTTTACACCAGGAAAGTCCGATAGTTCACTTGCTTTGGTCTGGACCAAATGTTTTTTTTTATTTTTTTTATTTTGGTGCGGTTCGCTTTTACACTGCAGTTTTTCCCCAAGCGAACTAACGTCTATAAACAAAAGCACATGTGCTGAGGTCGCTCAGACATTGGACAAAAATGAGCCCTGTCCAAACCCGGTGTCCAAACCCGGAAGGAGGAGAATCATGGTGTTATGTGCTGTTTTCAATCTAGCCTTAGCGATATGGTTTGCTCAGTTTTTACAGTTCGCACAAATGTTTGAGCAGCATCGTGAGGTTTACACTATTTTACAATCAATTTCCAAATGATGAAGACACAGGGTGAGACGGAGGACAGAACTCATGTGTGCATCAAGTTCTGACTCTTGCTCTTCACGCAAAACGTAAGTAAGCCTCGTAAGTTTCGTTTAGTTTCGTTTTGTTTCGTTTCGTCAGCCTCAGTTTCCCATAATGCTCGACATACGACGGGAGCTCGTTAAGTACAAAAAGCCAACTTGTGTCGGATCGAGTCCGGTCTGCATTCTCACCTCAAACGAACCGCACCAGAGTTCGTATGGAACCGGACCGAGACCGACTTTTTTAGGTGGTCTCGGTTCACTTGTTTGCTCCGGATTGAGATTTTTTGGTTTTTATTCACACCAGCCCAAAAGGTCCGAATCAAAGGAGCAAACGAACTCTGGTTCGTTTTAAATGAACCGAACAAGGCAGGTGTGAAAACGACCTTAATCCTGGTCTGGTCCCGGTTTGGTCCGGGTCTGGACCTGGTCCGGTCCTGGTTTAGTCCAGGTCTAGACCTGGTTTAGTTCTGGGCTAGACCTGGTTTATTCCACTTTTAGTCCTGGTCTAGTCTCTTAGCCAATCAGGACGCAGAACACAATGTTACACTATAAAAAAAAAAAATTACACTATAAAAAAAAAACCTTGGAACGGAAAGATCGGGGCCTTGGAACGGATCAGGCCTTTTCCATTGAAATAGCTACTCAACTTACGAAAAATTCACGTTACAAAATCAAACTAATTAATTTCGTAAGGTGAGTTACCACTGTATTTCACTAAAGAAAAAGATAAACACTCGACATAACTGTATTTCATTAGTTTGGTTGCATTTCAAATTGACAGTTTCTTTTGTATTGTATTTTGTACTGCACTTTACATTTCTCCAAAAGTTTTGACACAGACAGTTTAAAGGTTGTTGTCAAACGTGTATTCTTACCGTGAATAGGGTCGCCTCTCCACAAATCTGAACTGAGCTGGTGGCGTCATCCATAAGATCTCCATGGAGACAAGCTGGTGGCAGACCCTCCACCAGAACAAGCTACATAGTGCATCTTTAAGTCCGTATTAAAGCATGCACATCAAATATAACACAAACTATAAGTAATACTTTAAAAGATACCACCTCTACTGCTCCTTCACTTACTACTACAGTTACTACGGTGAAATTAAATACTCTCAAGCTGCTAATACTCCAAATTCTACAACAACTCAAACTAATTATCACACCTACTAATACTAAACCCTCCTCTGTTGTAACTACCACTGGTCCTGCCACAGTTACTCCTATAAAGTCCATCCAAAGTTGTATTTTAAGAGAATGAGGTCATCATGTTAACATGTAGGTGCGCATGATTTGGACCACTATAAATAACCCGGATGTACTGCGATTTAGTCCAATCTCATGCAAGGAAACTCAAAATGGAGGAAGGCCAAGGAAGCCGATGATCATTTTCAAGCAAGGAATCCATTTTCGTCCACTAAATCAATTTTTATTTGGTCATAAAATGTCAGAAAGCCTTGGAACAATCCATGCATAATTCCCCGTGGCCTGGGACGACATTTTCAAGAGGCTTGTTTTGTTCACTTCAAACTCCAAATACATTCTGGATCTGTAATTATATCAGAATGGTCACAGCAGCAAACAGTGGAGGGATCGAGTTTAACCTGTGGATGACAAACTTGCCTCTGATTAAAGGGGTTCTGTGTGTTGTTTATGCATTCAAAATTAACAATAATTAGTAACAGCAGAGGCACCAGTGTACAGAAAGTCCCCAGATATGAAGTAAAGGGCAGACACAGCGCAGCCACAAGGAAAACAGTCGAGGATAATTTGCTTTTAGTATAAACTAGATCGACCTTAAGGAACACATTACACTGCAGATTTGATACTTGTAGGACTTTTGTGTGTGTCTCTGGTTTGTGTCTATGTCATTGTCCCTGTAGTTTTCCCATTGCATTTGACTCATCCCTCAATAATTATAGGGCAGTAGGAGACAGCATCCATGGAATCCTCCTACAGATTTGGCACGATTTTGACATCTATGTGCAAATCTATGCCATAATATATAATCATTGAACTGAACCCAAGATCTTTTGGTGTGAGGTGAGAAATGCTCGCGACTTTATTGTGCCATATTACCAAATTAAGGAATCATATGTGGCACATCACTCATACGATTCCATGGAAACAGAAAGTTAAATCCATATTTCAGAACATTCTACGTAGATTTGTTTTTTAGCCATATAGTGGAAGATTGTAGCAAAATGAACAATATTTCCATGGAAAATAGCATCAGGCTTAATAAGGGTCTAGTTTGTGGAGATGCAACCCTGCTCAGAGTAAGAGAATATCTTTTTTCAGTGAAATAGAAACATCAGAAATGAAAAATAAAACAAACAACAAAGATTTTATTTAAATTTATTGCTTTAAGTAGTATCAGTTAAATATAAACATACACTGTCATGTGCCTCATGTATTTTCATTAACACACACAAAAACATACACTGTTTTGACCTCATAAAGTTAAATACAATGGTTGAAGTGTACTGGAACATATAACTCAACACCTATGTAAGAATGCAATTTTGGACTCTTTTCCATTTCCCTGTATAATTCTTCTGTATTATCCTTATCTTTGAGACAATTTGTAAATAATACATTTTGAAAAGAAGAATTACTATATATTGAAACATTCTGTTTTCATTTGATTTGATTCCAATTCTGTAACAAAAGTACAGCAGAGGAATGCAGCGTTTTATCACACCAGATTAGATTAGAACACATTTTACTGATCTCAAAGGAAACTCTGAAAAGTTTCCTGTTCACACACAATAAGAATAATATCAACTTCAGCAGCAATTGTTACTTCAGCTGTAAGTGTAATGTCCCAGTTGGTTTTGCTCACTGTAATTAAAGGAAAAGTAACGTTTTTTACAATTTGAGCCTTATTTCGGTAATAAAACAAGTTGTTTTACTCACCCATATCACTTTGGTGTCATATGGAGCATTTCCGGAGATGTTTTAGATTAGCGTTAGGCTAACGCCGTTAGCCTAGCGCGACTTATAGCCATAGCTCGGGGCATTCCCCGAGCATGTAATATGCCCCGTGTGGGCTCCAAATAACACAAACTTTAGCACTTTTCAAGTCATAGAAGCTCGATGTCTTTAGTCTACGATTTCGTTTGGTCAAAAGTGGCCTGTAATCCGAGATTTAGCCATAGTTTCGAGTAGATGAGGACTCCAGTGTGCATGTGCGGACTGTGCTCTCAGCTCCCGGGACACAAACATGGAACGCATAGCTGTAAACTATGGATAAATCTCGGATTACAGCTCAAATTGTAAAAAACGTTACTTTTCCTTTAAGTCATAGTTTATCCTTATGTCATACTGAACACTATTTCTGTTGCAGCACCAGAGTCCGGACTATTTACTGGATTGAAATATTGCCATAGTTTTCATCATTCTGTTCTGAGACAAAACCCAAACTCATTTTGCCTAATTGTCAGACCCACACTGTCTGCTGTCACAAAATGCCATGAAGGACTTGACCGAACGATTACAACTTTGACGTTTGAATAGAAACATTTTTCAAAATGTTTTAGGAAAAATGTCTGCTTGTACAATATCTTGATGAGTTTGCCTTCAGTAGTTTATCTTTGTCTGTGTATAGAAACAACGTATAAATGTTTGTTTGTTTACAGTAATACAATGGCTTTTCAATAGCAAGTAAAGTGTTCCAGATCATGCTACAGTTACTGAATAAATAAAATGAAAAAAATAGAATATTATGGGAACAATGTCAGGTTATCTGGGAACACACATACATTTAGTAAAACATATGGTGATTGTTATGACTATGTTAAAGGTCTACAGTGTAACTTTTCTGGTGAAGGGCCTGCTTGCCACATGCTTGTTTATATATACAGTCTATGCATAAAAGACATTTCTTCATTTAGACAAGCTGGTTACAACACCAGGCCAAGTTAAGCATTCGAGGCATTGCAAAAATGTCCATGAAGACACGCTCCCTACCCAGAGTGTAATACGAAGTTATACAAATAAATTATACTAGATTCACTTGTGTGTTAATCATAATACTATTTCTATTCCATTTATCATTTATCCATTCTAATTGTATTGTACAGTTAAGTCCTCTGCATACTCTCTTGTAATCATTAATATTGAAATAATTTCCGTTCCACTGGCATTGATCTTGGCCTGTGTGCTATTGCAGTCAACTCATTGTAAATCATTTCATATTTACCTAGTTATTGTGTAATTCCCAGCACAGCCTCCTTTAACTACACCATTGATTGTGGGGGCTTTGTTTCTCCCCGTACGACTCCAGAGCGAACTCCTGCTCTCCGATCATAGTCCCTTTTCCAATCCCACTATTTACTCTCTGCAAACACTGAAGCCATGACATCACCTCCCCGGATCAGGCCTCCATACATAGGCCCGAGGTCGGCTCCAGCTGCCTGCCTCTCTGGATAAATGACAAGCAAAGTGGTGGTCGTTTCTCGCTTGTAATCTGCTCTTAATTAGGCCTGGCTGGAGTACTAATGGTTAGAGAGGGAGCACAGGGCAGTGGCCTCGTGTGCCAAAGAGTAAAGGAGGGAGGAGCTGCCAAAAATGTACGCAAGTAGAAGTACTGGGATTGAGCTAAGTAAAAAGTAGTAACTGAATAGAAACTGAAGTAAAAGTTGATTGGTCACATACAGTTTAGGCTATGTTTTATTAATGATTGATCATGTCAGTAAAGTAAAGCAAATTCTGGTATGTGCAAACAGCAATCAGAAAACCCCATTTGAAGAAAGAACAATGCCGTATGTATATCTCGTTTTCAAAAGATTTAAGCCTGAATACATTTTGTAAATAGATTTATTCGGTCATCAGTCACAGTTCTTAGCGTGAAGTCACAGGTGCCCTGGGGCAGATCGACAAAAGCAAGCATAATTACCAATTCGTATGGCAATACCAAGGAAAGGGTATGCTTTGCTAAAAGACACAGTGACAGCAAGAAGTGAACCGGTAACCTTCCTGTAAGCAGAAGCAAATCTCTACAAACACTCCAAAAAATACTTGTTGTACTATGTGGGTCATTCCAGAATTGGAGGACATTTTGGCTTTAAAATTCTTGAAAAATAAACCTTCACTTTTCTGATTTTCTGCTACATATTCATCAATAATCGGTAATAAACTATCAAATGCTTGATTAGCTCAGCTGACGGTCAATGGTAAAATTTTTATTATATGATTTATTTGGTTTATTTATTTATTTCCTCTAATCACAGTAACAGGGTTGCAGGTAACAGGGTTGCAAAATCGCGCTAATGTTAGCTTTATCTCAGGAATAGAAGTTGTTTAGCTAGCTGTTATTACTAATCAAGAGGAAAAACTTATTTATGCAAATACATAAAGGAAAATAATAATAATAATTGTCTTATTCTGATCTTTTGCATAACAGGGTTGCATGAGGCAGAGTGAGACATTCAGTCAAGGTTAACTGTTTTATAAAAATATGAAAAATAGAAGAGAAGATAAACCTTTGCTCTGCCCATTCTTTTGGAAAACTGTTTGATGATGTCAAGTCCAGGGGATCATGTGGTTTTCTGTTTTCTTCTTCTTCTACCAGACTAAAAATGTTCTGGTAACAGGGTTGGTGCAGGTTGTGGGACACATGTTCCATGAATAATAATTATTATTTGAAATATTATGTCTATTAAAACAAATGTTCCACAGTTACAAGAGATGGCAATGAAACAAATTATAGAAAAAACAAGAAATTTCAATTCAATTTTAACTGTTTTATTTGAGATTCAATTTGGCCATTAGAGGGGTGGGACAAGAGGAAAATGGCATTTTGGGGGGTACCCCAGACTTATTTGGTATTATAAAAGTATTTTCAAGCATTCTTTTCTCTTAGTTTTTTTTAGATTTGGTCTCAGGACAAGTAAATTCACTCAGAAACTGTATGTTTTAGTATTTTGTATGTGGATTATTTAATATTTGATGGGTGGGACGTAAAATGTCCTCCAATTCTGGAATGACCCATGAAATAATATGCTACTAATTTCCCTATCATTTATTATGCTGGCACAAATAGTAATAGTTGAAATTATTTTGGGTTTGTTTTGTATTTTTTGGAAGGGGGTGATATAATTGATGTAAGGTCAACATTTAATTTATATTTATTTCTTTATTTGAGCTTAACCTAATCATGAAGCCATTTTTCAAAACACAAGTTACACAAGATGGGAAAAACCTTGAGACTATTGCAGGGGGGAAAAAAATCAATATAATTACTGTTAGTCCAAATTATTCAAAACAATGCAATAATTACCTCATACCTCTGGGAAGTAGTAATTGTAGAAGTGTAATAAAATGTATCTCATTTCCTCGGGTCAGACTGGAGGAACATTGGCCAGTAGCTCTTGCGCTAAAGTAGGACCTCTTTAAAGAGCATTAGCCACAGATCCAGGTAACGCCGATCCCCGTAAGCATGTATCCAGGGGTCAAGTGGTTAACCCTTTGTTATCATGAAAGAACTGGGGAGGAAAGGAGGGAGGATGAGGTTGGACACGGGATGTACCAGCTGCAATCAATATCAAACACCCATTAACCACTGGGACAACACATTTTCATAAACACACGCACTTACAATGCACACACAACTTCCCATGTCCCTCACACAGAGTTTCAAAATGTCCCCCGCCCTCAACATCTTTAGGAAATACAGACACATAAACAACACAGTGTCTCTGTAAACACACCGCCGTTCAAACAGTGGGAATCTACCGTTCGCGTAAACAAACTATTTTCAGAGGCAGGCGCATGGAAAAAACTTGGTGTAGGAGCTATTCATGGACGCAGCCGTGTAAAGGCCAAGTGGATTGTTCCTTGTATAGATAATGTACGATAGATGATATACAGTGGATATGATAGGGATCAGCTTAGCCCCACTTTGGAACAGAAAACAGTCATCCAAAGTCTACAGTACACAAGCTGGTTATCTTTTACTTTGAAAGGTTTAGTCCATTGGCTGATCTTTGTTGTTGCTGTGCCTATACAAAATCCTAAATATGTGGTAATAGTGTGGCTGAGAGTTTACTTTACTTTCCTTTGCATATTATTGTTGTTTCCTCGAGCAAAACACTTCACCAACGTTACCTCATCTGCAATCTCAAGTAACTATTGTAGATTTCTACCACTTATAATGAACCACCATTTTACACTGGTTCCTGTTGATACTTTTTATCTGATGCCATCGATATTCCCTGGGGGCCTGATGCTAATTGTAGGCTCTGCTGAAGCTGTTACTGAAATTAGAATTTAGTCTGTGTTTTATTTTAAAGGAAAAGTAAAGTTTTTTTTACAATCTGACCCTTCTTTCGGCAATAAAACAAGTAGTTTTACTCACCCATAGCAGTTTGGTGTCAATTGGAGCAGTATCGCAGAAGTTACGTTGAGCCGTTCTGTTCTGCTAATGATCCCGTATCTGTTAGCGTGAGTGCTCAGGGCACTGATTTGTGGTCTCCAAATAACACAAACTTTAGCACTTTTCAAATCACAGAAGATCGCTGTGTCAGGGTAGACTTTTAGTGGATTCCAAAACGGCCTGAAACCCGATATCGCAACAGAAAAGTAAAGTTCAGAGCGGTGTTAGCTTCTTTCGGACTAGCGGTGTTTACAAAACAGCTGAGTTCACGCATGCGCACTGTCCTCTCTGATGACGTCATCAAATGAAACTATAGCTGCATATCGGGTTTCAGGCCGTTTTGGAATCCACTAAAAGTCTACCCTGACACAGCGATCTTCTGTGATTTGAAAAGTGCTAAAGTTTGTGTTATTTGGAGAGCGCAAAGTAATGCCCCGAGCACTCACGCTAACGGATACGGGATCATTAGTAGAACAGAACGGCTCCAACATAACCACTCCACTTCTACCACTCCAATTGACACCAAACTGCTATGGGTGAGTAAAACTACTTGTTTTATTGCCGAAAGAAGGCTCAGATTGTAAAAAAAAAACGTTACTTTTCCTTTAACACAATTTAACCAGAAAGAACTGATCTTACTAGAACTACAACAGGTGGGCTGATTTGTACTGTTAAATAAGTCTTATCAGCCATCAATCTGAATTTTTTCTGTGTTTTTTTGTGTCTCCATGGTAACTTTTAAACATTACACCATACACATACATGTAGAACACTTAAATTATTGTACAAGGAAGCAACGACCAGTGAATGAACAGCGAATGGTAACTTTATGGCACTTTTGGGTAATGGCAATATAAGATATCGTACATCAAGGAACCATTCATGAAGTCTTGCCTAGAGAAACAACCGCAGCACATTTGTAATAAAGGAGATTGAAGCTCATGTCCACATAATAAATGCAAATTGTTTCAGTTGACTAAAATCAGTTGACTAAAATTATAGTTGAATATTTCATGCAAAAAGCGAGTATGCACATCAGAACTTGAACCACTTCATTGTTTTTGGATTTCAAAACCACACATTTTTGCTTTTACCAAAACACACATGGCTCGCATTTACTTAAAATGTCCTCAGTCTATTTTTGTTTCTCGCACAATAAAAAATACACACATTTTCAACATTATCCTTTTAGCAATTTGGACCTTTTCTATCTGTGTTTTTGATGTATTTTTTTTATAATCTAAACCTTTCTTTGCGGGTTCTGGATCCTCTCCTGTCTGGCCTTAGGCAGATAACCATGGACAGTTGCAGAGCTCACCATTACAAAACATGCAAAGACAGATTTGGTTTCATTGTTGACGTCAACATTACAAATCCAAAGTTGTTGTTTTTTTTATTTTTCCTGTTTGTGTATTTTACTTCATACAGTACTTGATTACACCAAGATTTAAACTTCATGACACCATTTTGGGCCACCACCAACCGTATTGTAAAAGCACTTTCAGTTCTTATAAAGTAATAACTCAATTACAATGGCCAATGTAACTGCATTTGTTGCTGTCAGCACGTCCAAGTTTGGAAGAGAAGACAGGAGCAACCCAGGGGCTAAATCTGACTGTATACTGCCATACACATACAAAACGGATGATCTTTTGGGCATAATTCAAACAAAATGCCAAAAAATACATTACATTTTGCGACACAGTACTTTGTCAAAAATGCCCCCAAACCACAGTATTTCAGCAGTGCACATATGGGACATATTTGGCCTTAGTCTATTTTTGTTTCTAGCTCAAATGTAAAGTATACGCATTTTAAATATTTTCCTTTTGCACCGTTTGGACAACTTAAGGAAAAGTCGTTAAACCTGGGGCTGAATTAATGAGTTTTATGGGGTGTTTATACTGCCGTTAAATGCTAAATTGGGTGAAATTCCTCCCATGTACACTATTTTAGCTGCTATAAAAATGTCAAATACTTAAAGCCACACTCACTCACATTGCGTAGAATTATCAGGAGGCTATGAGTAAACTAAAGTGTCCCGCGCAGTTGTCATCCAAATCATGCTTTTGACTTCACATTTGAATAGACTTAAGTGGCCTGTCATATTTAACTTTGTCTCCTTGTTTGCTTAGTATTTTCACGTCTGTCAGTAATTTTATTGTTTGAGAACTCAGCGCTCTACAAGGCCCCTCCCACTGGAACAAAAGGGAAAGTGGTGCAGTATAAGCAGGCTAAGAAAGGTTAGTTTACAATACAGAGTACATTCTCATTGTTATTGTAGCTTAAGAGGCATTTTATGGGCGATATATTCACTTCTTGTCATTTGAAATATAAAGTTTACTGTTTTATTTCAATTAAACCTACTTGATATGAAAAATAACATTTTGTGGGAACAGAAATGTTTTAAATTACAAGCAATTACATTTTTTTTTTGTTATGACAGAAATAAATAAATGGGAGACGAAAAGTGAACTTGTCCAGTGAAAGCCAAGTGAGGTTTCAAAAAGGGTAAACAGGATTTAAGTGTTTTCCACAAAGGGGGATTCTGCCGAAATATAAAAGAATGAATGAACTTGTCTGTTTAATGTGGTTGTTAAAGGTCATATATCACACAAAATTGACTCTTGTGAGCTTTAAGCCGTGTTTTATTGCTGTTACTTTATCAAAAACATACCTGGAGTTGTGTTTTGTTTCATTCACATGTTTGAGTAACCCTGCAACATTCGACCGTCTACATCTACAAAGCTCAAAATGCGCTGGTCCACCTTGTGATCTCATGAAGTGGTAGTTTTCAAGTTAACAGCTACATTTGACCCTTTTTACCCAATTCCAGTGCTGAACTTACCCAAATGATTCTAGTGAAGGTGTATGGAGTTTAAAAACACAGAGGAGCACTTCCTGTTTTACCACATGACATCATAAGGTGGAACAGCGCATTTTCATTTTGAGAGAAGAACTCAGCCTAAAAATGCAGGGTTTGTGTGTTAAACATGTGTCAATGAAGCAAACCCCTGTTTTTTGATGAGGAAACAACATTAAAACCTAGATTACTCTTGCATCTTCTTCTTCTCCAAACTAGGGAGTGACTCTAGTACACCATAACTGATATATTAACTAGCAATGACAATACAACAAGGTGTTACAATTTTTAAAAAGGTAAATCTAAAAATGATGAGACACAGTACAGTGGTACCTCACCTTACAAAATTAATTTGTTCCAGAAGTGGTTTCTTAACGTGAATTTTTCGTAAGTTGAGCAGCTATTTCAATGGAAAAAGCCTGATTCATTCCAAGTTTTTGTTTTTATAGTGTAACTTTTTTTTTTTATAGTGTAACTTTGTGTTCTGCGTCCTGATTGGCTAAGGGACTAGACCAGGACTAAAAGTGGAATAAACCAGGTCTAGACCAGAACTAAACCAGGTCTAGACCAGGTCTAAACCAGGTCTAAACCTGGACTGGACCTGGACTAAACCAGGACTAGACCAGGTCTAGACCTGGACTAAACCGGGACTAGACCAGGATTAAATCACCCCGTGTGGCTCTTTGCTGGTCTCGAGCGGCTTTTGCGTTCGTTTGTGCGTGTTCGGTTTGTGGCTCGGGCTGCGTGTTCGCCGCGGTTCTATCTCGTGCTCGCGGTGCTCCTGTCTCCTTGCGTGTTCGGCACTAGAGCTAAGAGGCAGAGAAAGGTGCTCTTTGAGCGGGCACAACCGCGGGGTTTTCCCCGGGACTGGCTCTGGTTCTACCCGACTTCCAGACCCGGGGGGCTGACACTGTGAGCTAAGAGGCTGAGAAAGGTGCTGTTTGAGCGGGGATAACAGCGGGGCGCGCTTCTGAGCACGCATTATTCGAATTTTTGAGATTTCGCGTTTCGTAACTTGAATTTTCTTTCGTACCTAGAGACCAAAATTTAACGTGAAGGCGTTTCGTAACTTGGATTTTTCGTATGTAGGGTCTTTCGTAAGGTGAGGTACCACTGTATATGATTTAAATATTACAAAGTGAGCCACTGGAACTTTGGCACGTTTCTGCAGTAGAATAAAGTCATATAGTGAGTGGGGAATGTTCCAGAGGTCCAGAGGTTGCTGGTTCATCAATTGATGTCTTGCTGATAATGGACGAAATCCACTAAAACTAATCACTGGTTTCTATTGATCCCTTTGTGGTTGCAGTTTAAGTCTTGATAAAGAGACTTTGAAGGATCCCCACAGCAGACACTGATCCAGGTCTTACAAGTAAAACTATCATCAATCAAAGAGCGGTGTTGACTGGGTTTTGTCCATCACCATGTTATCAGAGGGTGTATTTTTGTTAAAGGTTCACTGTGTAACTTTTCTGCTTGTGTCTAGATGTTTTGCTCTGCCTGGAATGTTCCACAGTCTGTCTCTATGGCAACAAACAAGTGGTTCCACCTGGTAAAGTTACAGTGAAGATTCACTCAGAGTAAGAATGCATGTTTTTCAGTGTATTAAGCTACATTAATACCACTGTGTAACATTTCAGGCAAAGCAATGGCATTTCCATGGAGATAAGTGGCGGACTCCTTATCAAAAATTTTAAAAGTGCACTTTTGTGTGCAACCATAGAATGTATAAAGAAAAGAACTAAGGGAGTGTGATGTCACCCATAGCGTTTGGCACCAGTCAAGCCCAGTTTGATATTTGGAATTCCAAGTGCATCACAATAACCAAACGCTGATGAAGGTAACGCCCCTTCCTGCCCGCAGTGCTGGTTTACCCGGGAGCGGGGTCTTTTCAGCACTGTCAACCAGACCTGTTAATAACGCTAGCGTGGGATCTCGAGAAAGAAACCACCTGATTTGTCTGTTATTGATGTTCATATCTTGATATACCGAAAAAATACCAAAAGAAACACCAAAAATTATGTAGAGCAGGTTAAGAAGAAGAAGAAGAAGATATCCTTTATTTATCCCCGTAGGGAAATTATTTCTCTGCATTTGACCCATCCTTTCAGGAGCAGTGGGCAGCTCGTCTTTCAGGCACTTTTATGAACTTTTTAAGAACAAGAGTCTGATAGCAGCAGGAGGAGTGGGCGATGGTGTTTCAATACAAAGTGCATTGAAGCCAGAGTCAGTGGAGCTGGAAGTGCAACCATGCTCTCTTTCTATTTGGAACACGCCGACTAGCGTGTTAGCTATGTCCATTTATATACACAGAGTATGTGTGCAGCACAGACTACACAAACTATTCAAATGACAAGGTATTTTGCCCATTTTAAAATCGCACTAGAAAAACTGTCTTGCAATAGATTCTCTGAGATAAATTCCATGAGGTTTCAGAGGAATTTGTTAAAATCCAAATTTATCCCTCTAAGAAGATTATTACAATTTGTGATCTAGCTGTATTAGATTAAAATGTCTTTAATTTGTTATTAAACAAGCCTAATTGAAAATACCCAAACACTAACACTGGTCTTTGAATGATAAAGTGACTGACAGGACCCATCGCACCGCTCTATTCAACTACACCATCCATAAATTTGTGATGTCCTTAATTGTGCTCATACTTTACTTAATTTGTTCACCATGGTGACACAATGCACACATTAGCAAACACTGCCAAAAAAGAGTTATGATTGAAATGTATCAGTGCAAGCATTCATGGTCCTGTTTAGATATTTGATTTTGAATAAAAAGGTGAGAGTAACTGAAAAGCTGTTGGCGACATTTGTGACTATAATGCGTGAAGAATCCCTCAGTCGTCCAGGTAGAATCCATGATAAAAGGAGAAATTCAATTTGTCAACTGGACAAAGTTTATTTGGTCGAAAACGTTTTGCAGCTCATCCAAACTGCTTCATCAGTTCTGGTTAGAGTGCTGAAGGACACTGCTTATATCTAGCTGCAGGGAGGAGCTAACTACACTGAAATTATTCTATTCTATTCTATTCAGAATAATTTCAGTATAGTGAGCTCCTCCCTGCAGCTAGATATAAGCAGTACAGCACTCTAACCAGAACTGACGAAGCAGTTTGGATGAGCTGTGAAACGTTTTCGACCAAATAAAATAAACTTTGTCCAGTTGACAAATTGAATTTCTCCTTTTATCTTGTGACTGTAATGTTATGTGAGAGGGAATTGTTTAACAGCACAAACCAGCTCACCTGTTGTACTTCCAGCTAAGTCAGCTGTTTCTGGTTAGAGCTCGGATTAAACTCTAACTCAGAGCTTCTAACAGAGTAGTGTCTTTAGTTAGTACATCCCATTATTACTGTTGAGTGGGTGTGATATTGTTCTTAAAGGTCCCATGACATGGTACTTCTTGATGCTTTTATATGGCTCCTTAATGGTTCCCTAATACTGTAAATGAATCCTTCTTCAAAATCAACACTCAGTGCATGAGAAACAGAGATAAGATGAGAAAGAGTAATTTTTCTCTCTCTGAACACTCCATAATGGGCGTTGTTGCTTGAATGCAAATGAGGAGAAAAGAGCTGGCCTATAGTAGAGGGTGGGGGCGTGGCCAAACTCTCCGCTGTGCTCTCAGCTGATCCCTTTCCGTGTTTTTGCACGGGGGGAGAGATTTGAAGCGTTCCATTGAAAAATAAACACATTTCCACAGAAAATAAAATTAAACCACTGCTGTTCAAAGGTCCAGAGGCTCAGATAAAGGACTTCCGAGCCTAGAAACACTCGGATGTGGCTCCAGGCAAATAAAAAAACGCATTTCGCATTGCCTAGCGCATTCGCAGTCCAAACTCTCTGGGCGTGATTTACAGAGACGCTGAGTACAGACAGACGGGGGTGGAACTGCATTTGCATTTCTTTTTTCGATCTGACGTCAATAAGGTGCCTTGTTCAAAATCGCCCGTTTGAGCTCCGATTTTTTGTAACACAGAAAAGGATCGCAAATGCTCAGTTTAGACATTTCGCAACTTTTAACCATGGGGGGGGGGGCCTAAACAGGGTAGGGGAGCTCACATTAACGTTCAAAAACCTCAGAAAGTGAAAATTTCATGCCATGGGACCTTTAAATACCAAACAGCTTTATTTTTGCCTTAAGAAGTAATGAATGCCTTGTTAGTGTGTCCAGCTGAACTAACTGTATGAATTTGGGTTACATCCACAGCTGGTGCATCCTGTAGACTGCACACTTCCTGTTTGCAGTTGGTCCTGATTGCTGTCCAGACGTTTTCCTCCACCTCTCCTCCTCTCATCTCCTCTCCTCTCTCCCTTCCTTGTCTCTTTTCCTCACGCTCATCTTTACCTTCCTTCCTTGACTGACAGGAAGCTTCTGATTACAGACAAATATCTACGATAAACATGTCCGCCGCAATTTAGCTTCCCAGCAGGAGACGCGAGGCTGTCTCCCCTCCGCGGCTCCCCCACTCCCCCCGTCATATCAGTAATTAGACCTGATAACAAGCCTTAGACAATGGATGTTTTGTGTAACCATCTCTGTCTACATGTAAACATATTGAGAGCATCCTGATTAGCTTCTCAGTATCGCTGAATCTTCACTCCTCACAGTTAGGCGTATTATACCTTTTTAAAGCTGGTCGGATGCGATTAGAATTCAAAAAAGAAACATTTTCTTTGATGCCCCATATCAAAGAAGAAAGCATTCGACTATGGGAAAGTATTAACAAGTCCATACGCAGCTTGAACACACATTCTATGCAAAGACGTGTTATTAACCAGAGATGGGAGTTAGATATCACTGTGCAAGTCAGTCACTGAAGGGTATTTGTAAAGCAAACATTTACTGGGAAATTTGGGAAGTTGTGGCAGAAAGCTTAATGCTTAATACACATTTTTAAAGGGTAAATATTATGAAAAATGTACTTTTATGAGCTTTTAACCAATCCGTGGTAGCGTGGTAGTATGAAAGTGGTGTGTGCGTGAGTGTTGGAGGTGGTCGGAGGGGCTGATGGCGCAGATTGACAGTCTCGCTTCCGTCAGTCTGCCCCAGGGCAGCTGTGGCTACAGAAAGTAGCTTACCACCACCAAGTGTGGAGTGAATGAACTATGAACTGTAAAGCGCTTTGGGTGTCATGAAAGGCTCTGTATAAATGCAATGAATTATTATTATTATTATTAGATATCAGCGCAGATACTGAAAACTGGCTGGATCGGATATTGGCTTCCAAAGATTGGTTCAGTCAAAATCATGTTTGGACATATACATTCATGTAATAAGATTATTTATCCCTTCATCCCATTCCTGTCTGCATGCACTTTCTTTCTTGTCCAAATGTCCTGGAGCTACTGTGGCAAGTAAATTTCTCCTGTGTGAGATCAATAAAGTCTTATCTTATCTCATGTTATTTGCTGGTAGTACTCGGCTTACAAAGTCTTAAAATGTTTTAACTTTTATTTAGACATAGTTATTCTGTAGTAACTTGAACGATAAATAACAGGTACAAAACTCTTTTGGATAAGTTATATTTCATTTTATTTTTATTTTTATTTTTAAGATCCCATGGCATGAAATTTTCACTTTCTGAGGTTTTTGAACGTTAATGTGAGCTCCTCTACCCCATGGTTAAAAGTTGCGAAATGTCTAAACTGAGCATTTGCGATCCTTTTCTGCGTTACAAAAAAATCGGAGCTCAAACGGGCGATTTTGAACAAGGAAACTTATTGACGTCAGATTGAAAAAAGAAATGCAAATGCAGTTCCACCCCCGTCTGTCTGAACTCAGCGTCTCTGTAAATCACGCCCAGAGAGTTTGGACTGCGAATGTGCTAGGCAATGCGAAATGCGTTTTTTTATTTGCCTGGAGGCACGTCCGAGTGTTTCTAGGCTCGGAAGTCCTTTATCTGAGCCTCTGGACCTTTGAACAGCAGTGGTTTAATTTTATTTTCTGTGGAAATGTGTTTATTTTTCAATGGAACGCTTCAAATCTCTCCTCCGTGCAAAAACACGGAAATGGATCAGCTGAGAGCTAGAGCGGAGAGTTTGGCCACGCCCCCACCCTCTACTATAGGCCAGCTCTTTTCTCCTCATTTGCATTCAAGCAACAACGCCCATTATGACCTGTTCTGAGGGAGAAAAAATACTCTTTCTCATCTTATCTCTGTTTCTCATGCACTGAGTGTTGATTTTGAAGAAGGATTCATTTACAGTATTAGGGAACCATTAAGGAGCCATATAAAAGCATCAAGAAGTACCATGTCATGGGATCTTTAAGGAAATAAATGCTGTTTTCAGTCTCTGCACTGGAAATGTATTGTTTATATTGGGTAATGACAGATGCTTACAGCTATAATATCGGAATCAGTACCACAACTATAAAAGTTGGATCAGTGGATCCCGAATTACAACCATGTTCTCTGATCATTAGCTTTCTGTTTCGATTGATTCATGCGCCTTCATTAGAATCATTTGGATAATTTCAGTCCTGGAACTTCCAATCTACTGAACGAAAAGTAAAAGGTAGTTCTCTGGAGATTCTCTGGACAGACTAATAATGAAGGGTTCCAGGTATGTTTTTGAGAAGGTAACAGCATTATAGCATGTCCTAAAGCTCAGAGGCAACTTTGTGAAGTATAGGACCTTTAATAACACATGTGCTCACTATTCTTAATTCATTCTCTCTAAAGGTGCAGTCATTACAAAGTGGGACCAAAAGTTTAATTTGAAGTACTCGCACTTACATTTTAGGCCATGAATCCACTCACCGTTTTTCCTCATCTATTAGCTCACCATTTGTAGGCCACGTTTAGAGCAGCTTTTTCCCTGGAGGGCTTAGAGAAGGAGCTAAATTAAGGGGAGGAATATGGTTGATTCTGTCCCGGTGGGCTGCCCTGTCCCTTCTAATAGAATTACATGTGTGTGATAGATGAGCGCATTCTCCGAGGTAACTTGTCTGTCAAACATTAGGTCACACTACGGCTCTGTGGTGCTTGGAGAGGTGCCTCGATCTTTTGAGGGTAACAAAAGTGAAAGAGAAAGAAAGAAAAAAAGACAAGAGTGGAGAGAGGTGGGAATGGGGCAGATGAAGAGGGTGGGGGTGAGGCCAGAGTGAGAAAGCTGTACAAAAGAAGTGCAAACGAACCCACGGGTACTAGCAGAGGTATTATTCAATATACAAGGTTGCAGTGAAATTTGTGCTAGTAGTAATATCACACATGCTGTAAAACATGTTGGTAGTGGATGTAGGGATTAGAAGTAATGCCAGCAGAATTTTGTACTGAAGTAAGAGCAGATTTGAGCAAATATGTGTGCTGAAAATCTTGCAGTATTTTAATTTAGTTGTATTATAACTACTAGTAGCAGTAGTAGTAGTAGTATATTGGGGTGATGATAGTACTTAGATTCTGACTCTGAACAGAAGCAGATTACTGCGATTAACAGCTTAAGTAGTATTAATTAAGCAGTGGTAATACACCATAGATCAAAGTGGTAGTAGTAGCAGTAGTAGTAGTAGTGGTAGTAGTAGAAGATAAAGAAATATTATACAGTACAGATTATCAGTTTTGCAATGGTAGCAATAGTAGTAGAAGTAATAATTATTAATTAAAATAGAAATAGTGGTAGGCATTAGTAGTAGTAGTAGTAGTAGTAATATTTACTGCTAGTTACAGTAATAAAAGTGTAGTAGGCTAGCATTCACTGATAGTTGCAGGTGTGGTATATAAAAGCAGAAGTAGCATAATTACAAATCATAATAATAGTGAAATGTATACCACTAAAGAAAAGCCACATTGTGTGTTATTTGCTGGCGAACTGTCTGCTAATAGCATTTGCAGAGCCTGTGGTGGTAGAAGGCACTAGCTCTGGCCTGGAATGGGATGGGAAGAGCAGATTGAGAGGGTGGGGGGTTAGCCAAAGTGGCACAGAGAGTGAGAAGTCTATAGAACACATTCAAACTCCTTTTAATTAGGCTCGGCGTGATGGACAGCAGCCTGCGGACGTGCCTGCCCCTTCCCTGTTCAGGCAGTGGCAGGGGGAGGGACCTCAGGCTCTAGTAGAGATGTCTACTGCCAGCAAGCCTGAATGGGACAAAGATTTCAATAGAAACTTCAAAGCAACCCCTGTAAGAGCTGTTGCACATACCCCCCGCTCAAGCACCACCCCACTTTTCTCCCCTCTCCTCTTGGCTCAGTGACGGTCAACCCCCTCTTTCCATTCGTTCCCCTGTTCAAGTGGCGTCTCCTCTTCGCTGACTGGTTACATGGATCTCCTGGCAGCTGCAGTAGCCAGGGTGGATTTCAAAGTGTGTGTTTTTGCTTGTCTCTCTTTATGCTTTCAAAAGAGCTCAAACCAGAGGATGCAGCTATAATTGGGGAAGAGATCTGACTCATTGCTCTGCCCCTCTGAACTGCATTGAGGCGCTTGGGAAGAGGAGGAGGGGAGGGGGTCCAATTTGGATTTTTTGGAAATAGAACAAGTGGCCTACAGTGCTGACGTATTTGAAGAAATTATTGTAGCTAAATGATACAGAAGGATTTAGCATCTAATTTAGTCCCAGTGTCCGACCTGATTTTGGAGTATGGCTCTGATCTAGGGACGAACGTCATCTAAGACTACTTGGCAACAAAATCTAGGTTTATGCTATACTGATCCCCTGTTTATTAAGATTCTGACTGAAAAACACTGCCAGGAGAATGTATTTAGTCTATTGGAAAATATGAGAAAGCGTAACTATTTCAGACACTGGAAAAATGTGTAATCATCACCAAAATGTCTAAGACTAAAATCTAAATTGCATATTCCAACAGTCAAGGTCCAAGATGGTTGGTGTGTCTGTGGCATTCCTCAATAAATAGACTATGGGCATGTGATGAATAATTCTACAAAATTCAAATGCAGAATCGAAATTATAGTACTGAAAAAGAAAGAAAAAGTAGATTTTTCACCAAAAGCCCAATTGTAGAGTAGTCAAAGCTTCCTTTAAAGGGGATATATTATATTTTCTCATCTGTCTTATAATGTTGTTTTCTCATCAAAATCATACTTGGAGTTTTGTTTCATTCATACATGTTTACCAAATAAATCCTGCATATTTAGGCTGAGTTTTTCTCTCAAATATCCACCTTGTGATGTTATCCATCTTCTTCCGCTTCTCCATTTCTGGGTCGCGGGAGCAGCAGTCCAGGCAGATCTGCTGCCCAGAACACAGTGCACCAGCCCCCATGGATCCTCCCGCAGGCGGTGGGTCCACGGGAGAACCGGCCTTGATGTACTTGTATTTGGATCATTTCAGTCCTGGAAAAACCAATCACTATTGAGTTAAAGGAAAAGTTTTTTACAATTTGAGCCTTATTTCGGTAATAAAACAAGTTGTTTTACTCATAGCACTTTGGTGTCATATGGAGCACTTCCGGAGATGTTTTAGATTAGCGTTAGCCTAGCGCGACTTCTAGCCATAGCTCGGGGCATATAATATATTCCCCGAGCATGTAATATGCCCCGTGCGGGCTCCAAATAACACAAACTTTAGCACTTTTCAAATCATAGAAGCTCGATGTCTTAGTCTACGATTTCGTAGAGTCAAAAGTGGCCTGTAATCCGAGATTTATCCATAGTTTACAGCTTTGCGTTTCATGTTTGGGTCCCGGGAGCTGAGAGCACAGTCCACACATGCGCACTGGCCTCCTCATCTACTCGAAACTATGGCTAAATCTCGGATTACAGGCCACTTTTGACCACACGAAATCGTAGACTAAGACATCGAGCTTCTATGATTTGAAAAGTGCTAAAGTTTGTGTTATTTGGAGACCGCAAACATGTGCCCCGAGAACTCACATTATGGAGATCGCAAATCTAAAACATCTCTGGAAGTGCTCCATATGACACCAAAGTGCTATGGGTGAGTAAAACAACTTGTTTTATTACCGAAATAAGGCTCGGATTGTAAAAAACGTTACTTTTCCTTTAAAGGCAGCTTGAAAATGATCGCTTCATGACCTCACAAAGCTATTTGATCTTTGGAGATGTAGACAGACTAATAATAAAGAATTACTTGTGTGTGAATGAAAAAAACATGTTTTTTGATGGTATGTGGTATGTTTTTGATGAGGTAGCAACATTGAAACATGGCTTAAAACTCACAAGAGTCAATTTTGCATAATTTAGAGCCTTGTACATGAACCTACATATGCAAGTATTCAATTACAGGTGTGCAATTACAGGTGTGCAAACTGCTTAATACATGATTCTCAAGTACTCTGAGTTGGGTCACCTCTCTACAGACCTGGCCTGTAACTTGTCCTGGTTGTCTCTATGGAGATAAATCATTCCAGGCTAAGCAAATCTCCATGGACAAAAGCAGGTGGCAGAACCTCCTCTAGAAAACTACATGGTGCACCTTTAAATGAAAGTATTTTGTGTGTTTGCCAAAATAGTCAATAAGGCTCTATTTTTTTTTCTTTTTCTCGATGGCTATATGTCAGTCTGAAACAGTGAAGATGCAATTTACTCTATCTGCCCGTCTATCTCCCCTTTCAAAACCCCTCACACCTCCACTACAATTTTATAAAATAGGAAAAAACAATTTGGATGTCTGGCAGCGCTGGTAAAGGTCACCCATTTCTGTGGAGTTTTGCTATTTGCCCAAAGAAAAGCGAGTATTGATTGAATGATTTCACTGCACACTGGGAGCCATTGCTTTGTTGTTGGTTGTTGCTGTTTGCTGAACACTTTGACGGTGCATGACTAAACATAAAGGATGACTCAATAAGAAGCCACAGGAATTCTGGTAGGTTTGGAACTGATGCAAATTTCCAAAATTTTTAGGAGGACTAAGCTTAAAAGGCTCATATTCCGCTGTTTTCTGATCTGTGTTATAATGATGTTTCCTCATCACAAACACCTGGAGTTGTGATTTGTTCATTCACACAAACACACAAACCCTACATATTTAGGCTGAGATCTTCTCTCAAACGGAAAACACTCTGTTCTACCTTGTCACAGGGTAATACAGGAAGTGCTCTACTGTGTTTTTAAACTCCATACACCTTCACTAGAATCATTTGGGTATTTTCAGCCCTGGAATTGCCAAGAGCTACTGATGAAAAAATAAAAGGTAGCCTAGCTGTTAACTTGAAAACTACCAGTGATGCTAACAGATAAATAATAAAGGATTACTCAGACGTGTGTGAATGAAACAAAACATAACTCCAGGTATTTGAGGAGGTAAAAATATTATAACATTGCTTAAAGCTCACAAGAGACAATTTTGTGTAATATAGGACATTTAAAGGGATATGCCACCCCCAGGTCAAATTTGGGCATCTCCCCACAGTCCAGGGACTAAAATAAGTGGTGGAAAGCGTTTTCCTGCTCACCCAGCCATTGTCCGAGTCTGTCGCCACTGACCGCCGCGGTATCTGGTGCTCCTCCGCCTTAGACTGGAGTCTAACGTCGCCAGAGAAAGATTTCGGCCAAAAGGAATTAATTTGCTCGATGCGTTTCCCAATTACTTTGTGTGTAGTGCGCATTCATATCGAGTGCAAATAAATGTGCAAATCAACACGGAGAGCTTGCCTTGGTCATTTTGGGTGGGAACTATTTTCCAGTGCGGAAGAATACAGTCGAATCACGCAGCACGCTGCCAGGGGAATCCCAGTTACGCACCGGGAAGGGAGTTCCCCTGTTGCACAACGTGGTGCGTGATTCGGCTGTATTCTTCCGCACTGGAAAATAGTTCCCACCCAAAATGACCAAGGCAAGCTCTCCGTGTTGATTTGCACATTTATTTGCACTCGATATGAATGCGCACTACACAGAAAGTAATTGGGAAACGCATCGAGCAAATTAATTCCTTTTGGCCGAAATCTTTCTCTGGCGACGTTAGACTCCAGTCTAAGGCGGAGGAGCACCAGATACCGCGGCGGTCAGTGGCGACAGACTCGGACAATGGCTGGGTGAGCAGGAAAACGCTTTCCACCACTTATTTTAGTCTCTGGACTGTGGGGAGATGCCCAAATTTGACCTGGGGGTGGCATATCCCTTTAAGGGAGGTAAGTGGGATTTACACTCAACAAAAATATAAACGCAACACTTTTGTTTTTGCTCCCATTTTTCCTGAGATGGACCCAAAGATCCAAAATTCACTCCAGATACACAACACTACCATTTCTCTCAAACATTGTTCACAAATCTGTCCAAATGTGTGACAGCGAGCACCTCTGCCCCGCCGAGACAATCCACCCCACCTCACAGGTGCGCCACATCAAGATGCCGATCCGACATCATGACCAGTGCACAGGTGCGCCCCAGACTGCCCACAATAAAAGGCCACCCTGAAATGTGCATTTTTTTTTTTTTTCTTTATTGGGGGTCTGGGGACTCAGAACCAGTCAGTATCTGGTGTGACCACCATTTGCCTCATGCAGTGCAACACATCTTCTTCACATAGAGTTTATCAGATTGTCAGTTGTGGCCTGTGGAATGTTGGTCCACTCCTCTTCAAAGGCTGTTATGGACGAAGAACACAGGCGCATTTTAGGTGCGTGGTACATTTTGAATGACGCAGAGCTCCGTGATGAGATCCTGAGGCCCATTGTTGTGCCATACATCCATGAATATCACCTCATGTTTCAGCAGGATAATGCACGGCCCCATGTTGCAAGGATCTGTACACAATTCTTGGAAGCTGAAAATGTCCCAGTTCTTGCATGGCCAGCATACTCACCGGACATGTCACCCATTGAGCATGTTTGGGATGTGCTTGACCGGTGTATACGACAGCGTGTACCAGCTCCCACTAATATCCAGCAACTTCACACAGCCATTGAAGAGGAGTGGACCAACATTCCACAGGCCACAACTGACAATCTGATAAACTCTATGCGAAGAAGATGTGTTGCACTGCATGAGGCAAATGGTGCTCACACCAGATACTGACTGGTTCTGAGTCCCCAGACCCCCAATAAAGCAAAAAAAATGCACATTTCGGGGTGGCCTTTTATTGTGGGCAGTCTGGGGCGCACCTGTGCACTGGTCATGATGTCGGATCGGCATCTTGATGTGGCGCACCTGTGAGGTGGGGTGGATTGTGTTCACATTCCAGAGGTGCTCGCTGTCACACATTTGGACAGATTTGTGAACAATGTTTGAGAGAAATGGTAGTGTTGTGTATCTGGAGTGAATTTTGGATCTTTGGGTCCATCTCAGGAAAAATGGGATCAAAAACAAAAGTGTTGCGTTTATATTTTTGTTGAGTATACATTGCCTTTTGTATCCTATATTAGTCTCTGAAACACCATTGTATATTACATAAAAACAGACATTACCTCATTAATTATTATGTATAGCATTAAACTTATGTTTCTAGCATTATAAATGTTTTATAGTGCAAAGATACCTTGATAAACATGCATTCTTACATACTTACCTAATTTCAACTGAGATGTTTGACCTGCTCATCTCCGTGAAGAAAGACAATTTAAATGTCTTCCTGTGGAACATTCCAGGGAAAGCAATAGCATCCACATGGTGACTAGCCACCAGAAAAGTTGCATAACGTACCTTATTTATTTACAAATGCTTGATATTCTAAGAGTGTCTGTAATGTATTATTATTATTATTACATGGAAACATCCCAAATAACATGAACTATATGATCAAACTATAAATGGGCTTTTCGACATCCATTTATAAATTCAAATAATATAAATAAATATAAATAATAATATAAATTCAAATATGTTTTTCCCATTCAAAAGATACTTTCCTTTTGAATTGTTCATCATACTACGGCAACAGTCTTCATTTTTTTATGATTATCAAACTCACTTGCGAGCGTGAAAAGGCTAAAGTATCTCCTCCACCTCCACTAATACCCACCATTGACCCAGCTACAACAGTTTTGGCACTGGAATCCACAGGGCCCCTGAACACAACAGGAAAACGTGGGGTGAGGGCCGGGGCAGGGGGACAGATAAGATTTGTGAGTATGTCGTGAGCGTTGGCATTTGAACATGTGATCTGGAGCTATCTCTGAGCCACTTCCATCAGTCAAGAGCGTGTCACCGTCCAAAGCCCAGGGGATCAACGCGTCATTGTCCAGGGACGTTGTGAGGCGGACTGTTTCTCAATTTAAATCCTACATTATGCAAAATTGAGCTTAAGTGGCATTATAATGCTGTTACCTTATCAAAAACATACATGGTGTTGTGTTTTGTTTCATTCACACATTTAATTATTTGTCTACATCTCCAAAACTCAAAATGATCTTCCTGTATGCATGACATCACAAGGTGTAACAGTGTTTTCAGTTTGAGAGAAGAGCTCAGCTTAAATATGCAGGGTCTGTGTGTTAAACATGTGTGAATTAAACAAAACACAACTCTAGGTATGTTTTCTGATGAGGAAACAACATTATAACAGATCAGAAAATAGTGTAATACAGGCCCTTTAAAGTGCATTTGACAGATTTTTATGATTGTCTAATTTTGGCTAAATTTGATGGGATTATAACTATTGAAAATATAAATTGTAGTTTTACACCAATCAAGAAGCAATTTGCAAAGAAATGTTGAAAAATGTGTTGAAAATTACAGGAAGTCAAGAGTTCTCAAACACACTGATGATATCACACTAGGGAGAATTCTATTAAAGAGTTCAACTTACATGAAAGAAACTTTTTTTTTTTTGTTACTTTACACATGATTTTCTTATATTTGTATTTGTCAGGTAATAATTTCTGTGCATTTCGAACCAGGAGGTAAAATTTTAAACCTAAAAAATTGCAAAATTGGGAAAATGAGTGTGAATGTTTTTGCAAAAATGATCTTAAGTGCATTTTAGTAAAATGAGTTTCAGCTAACTCATTGGCATTTGATAAACCTAATGTTCCTCCTTAATATCCTGCAAAACATGGTGGGTACCTGCATGGGAATATTAAAACTTTTTTTTTTTTTCATGATTATTATGGCCAAAATAATTGCAATAACCATAACAACACAGTAATTATAAAAATTCCAGTCTAAACATACAGTGGATAAACCAAACTCTCATCCCAAAATGTGTTTTAAAGATCTATTCTAGGTTTAATAGATACCTTGCATCATCTGATTTGGCAAATTAATGTATAGGGACATTAAAAAAAACACACATTTAAAATATTAAAAAGGCACTTCAGTAGCTTTTCCAGGAGGTGCAGCATTGGTAATAAAAATAACGTGCTATTTTCACAAAGTTATTTGGCCTTGTGACCATATTACAGGTCAGATTTGGATGTTTACGTGAAGAAAGACCACATTAATGTCGCGCTGTGGAACATTCCAGGTCAACCAATAACATCTTCATGGAGACAAGGAGGTGGCAAACCCTCCACCATAAGTTACACAGTGTACCTTTTAAGGTCCTATATTAAATAAAATTCACACTTGTGAGCTTTAATCGAAGTTATAATGTTGTTAACATTTTTTAGTTTTTTTTGTTTCATTCACACATGTGAGCAACCCTTTATTATTAGTCTGTTTACATTTCTAAAACTCAAAATGCTCTGTTCTACCTGTGATGTTATGAAGTTTTCATGTTAAAGGTCCCATGACATGGTACTTCTTGATGCTTTTATATGGCTCCTTAATGGTTCCCTAATACTGTAAATGAATCCTTCTTCAAAATCAACACTCAGTGCATGAGAAACAGAGATAAGATGAGAAAGAGTCATAAATATCTCTCTCAAACTCTTTATTCTGGGCGTTGTTGCTTGAATGCAAATGAGGAGAAAAGAGATGGCCTATAGTAGAGGGTGGGGGCGTGGCCAAACTCTCCGCTCTCCGCTCTAGCTCTCAGCTGATCCATTTCCGTGTTTTTGCATGGGGGGAGAGATTTGAAGCGTTCCATTGAAAAATAAACACATTTCCACAGAAAATAAAATTAAACCACTGCTGTTCAAAGGTCCAGAGGCTCAGATAAAGGACTTCCGAGCCTAGAAACACTCGGACGTGCCTCCAGGCAAATAAAAAAACGCATTTCGCATTGCCTAGCCCATTCGCAGTCCAAACTCTCTGGGCGTGATTTACAGAGACGCTGAGTTCAGACAGACGGGGGTGGAACTGCATTTGCATTTCTTTTTTCGATCTGACGTCAATAAGGTGCCTTGTTCAAACTCGCCCGTTTGAGCTCCAATTTTTTGTAACGCAGAAAAGGATCGCAAATGCTCAGTTTAGACATTTCACAACTTTTAACCATGGGGGGGGGGGGCTAAACAGGGTAGGGGAGCTCACATTAACGTTCAAAAACCTCAGAAAGTGAAAATTTCATGCCATGGGACCTTTAACAGTTACCTTTTACCTTTTGTCCAGTAGAGATGGGTAATTCCAGGGCTGAAATCATCCAAGGAAGTGAGGATGTATGGAGTTTCCATTACCACATGACATCACAAGGTGGAACAAAGTATTTTCTGTTTGAGAGAAGAATTCAGTGTAAATATGCATGTATGAATAAAACAAAACAAGACAAAACACAACTCCAGGTATGTTTTTGATGAAGAAACTTTATAACAGATCAGAAAATAGCACAATATGGGCTCTTTAAACAAGAATCCACTTTATCATAGGAAGGAATTTCTATATATGACGTGTAATGTGCAATCTTTCACAGCAGAACTATTTTAGCATGAATAACATTGACAGAGATGAGTAATACTGCCACTGAATCATCACTGTATGTGACTTTATGTGACATATTGAGCTCACAGGACCCCGAAGGTTCAAAGGCCACTGGTGACATCACCGAGACAAGACGAGCCTTATACGATCTGTCCGTGTCTGCTTTTGTTGCCATCACACCCCAGCTCTAATCAGTGCCTCCTCCAACAGGTGCAGTTTACCATAGGCTCCATTTCCCTGGACGCTCCGATGCTTTTGATCGTATATTTATATTTAAAAGCAGGGGGTGGGTTAGTGTTTTGAGCAGGTTGGCCCATAATGACAGCTTCAGTGGTGCTTTGAGAGGAGCTTTTCTTTACAGTCCACTTGTCATTATGCGTTTGTGAGAAGCTGTGGCAGTACCTGGAGCATACAAAATCCCCATTCAGATAACCTTATCCTGAGATACAGCCCTATCTGTCAGCCTGATTATGTCACATGTTTTTTTTAGCGTGTGGGTATTTCTGCAACTATAAATAAACAGAGTGTAAAATCATGCAGGTTCGCTATGTAGAGCAAGTGGAAAATGAGAGATAAGCAATTTTAGGATGCTGTAGTCCAGTGTGTATTGCCATCTTCTTCAGACTTTGGGAAAGGAGATGCAATTTGGCTGTAGCTTCAGGGGAAATCCAAGGTTCAATAAAACGTGTTGCGCCAAGAAGTGAGGGAGGATCAAACTGCAAAAAACTGAAATTTATTGCTAAATCGAACGTGAACAGATGACTTAATGAGGCGAGTCTGAGTCAGTCATTGCAAAATACTTCTTAGACATTGAGATGAGCGGGATTGTCATGTTTTTACCGGCTTCAGAGCCTGTTTACATTCTGATAACATTGAGTCAGCCTTCTAAATGGCAACCTTTAAGCATGATATGTTTTTAGAGAGAAAAAATTAAAGGTACTATATTAAGATAAAATTATGAGCTTTGAGTTGTAATTTATTTTACCTCGTGAAGAGTCCCTCAGTCGTCCAGGTAGAATCAATGATAAAAGAAGAAATTCAATTTGTCAACTGGACAAAGTTTGTTTGGTCGAAAACGTTTCGCCGCTCATCCGAGAGGCTTCGTCAGTTCTGGTTAGAGTGCTGGTAAGACACTTGCTTATATCTCGCTGCAGGGAGGAGCTAACTAGCTAACTACTTTCCGAAACTATCTCACCTATTGGTTTCTGTCTTTTGTTTCTCTGGCGTCTAGATTACCATACCTATTCATCCCTACACGACTGTTTTTCACACCTCTGGCCCTGACCTGGCTAGCCCTATTGTTATTGTGGCCAGGTCAGGGCCAGAGGTGTGAAAAACAGTCGTGTAGGGATGAATAGGTATGCTAATCTAGACGCCAGAGAAACAAAAGACAGAAACCAATAGGCGAGATAGTTTCGGAAAGTAGTTAGCTAGTTAGCTCCTCCCTGCAGCGAGATATAAGCAAGTGTCTTACCAGCACTCTAACCAGAACTGATGAAGCCTCTCGGATGAGCGGTGAAACGTTTTCGACCAAACTTTGTCCAGTTGACAAATTGAATTTCTTCTTTTATTTTACCTCATCAAAACATACTCAAAGTAATTCTGCATTATTAAGCTGTCTACGTTTCCCAAAACGCAAAATGCTTTGTTCTACCTGATGATGGGTAGTTTTCAAGTTAACAGTTACCTTTTCCCTTTCCTTTAGTAGAGATTGGCGATTTCAGAGTTGAAATTACCCAAATGATTCTAGTGAAGGTGTAAAGAGTTTAAAAACACAGTGAAGCACTTCCTGTATTACTAGATGACATGACTAGGTGTTAAAGATCCCATGACATGGTACTTCTTGATGCTTTTATATGGCTCCTTAATGGTTCCCTAATACTGTAAATGAATCCTTCTTCAAAATCAACACTCAGTGCATGAGAAAGACCCATGAACACAGAGTCAAAAATATGTCTCTGAAACACTTTATTATGGGCGTTGTTGCTTGAATGCAAATGAGAAGGACAGAGACAGGCCAGTGCAGTGGGTGGGGGGGGCCAAACTCTCTGCTGTTTCCTCGTTTAGTGGTGCGCTGGTGCGATGTGCGCTGGCCCCACTTCCGCGTTTATGCGCAAGGAAGATATGAGACGATTTCCATTGAAAAATAAACACATTTCCACAGAAAATAAAATTAAACCACTGCTGTTTCAGAGGTTCAGAGGCTCGGATAAAGGACATCCGAGCCTGGAAACACTCTCACATGCCTCCAGGCAAATAAAAAAATGCATCTCGCATTGCGTAGGTCGTTCGCGGTCCAAACTCTCTGGGCGTGAGTTCCAGAGAGTGTGGGTAGAAACACAGACGGGCGGTGGAACTGCATTTGCATTTTTGCTTCAGTGTGACGTCACATAGTTTCCTTGTTCAGAATCGCCCGTTTGAGCTGTCTTTTTTCAAACGCAGAAAAGGACCACAAATGCTCAGTTTAGACATTTCGCAACTTTTAGCCATGGGGGGGCCTAAACAGGGTAGGGGAGCTCACATTAACGTTCAAAAACCTCAGAAAGTGAAAATTTCATGCCATGGGACCTTTAAAAAAAAGTTTGAGAGCTTATATATGCAAGGTCTGTGTGTTCAACATGTGTGAATGAAAGAAAACACAACTCCAGGTATGTTTGTAATGAGGAAACAACATTATAACCTAAATGAAATAATCCACGTTATGGCATTAAACTTGCCTATCTGCAGACACACCAGCAGTAAGTAAGGCCTAGTTACTGTTCAGATCTGTGGAGAGGCAGAACTGCTCTAAGAATGCATGTTGTCCAAGTGATTCGGATGTGACCACACCTTTTCATCATTATTTGTATGGTGTGCAGTTTGCTCACCTCAGACCTCTGCTACTTGCTCTCTGTTCAAAAGGCAAATTGATGTGATAAATGTATTCTTTGTTTAATAAAATCTTTGACATTTCACATTTTTTTCTAAAACAATTACTCCACTGAATAATGACCTTTTCTGTGATAAAAGATGGGAAAATTATAGCAGTTTAAAGCAACTGTAGAATGGACATCGCACTCCATTTATTTCAAGTCGCATTTGAGTTCCTGAGAACAAAGATGGTCTAACGAGAACCACAGAAAACACAATCGTCCACTTGAAATAGCTGGTCTTATGGTGAAATCTGAAAGAAAAACTAATGTAAAGACCTATTCAAATATACAGTATTTGTAGAATCCCTCAGTCGTCCAGGTAGAATCCACGGCAAAAGGAGAAATTCAACTTGTCAGCTGGACAAAAGTTTATTTGGTCGAATACGTTTCGCAGCTCATCCAAGCTGCTTCTTCAGTTCTGGCCCCAGTTGAATTTCTCCTTTTGCTATTCAAATATATGTCTTTATTAATTTTATTGTACTTTATTTGTCCATACACATCTTATGTACTACAGATCAGTTATGGCCTGTAGCCATACTCTACTGGAAACAAGGGTTTAGTTGCAATAATCTGATAAAAGTTGCACTAAGGTACTTTTCTACTGGAGGGTCTGCCACCTGCTCGTTGCCATGGAGAATGATGTAAATGTTTTGCCTGGAATACTACACAGTAGGGGTGTGAATCTTTCACTCACAAAAAGGTTCGATTCGAATCTCGATTCACAGGCTACGATTCGATTCAGGGACGATTCATAAAATTAGTAAACGATCCGGTACGATTCGATTCGATCCGATTCGATCCGATCCGGTTCGGTTAATTTCGATTCAGTACAAAGGTAGATAAGGTAGATATCAAAAATAAAAAAAGTAGTTATAGAACAAGCAAGTTGCCTATTAAAGGCAAAAATGTGAATGAATCAGAATTAGTGCTTCAGTCACAGTTTCAGTAACTGTATAAAAGTGCAACATATCACTGACAAGAAGATAGATATTACTAGGCAGTTATAGAAAACACTAGCATGTTAAATCCAACATGTCTTTTTATGCCTGTAATTAACTTTTCTTAACAAAAAAAAAAAGAAAATCAGAGAGAGCTCTTAACACTGAATAATACTTTCTCTCCATCTCATAACATTACCTCAGTCTCCTTTGAGACAAAAATCATCTGTGTGTGTGTGAAGTATGTTTCTATACACACAAATCATAAGTATTTAATACAGAAATGCACCAATTCTGATTATACATTGTATTTTCCACACAAAAGTAAATTAGCAAAGTCAATTTTAGCCCAAATCAAATATACATTGCCAATACATGAATGTTGTCTAAATAAATCACCCAATCCACTAACCGTGACAATAAAAACGCTAGTATCATACAATTGTTATGGTCTATAGCTGCTATGCAGACTGCTGAGCCGACTACTGAGACTATCAGATCGACAGTGAAAGTTTTATCAATGCGACACAACACTGGCACAAAAGTTAACCACGTATAGGAACCATGTCCATAAATAGCGGTAGCGCACCAATTTAACTTAAACAACAGCTCAATAAAAGGAAACTTAGCTTAGCTTACCGATAGAGTAGATCTCCTGATGAGACGAGGCGGCGGGAAACCCGCCCTCCGCACAATGCGAATTGGGACACGGCTATACAGTGCAAACATTTTGTGCTCGCTTCCGCATATAGCCCGCGCCGCTCGCATGATTGGCAGTTAACCGGCCAATAAGCTTCAACCCCAGGTAAGTGAACCACCCTCCGTTCGCGAAAGAACGCAGACACACACAGCGCGGCTTCTGCGCCATGAGAGAGACCGCTTAGGAGCCGAGAACCGATTCTTGGCCGTAAATCCGGTGCATCGGACCTTTCGTAGTGAATTTGGACCGATCCGGGCTCCGCTGATCGGTACACTCAGATCGCAGAGGTCACAGACCGATAACCGATCCAAATCGGTTAATCTTTACACCCCTACTACACAGCATGGCATTATATTATATTATCTATGAAGACAAGCAAGTAACAAGAGCGTAACACCACGGGGCCCAGAAATGCAAGATAGATAAGATTAATGCCATAATGTGGAATATTACGGGCAAAACAACAATGTATGTACACCGTGTAGCTTTACAGTAATGGTCAGGCAAGGATCAGGCAATATACTCACATATCATGGTGACAGCTTAATGGGTGAAATCAAAATGGTGTCTAACTCATTGTACAGTCATTTCTATAAATAAAATAAATCTCTAAATAAAATACAGCAAGGGTTTTCAATGATGGAACATTTTTAGATTTGCAAACTTGTCCCTTAAAGGTCCCATGGCATGAAATTTTCACTTTCTGAGGTTTTTGAACGTTAATGTGAGCTCCTCTACCCTGTTTAGCCCCCCCCCCCCCCCCCCCCATGGTTAAAAGTTGCGAAATGTCTAAACTGAGCATTTGCGATCCTTTTCTGCGTTACAAAAAAAATCGGAGCTCAAACGGGCGAGTTTGAACAAGGCACCTTATTGACGTCAGATCGAAAAAAGAAATGCAAATGCAGTTCCACCCCCGTCTGTCTGTACTCAGCGTCTCTGTAAATCACGCCCAGAGAGTTTGGACTGCGAATGCGCTAGGCAATGCGAAACGCGTTTTTTTATTTGCCTGGAGGCACGTCCGAGTGTTTCTAGGCTTGGAAGTCCTTTATCTGAGCCTCTGGACCTTTGAACAGCAGTGGTTTAATTTTATTTTCTGTGGAAATGTGTTTATTTTTCAATGGAACGCTTCAAATCTCTCCCCCCGTGCAAAAACACGGAAATGGATCAGCTGAGAGCTAGAGCGGAGAGCGGAGAGTTTGGCCACGCCCCCACCCTCTACTATAGGCCAGCTCTTTTCTCCTCATTTGCATTCAAGCAACAACGCCCATTATAGAGTGTTCAGAGAGAGAAAAAATACTCTTTCTCATCTTATCTCTGTTTCTCATGCACTGTGTGTTGATTTTGAAGAAGGATTCATTTACAGTATTAGGGAACCATTAAGGAGCCATATAAAAGCATCAAGAAGTACCATGTCATGGGATCTTTAAAAAGATTCAGTCCCCTCTATTTTACTATTGTAATTAACATTTGCTTTTTCAGGACACATTTGAATCTGTTTTGGGATAAAAGTTCAACAGCTCTATCAAACACATGTTGTAATAAAGTTCATGTCTCTCTACCAAGCAATAATATCTCCAAGGAGACCAAATTTACACAGTGTAGCTTTACTACTGTAATGATCAGGCAATACACCCACATTATATAGCTGTTTGTGACAATATGGGTAATCATTAAACTTAGTATCTAACTCATCGTACACTAACGTCTGTAAAACAACAAATAAATAAAATACAACAATGATGGAACAGTTTTAGACTTTCAAACTTGTCTCTTAAATGATACAGACCCCTCTATTTTACTATTATAATTGACATTTGCTCTTTCGTGACACTTCTGAGTCTATTGGGATAAAGTTCAACAGCTCTATCAAAGACATGTTGTAATAAAGTCCATGTCCCTAAACCATTTTAACAGCTCAGCTCTTATGACTGTCCCAAATGATCGTCTAGTTTTACAGACCAATCAAAGCTATACCAGGCTGTAAACATGTTTCATTTCAGTGTGTCGTTTTACTGCACAATCTTCTTGCAGATGTTGAATTGAAGCAAAGACCTTTATGTAGCGAGTGTTTCAAATTTCTGTGGCGTGAAATTAATGCACACAGCTTTTCAAATTTATAACGAGAATTTGAATTAAAAGTCGTCACGCGGAATTGACCCTTGTGAGCTTAAGACATGTTAAAATGCTGTTGCCGCCTCTAAAATATACCCAGAGTTGTATTTCTGTCCTTTATTATTAGTCTGTCTATATCTCCAAAGCTCAAAATGCTCCGTTCCACCTTGTGATGTGATGAAGCGATTGCAGTAATAATAGTTTAGTAAAAGTGTAACATG
The DNA here is from genome assembly GCA_036785185.1 of Paratrypauchen microcephalus. NCBI lineage: Eukaryota > Metazoa > Chordata > Actinopteri > Gobiiformes > Gobiidae > Paratrypauchen > Paratrypauchen microcephalus. The sequence goes on along the minus strand of JAVJIX010000062.1, from coordinate 911,429 downwards.
TAAAAAGGTACATGTTACTTCAGTAGAAATGGGCAATTCCAGGGCTGAAATAATCCAAATGATTCTAGTGAAGGTGAAATTTGAAAACACAGTGGTGCACTTATTACTAGATGACATTACAAGGTGGAACAGGATGTTTTCAGTTTGAGAGAAGAACTGAGCCTAAATATGCAAAGTTTGTGTGTTAAACATGTGTGAATGAAACAAAACACAACTCCAGGTATGTTTGTGATGATGAAACATTATAACATAGATCAGAAAATATGGCCCTTTAAAGTTTCATGGAGTCCAAGAACTGATTGATAGACACACAAAATAATAACTGAATAAAACTTTGTACAAATTTCAGTTTCCAGTTTTGTAATGAAATTATTTTGAGTAGGGGCACAATTAAAAGATTGACTCTTAAAGGAGAAGTAACCTTTTTTACAATCTGAGCCTTATTTCGGCAGTAAAACAAGTTGTTTTACTCACCCATATCACTTTGGTGTCATATGGAGCATTTCCGGAGATGTTTTAGATTAGCGTTAGGCTAACGCCGTTAGCCTAACACGACTTATAGCCATAGCTCGGGGCATTCCCCGAGCATGTAATATTCCCCGTGCGGGCTCCAAATAACACAAACTTTATCACTTTTCAAATCATAGAAGCTCGATGTCTTTAGTTTACGATTTCGTTTGAATCAAAAGTGGCCTGTAATCCGAGATTTATCCATAGTTTACAGCTATGCGTTTCATGTTTGGGTCTCGGGAGCTGAGAGCACAGTCTGCACATGCGCACTGGCGTCCTCATCTACTCGAAACTATGGCTAAATCTCGGATTACAGGCCACTTTTGATTCAAACGAAATCGTAGACTAAAGACATCGAGCTTCTATGATTTGAAAAGTGCTAAAGTTTGTGTTATTTGGAGCCCGCACGGGGCATATTACATGCTCGGGGAATGCCCCGAGCTATGGCTATAAGTCGCGCTAGGCTAACGGCGTTAGCCTAACGCTAATCTAAAACATCTCCGGAAATGCTCCATATGACACCAAAGTGCTATGGGTGAGTAAAACAACTTGTTTTATTACCGAAATAAGGCTCAAATAGTAAAAAAAAAACATTACTTTTCCTTTAATTGTAGCTAGTGCATGCTGCAGAGGCGTCCTTAAACCCACCCACCATGTTCCCAGTGTGAACTTGACTGACGGTACTCAGGTGGGCCATATGCACAAAAGGGAGCTTCACTTCTGGCAGCCTGCCCCAGGGCAACTGTGGCTAATGAAATAACTTAACACCACTGAATGTTAACTCAACTCACCAATTTGTAAAGGCACTTGGAAAAGAGAAGATTAGAAGATTACAATAGTTTACAATAAAGACCAAATAAAGAATTTTGTGGACATTTACTGACATTGATCAGATATTGACATACAGACATTGATCCTCTGTTGACTCACATACTTTTAATAATGTTGGTGGTAATTAGATGGAAATAGAAAGTTAAAACCATAATTCTGTGATCTATGTTATAATATTGTTTCCTTATCAAAAACGTACCTGGAGTTGTGGTTTGGTTCATTTGTTCACTCTGAAACAGAAAACACCAGGTTTCACCTTGTGATATCATGTGGTAAGACAGAAAGTGCTCCATTGTGTTCTAAAACTCCATACACCTTCACTAGAATCATTTGAATAAGTTCAGCCCTGGAAATTGCCGATCTCTACTGAAGAAAACTTGATTTTTTTGTTTGGAGAATAGGCAGACCCCCCCAGGATTTCGCAGGCGTTTTTTGTGACTGTTGCGGACTAAAATGCCTGAATTTGCGGGAGCTTTTCCAAAAAGTTGCGATGAAAGTTGCGGTGCTTTTAAGGTTTTTGTTGCGATTTTGTTGCGGGGGGAAGTGAAAGTTGCGATAAATAGTTGCGATTTTCCCTTTTTGTAATTAAAATTTTGTAATATTTTGAATACTGAGTTATTACTGACAAAGAATAATACAAAGACACAGAGATCACAGATATGGTCCTAAAACAACCTTACCAACATCGAAAATAAATTACTACTAGGAGGGGAACTGTTTCGGTCTTTTGCTGTTATTTTTGTGGGCAAATGGCGCCGCAGACATGTTTCTTTGCCATTAGAATCCGTGTCCCAATTCCCAGAGTGCACAGTTCGGAACGTGGTTTGAAGGGCATGTGCGTCATTTCTTTTTTGTCCCATGCGCAGTTAACACGCGTTCGCAGACCGCAGTCGTTTCCATGGAAATTGGAGCGTGGACCAAGCGCGTGAAAAAGCACGCTTCACACACTCATATATCCCAGCATGCACCACGCGCTACTTTTTCTACGGGAGAAAATGGAGTCGGCGGCTGCTTCCCGTAGTTGTGAGACCTGACGCATTTCACAGACGGCCATGCGGTCCGCGGAGTGCACTCAGGGCTGAGCAAGTGTGCACCGCCTTGACTGCAGTCTGAGCCCCTTCAAACCACGCTCCGAACTGGGGACACGGCCGCAGCTTCGTTTCGTCACACGGAAGTAAGGCAGAAGGAAGTTGGTCGACGTGAGTTCAATACGTCGCCGATGATTGGTCAAAATTGGTCAAAATTGTGGGAAAGTTGCGGTGATTGGTCAAAATTGCAACACCGCCCTGAATTCACGGGGATTGGCTGAAGTTGCGTTGAAGTTGCAAATCGCAACATCGCGAATTCCTGGAGGGTCTGAATAGGATTATTAATAAAGTAGGATTACTCAAATATGCGCAAATGAACAAAAAATAACTCCAGATATGTTTTTGATGAGTCATGTTATACAAATTACAAATTTGGCAGCGAGAATTGTACTTTTTATTGAGTACATTTTTAACCATGTACCTGTATTTACTGACTTCACGTTCCACCAGTGGTTGTAACACTGATAATAAGACTTTAATGAGACCATATCAAACGTCTGCACCTGCTTTAGTTAGGCTTGAATTCAAACTAACCTGTAAACAACAATATAAATAACCATTCTAAAAGTGGCACACACACCTCTCTCTCATCTGCAGCCTGTATACCGAGACAGAGACAAACTCCTAAATGTGAGCGTGTCCTTGTTAGTAGCATTTGTGTGTAGACCTGTGCTTTCAGCTGCATCATCAAAGCTCCTCCAATTACTCCCCTGCTCCTCTGGCCTGCGCATAAATCTGCTCTTATCTCCAGCTCTATGGGATCAGGCTCTATCTACCACTGCATCTACAAACCAGGCACTAACAGCACAACAAAGTGGCTCCACGGGCTTAAAGAGAGAGGAGCGCAGACCAGAGGGGTAGGAGATGGCTCTAATGCATAAGGAGCAGAAGGAGGGAGAGATAGTGGGGTTCAAGCAGAGGTGGGGTGGGACAAGGTAGTTTTACTAATGATCGTGTGCACAGGTGATGGTTCGTGAATTAGCATATAATGGAGAGTTAAAGGTCTTATATTACTCAAAATATAGGGAATTAGATGGAAATAGACAGTTACCTCGTCAAATACATACCTGAAGTTGTGTTTTGTTTCATTCACACATGTTTGAGTAATTCTTTATTGTCTGTCTACATCTACAAAGCTCAAATGCTCTGTTCCACCTTGTGAATAGCTGGGTCATTCCAGAATTGGAGGACATTTTGGCTTTAAAATTCTTGAAAAATAAACCTTCACTTTTCTGATTTTCTGCTACATATTCATCAACAATAGGTAATAAACTATTAAATGCTTGATTAGCTCAGCTGACGGTCAATGGTAAAAGTTTTATTATATGATTTATATGGTTTATTTATTTATTTCCTCTAATCACAGTAACAGGGTTGCAGGTAACAGGGTTGCAAAATTGCGCTAATGTTAGCTTTAGCTCAGGAATAGAAGCTAGCTGTTTAGCTAGCTGTTATTACTAATCAAGAGGAAAAACTTATTTATGCAAATACGTAAAGGAAAAAAAAAAATTGTCTTATTCTGATCATTTGCATAACAGGGTTGCATGAGGCAGAGTGAGACATTCAATCAAGGCTAACGATGTTATAAAAATATGAAAAATAGAAGAGAAGATAAACCTTTGCTCTGCCCATTCTTTTGGAAAACTGTTTGATGACGTCAAGTCCAGGGGATCATGTGGTTCTGTTTTCTTCTTCTTCTACCAGGCTAAAAATGTTCTGGTAACAGGGTTGGTGCAGGTTGTGGGACACATGTTCCATGAATAATAATTATTATTTGAAATATTATGTCTGTTAAAACAAATGTCCCACAGTTACAAGAGATGGCAATGAAACAAATTATAGAAAAAACAAGAAATTTCAATTCAATTTTAACTGTTTTATTTGAGATTCAGTTTGGCCATTAGAGGGGTGGGACAAGAGGAAAATGGCATTTTGGGGGGAACTCCAGACTTATTTGGTATTTTAAACAATATTTTCAAGCATTCTTTTCTCTTAGTTTTAATTATATTTGGTCTCAGGACAAGTAAATTCACTCAGAAACTGTATGTTTTAGTATTTTGTATGTGGATTATTTAATATTTGATGGGTGGGACGTAAAATGTCCTCCAATTCTGGAATGACCCAGCTACCTTTCACTTTTTGTTTATTAGTGACTGGCATTTCGAGGGCTGAAATGTTTCTAGCGAAGGTGTGTGGAATTTAAAAACACAATGGAGCACTTTCTCCACTTATTTATGACATCACAAGGTGGAAAAGAGTGCTCTCAGTTTGAGAGAAGATCTCAACCAAAATATGCAGAATTTATGTGTTAAACATACATACAACATGAGAATGAAACAAAACAACTCCAGGTGTGTTTGTGGTGAGGAAACAACATTATAACATGGATCAGAAAACAGCCTAATATGGGCCCTTTAAAGGAAAAGTAACGTTATTTTACAATCTGAGCCTTCTTTCGGTAATAAAACAAGTCGTTTGACTCACCCATATCACGTTCGTGTCATTTGGAGCTGTTTGAAGAAAGTTATGTTGTGGCGTTTCTGTTAGCATTTGTTAGCATTTGTATTCGGGGCATTACTTTGCGGTCTCCAAATAACACAAACTTTAGCACTTTTCAAATCATAGAAGCCCGATGTCTTAATGTAAAATTTCGTTTGAAGCAAAAGTGGCCTGTAATCTGAGATTTATCCATAGTTTTCAGCTTTGCGTTTCATGTTTGGGTCCGGGAGCTGAGAGCACAGTCCGCACATGCGCACTGGCGTCCTCATCTACTCGAAACTATGGCTAAATCTCGGATTACAGGCCACTTTTGCTTCAAACGAAATTTTACATTAAGACATCGGGCTTCTATGATTTGAAAAGTGCTAAAGTTTGTGTTATTTGGACACCGCAAAGTAATGCCCCGAGCAAATGATACAGCACCATGTTAAGGATACGGGATCATTAGTAGAACAGAACGGCTCAACATAAGTTCTGCGATACTGCTCCAATTGACAGAAAAATGCTATGGGTGAGTAAAACTACTTGTTTTATTACCGAAAGAAGGCTCAGATTGTAAAATAACGTTACTTTGCCTTTAAATGTAAATGTGTAAATTTAGTCAGAACAACACAAAAGAGGGAAGAAATTGTAAAACAAATATAGATTTGTATGATGTTCATTTTAAAATAACCAAATACAATATTTTTTGTCACATATCAAATAGTCACATTATAATCAGAAATAGAAAATTCTTGAGATATTTGAGGAATTATGTACCATAATTTTGTGATTATTTTGTTGGAGTCAGTGGTTTAAAGAAGTTTACATTGCTGAACATTTTAAGATAAGATAAGATAAGATTTTAATTTATCTTTTGCTGTATTCAAAATGAGTTTGCAGGTACTGAGGCAAGAGCCAGTGCATAATTGTAGAAGTAGAATTTGGGTTTCAACTTGTTGTATACAACATCCTTTATGACTTTTTCACAGTCAAAAGACATAATACTTAGTTTTAAAGATCCCATGACATGGTACTTCTTGATGCTTTTATATGGCGCCTTAATGGTTCCCTAATACTGTAAATGAATCCTTCTTCAAAATCAAGACTCAGTGCATGAGAAAGACACATGTACACAGTCAGAGTCAGAAAATCTCTCTGAACAACTCATTCTGGGCGTTGTTGCTTGAATGCAAATGAGAAGGACAGAGATAGGTTAGAGGAGCGGGTGGGGGGTGGCACCGCTGGTTCCTTGCTTTAGCGGTGTGCTGTGCAGCTGTCTCTCACTTCCGCGTTTTAAGCACGGAGGAAGAAAGGAGAGGCATTTCAATGAAAAAAACACATTTTCACAGAAAATAAAATTAAACCACTGCTGTTTCAGAGGTCCAGAGGCTCAGATAAAGGACTTCCGAGCCTAGAAACACTTGCACGTGCCTCCAGGCAAATAAAAAAATGCATTTCTAATTGCGTAGCTCATTCTCTGGGCGTGATTTACAGAGACGGTGGGTAGACATCCAGACGGTGGAGCTGCATTTTTCGATGTGACGTCACATAGGTGCCTTGTTCAGAATCACCCGTTTGAGCTGTGTTTTTTTCAAACGCAGAAAAGGATCGCAAATGCTCAGTTTAGACATTTCGCAACTTTTAGCCATGGGGGGTGGGGCCTAAACAGGGTAGGGGAGCTCACATTAACGTTCAAAAACCTCAGAAAGTGAAAATTTCATGCCATGGGACCTTTAAAGTGTTAATTGCTATGGCAAAAATCATAATTTCTCATCATTCTGAAACTCATAGATAGCCATTCAGTGCTGGTAAAGTAAAGCAGTAACAGTAATACATGAGGTACAAGTAGCAGCTAGTATATTACGTATATTTGCAACTACGTATATTGTATTATTAGCAACAGCAGATTTTCTTGCGCAATGAAATGAATCTCCAAAAGCTATTTTCCTTGTTTGGATAATGCTTTTGTTCACCCCAGTTTATACTCAACTAACTTCTTTTCTAAAGCAATAATACTTTGACTTTGTTCCATATTTGAAGTAGTTCCTCCTCTGGTTCATGCTTGTTGTTTGCCTAAAGCTATCCTTGTCCATTCTCACTGCGCTCTGTCAATCACGGGCTCCCAAGAAACAGGGAGGGAGCAACTTCAACATCAACAACCCCGACTGGTTTCCGAGCAGCAGCCGTCCTTAAAAGCTCCGCCAAAAAAACAAGACAAATTCTTCACGGGGAATTAAGACATATGGCGGGAAGAGGGGTCAGCGCACCGATTTGGGTTAGAGAGGTCATAGTTGAAGATTTAGTGGCCAGCGGGGTGTATGAAGTTAAGACTGCCATGTCATATTTATTATAGGGGTTAAAATAATCACTGACTCTGTTTACCGCTGGGGTCTATGAACTCCAAAGGAAATACCACAAGCCCCCTCCAGTAGATTTTGTAAAACGATATCAGTCCATTTTGTTTAAAAGACCTATAATATGCTAAACTGTTTCTTAAGCTTTTGAACTTGATGCAATTCCATGAAAAACATACCCAGAGTGGTGTTTTGTTTAATTTGGACAAAATCACTTCTGTATTTCCTTCCAGTATGTAGTAAAACTTTAAAATCTGGCTTTTTCTGTGTTTTATTAAGTTTGTCTTCATTATTGCTTAATTTGCCCTTATAGTAGGCCTATTTTTGATATTTAAAGGTCCCATGGCATGAAATTTTCACTTTCTGAGGTTTTTGAACGTTAATGTGAGCTCCCCTACCCTGTTTAGCCCCCCCCCCCCATGGTTAAAAGTTGTGAAATGTCTAAACTGAGCATTTGCGATCCTTTTCTGCGTTACAAAAAATCGGAGCTCAAACAGGCGATTTTGAACAAGGCACCTTATTGACGTCAGATCGAAAAAAGAAATGCAAATGCAGTTCCACCCCCGTCTGTCTGTACTCAGCGTCTCTGTAAATCACGCCCAGAGAGTTTGGACTGCGAATGCGCTAGGCAATGCGAAATGCGTTTTTTTATTTGCCTGGAGGCACGTCCGAGTGTTTCTAGGCTCGGAAGTCCTTTATCTGAGCCTCTGGACCTTTGAACAGCAGTGGTTTAATTTTATTTTCTGTGGAAATGTGTTTATTTTTCAATGGAATGCTTCAAATCTCTACCCCCGTGCAAAAACACGGAAATGGATCAGCTGAGAGCTTAGAGCCTAGAGCGGAGAGTTTGGCCACGCCCCCACCCTCTACTATAGGCCAGCTCTTTTCTCCTCATTTTCATTCAAGAAACAACGTCCATTATGACCTGTTCTGAGGGAGAAAAAATACTCTTTCTCATCTTATCTCTGTTTGAGTGTTGATTTTGAAGAAGGATTCATTTACAGTATTAGGGAACCAAAAGCATCAAGAAGTACCATGTCATGGGATCTTTAAGCATATTTATTTCCATGGTAAAAGTAATGCCACCAGGCCAAGTTACAGGGCAGATCTGTGGAGATCTTCCCCTGCTTACAGTATGAGTGTATGGCTTTAGTTGAACTTATGAGCAATAAAAACACATGTCATTGTGTTAAATGTAAGATTTACGTTTAATGCCATACTACTGAGGAGTCAAGGCAAAGCAATATCATTTCCATGGAGACAAGCAAGTGGAAAGCACGCCACCACAAAAATTACACAGTGCACCTTTAAAATCTTGTTTTTTTTATGTGTTTTATCAACTCTGTCTTTATCAGTGCTTCATTTGGCAGCAGATGCAGGACCAGTTCTGCTGGAATGTATTTCTAGACAAATTATTTGCCAACAGAGACGTTTAAGTATTTGCAAGAGGCTACAGAGGGAATTCAAAAGTCATAAATAAGCCACAAAGTGTTTAATGGCCAGATTTAGTGAAATGTAAAAAAAATGCTGTAATAAAATATCTATAGCTCAGTAAAGGACCACCTTGTCAAAGATCACATAATGTTGTGATGTTTGTTCCAAAGTATGGCATTCAACTTTTTGATCTTACCTGTTTTTAATTGAGTTTTATATCTGAAATAAGTATCTTGAACACTTATTGTGAAATCCTCTTGTCTCCATATAGATATACATCATTGATTTCATACTGTGGACCAGGCGGGTGGCGGGTGCTCTATTAGAAAAGTTACATGGTAAGTAGGGTAAGTTTAAGTCTAACTTCAAGTTTTTAACAATGGGAAATGGGCCCAGTGTTAGCAGTATAGTTTTTTTCTGTTTTATGTTCTTCACCCCTTTACTCAATGCCCACAAACCAAACTTTTTGCACTGGCCTGTATATTAAGTTTATCAAGTTGCTTACACCTGGCTCAAAGTAGCCAGAATGACGAATGCACAGGTCCCCAAACTATTTTTAGGAGTATGTTTGTTCTTCTGTAGCTGGACTAGAAGCAACATCTTTCACAGTGACCCCTTTAGAGCAGCTGCGACCTTCACCTCCCCCCCTCTCTCTCTCTACCCCTTTCTCTCTCTATTCCTCTCTCTCTCTCTCTGTCTCTCTGTCTTGCTTTCTTTCACTCTCTGTCACTCTTTCTCACGCTCTCTTGCTCTCCCTCTCCTCTCTTTCTCACTATCCTTCTCTTTCTCGCGCCTCTTTCTGTCTCTCTCACTCTCTCTCTCTATTTCTCCCTCTCTCTCGCTCTCCTTCTCTTACTCTTACTCTCCCTCTCCTCATTCTCTCTCCCTGTCTGTCTCTCTCTGTCCCTCTCTATTACTCCCTCTCTCTCCCTCTCCTTCTCTTACTCTCCCTCTCCTTCTCTTACTCTCCCTCTCCTCATTCTCTCACTCTCTGTTTCTCCCACTCTCTCCCTCTTCTTCTCTTACTCTCTCTCCTCATTCTCTCTCTTTCTCTGTCTCTCTCTGTTTCTCCCTCTCTCTCCCTCTCCTTCTCTTACTCTCCCTCTCCTCATTCTCTCTCACTCTCTGTCTCTCTTTATTACTCTCTCTCTCTCCCTCTCCTTCTCTTACTCTCCCTCTCCTCATTCTCTGTCTCTCTTTATTACTCTCTCTGTCCCTCTCTATTACTCTCTCTCTCCCTCTCCTTCCCTTATTCTCCCTCTCCTCATTCTCTCTCCCTGTCTTTCTCTCTCTGTCCCTCTCTATTACTCTCTCTCTCTCCCTCTCCTTCTCTTACTCTCCCTCTCCTCATTCTCTCTCACTCTCTCTCTCTCTCTAGTACTCCCTCTCTCTACCTGTCCTTCTCTTACTCTCCCTCTCCTCATTCTCTCTCACTCTTTTTCTCTCTGTTGCTCTTTCTCTATTACTCCCCCTCTCTTTCCCTCTCCTCTTACTCTCCCTCTCCTCATTCTCTCTCACTCTTTCTCTCTATGTCTTTCTCTATTACTCCCCCTCTCTCTCCCTCTCCTTCTCTTACTCTCCTTCTCCTCATTCTCTCTTACTCTCTTTCACTCTCTCTGTCTCCTCTCTCTGTCTCCCTCCCTCTCTCTCCCTCTCTCTCCCTTTCTCTCTCTCTCTCCCCCCTTTATTTCTCTCTCTGTTGCTCTCTCTCTGTCCACACTTTCGTCTGCAGTCCTCCCCTCTGCATACTTCCTCTTGCTCCCCCTCTTTCTCTCTCTCTCTCTCTCCACACTTTTAGTCTGCAGTTCTCCTCTCTGCGTCCTTCCTCTCACCCCCCCCTCTCTTTTTCTCTCCACACTTTTAGCCTGCAGTCCTCCTCTTTGCACACTTCCTCCCTTTGCTGCACGCTGTCCTCCCTAATCCCAATGTCCATAAGAGAAATAGATGGGCAGTAAACTACGCTCTCTCTGTCATATTTACAACCATTTAGTGGAATCTTCAGTGTTTTTGTTCAGATTGGTGAGAATTGTCTTGACCATATTTGGAGCATATGTCTTGTGGTATCTCAACAATGTAAATAGTAATGTTCCTGAGGTGTCACTGAACAATGAGCACACCAGAGGATACAGATTTCAGCTCATTCCAAACAGCGACTTTTACATACATTTACTGGAAAATAGGTTTTGTCCATTACAAAATATTTTGTTTAAAGTAAAATTATGTCAATCAACAACACATCAAACAGCAATCTGAGGTGTAGTGGTGTAGTAGTAGTAGTAGTTGTTGTAATAGTAGTAGTATGGAGCCAGCCATTATGTAGATTTATTGTTGTTAATTAACTTGAGTCTTATTGTCTGTGTCTGATTTGTTTTTAATAGTTGTATTGTGACTTTGACTTCCCTGCCACCCGTAAAGTTCAGATGGTAGTAGTAGTAGTAGTAGTAGCAGTAGTAGTAGCAGTAGTAGTAGTAGTAGTAGTAGTAGTAGAAGTAGTAGTAGTAGTAGTAGTAGTAGTAGTAGTAGTAGTAGTAGTAGTAGTAGTAGTAGTAGTAGCAGCAGTAGTAGTAGTGGTAGTAAAAAATGTTGGTAGTATCTTTTACTTCAACAGTTGGAGTAAAAAAGTAAAAGTACATAGTAGTGGCATCATAATCAACAATACATTTGAGTTGTTGTACATTGGTTTAAGTATTAATGGTAATACCTTACAGGTGAATGTAGTACTAATAGCAATAGTAGTAGTAGCAGTAGAAGTCATCATCATCATCATCGTCATTGTCATCATTGTATTAGGTATAATACTGTATTAGTATTAATGGTAATCAGTGTTGGGCAAGTTACTCAAAAAGTGTAATGCACTACTTATTACTTGTTACTGTCATTTTAAAGTAATGCCTTACATTACAATATTACTCTAAATAAAAAGTAAGGCATGGCAAAATGACTGGAAATAAGGATTTGCCAGTCTACACAATATACGGCAACGAGCCTTCTCACCTCTCGTGGCTGGAGATTCTCTGGTCGGGTCAACATCAGTTTCGGCTGCTTTGTTGGGGTTGTATCGTTCCCTGTCCCTGTTCCCTGTGACTCATTTCGTGGTGCTATGGCACCTCTGCAAGTGCTTCGTCAAATTGCTTGTACTGTATTTCGACGTGGAAAGAGGTTTGGGATTCACACACAGTGTGCATTTAACTAAAATGTTCTTGGAGTCCTTATTTTGAACGAAGTGAAAGTAGTGGGTGTATGCCCATCTTGAAAAGGAGCTAGCACTATCTGATTCTTCTGGTTCTGTCATCCTTTGTCAGTCTGCCAGTTCCAGACGAAGTAAAAGGAAATGGAATGTTCTGCGCGGACTTATCAGATTCAGTAGCTGATCTCGCGGTGATCCGCAAACTTTGTATGAAGAACTTTGTATGTAAGTAATGCATTACAGTAATTAATTACTTTTGTAACGAGTTACTCCCAACACTGATGGTAATAGATGACTGTAGTACTAATAGAAGTAGTAGTAGCAGCAGTAGAAGTAGTAGTTCCAGTAGCAGTAGCAGTAGCAGTAGCAATAGAGCATTTTCACACTACCAAGTTTTTAAAAAAAGCAAAAGTCAACTATTGTCGGGTCCTAGGCTGTCACAATAGATTGGACAGAGAAAAACACCTGCAGTTCTATCGTTTACCTAAAGTAGTGACCAACCAGGGTGAACAGACAGAGCGATTATCAAAGGAAAGGAGGCGACAGAGGTGGAAAGACAATGTTCATATTTTAATCTTTGCAAAACGTAAATAATAAAAAGCAATATACTCGTACTTAAACACGTTACACATGTAATACAAGTATGCCGACCTTTGCCATCACAATGCGCTCGTCTCCAACTTTCCGCACTTTGAGCTTTCGTACCAGCCACAAACAAACTGGTTGTTGCCTCCAGACCTTTAGAGCTCTTAAAGTCTTGTGCTGTATCAGGGCTTGAGGAGAAGACCAGGTAGTTCACAATGTCGGGATCGTTTACAGCAGCAGAATCGACAAATCGCCACTGTCACTGAACAAACTTGAATCCATCTCATACTGATCTTCTTGCCAAGTTAATTTGAGTTTGTTCATATAACGCTTTCGCATCCAACTTATCTCTGTACAACTGGTCAACTGTATCAGAAGTTTTGGATTCCGATGTGGAAGTTTTATCGCAAAAGTTTGAGTTTTTCTGCGTGGTTGCTTTATAAGAGTGTTTAATTCGAGTGAGCAATATCTCCAACATGGCCGCACATCTGGGTCATGGTCGGATTTTTCGAGTCCGTGAAACGCTCCATACTAGTAGGCTATAGCAGCATTAAAGTGGAATTGTAAGTATTTCCTGTTTAAGGAAGCCTATCAAGGACACACTTAGTCCTCCTGCATTTCCACTTGTTTACTTTTGGCAAGAACATTTTTAAACTGTCTCTGTTTGTAAATATCTAGAGTGAACATTTCATCTGACCTTTTTCTCAAGGCCTTTTCATAGACAGAATATTGTCCCTGCAGGGCTCCCATACATGCTTACACAAGCTGTAAAAATAAGTGGTGTGAACTGGGAAATTGGGAATTTGCAGCTTGTAATTTAAGTAGAGGCCACCATACATTTAGTTCATGCCTTAAATCTCCTTTTACAAGAATCTGTCCATTTTAAACCAATTATATTTGATTGCTTACATTGTGGGCAAATCATATATATGTGATTGGTGTCATGTTTTTCAGTTTTCTTTACTTAAGAGGTTGTTTACAAAGCATATATTGGAGCCATATGTTTATGTTGAGTAGCTGTATAACTATTGTCTACTACTTCTGAGGTGGTTTAAAGGGCCCATATTGTTCTTTTTCTAATCTATGTTACAGTGTAATGTTGTTTCCTCATCCAAAACATACCTAGAGTTGTCTTTTGTTTCATTTGCACATGTTTAACACACAAATCCAGTTTATTTAGGCTGAGCTCTTCTCTCAAACAAAAAACACCTTGTGATGTCATGCAGTAATACAGGAGGGTCATTCCAGAATTGGAGGACATTTTGGCTTTAAAATTCTTGAAAAATAAACCTTCACTTTTCTGATTTTCTGCTACATATTCATCAATAATCGGTAATAAACTATTAAATGCTTGATTAGCTCAGCTGACGGTCAATGGTAAAATTTTTATTATATGATTTATTTGGTTTATTTATTTATTTCCTCTAATCACAGTAACAGGGTTGCAGGTAACAGGGTTGCAAAATCGCGCTAATGTTAGCTTTATCTCAGGAATAGAAGCTAGCTGTTTAGCTAGCTGTTATTACTAATCAAGAGGAAAAACGTATTTATGCAAATACATAAAGGAAAAAATAATAATAATTGTCTTATTCTGATCATTTACATAACAGGGTTGCATGAGGCAGAGTGAGACATTCAATCAAGGTTAACTGTTTTATAAAAATATGAAAAATAGAAGAGAAGATAAACCTTTGCTCTGCCCATTCTTTTGGAAAACTGTTTGATGATGTCAAGTCCAGGGGATCATGTGGTTTTCTGTTTTCTTCTTCTTCTACCAGACTAAAAATGTTCTGGTAACAGGGTTGGTGCAGGTTGTGGGACACATGTTCCATGAATAATAATTATTATTTGAAACATTATGTCTATTAAAACAAATGTTCCCACAGTTACAAGAGATGGAAATGAAACAAATTATAGAAAAAACAAGAAATTTCAATTCAATTTTAACTGTTTTATTTGAGTTTCAGTTTGGTCATTAGAGGGATGGGACAAGAGGAAAATGGCATTTTGGGGGTACCCCAGACTTATTTGGTATTTTAAAAACTATTTTCAAGCATTCTTTTCTCTTAGTTTTTTTAGATTTGGTCTCAGGACAAGTAAATTCACTCAGAAACTGTATGTTTTAGTATTTTGTATGTGGATGATTTATTTTAATATTTGATGGGTGGGACGTAAAATGTCCTCCAATTCTGGAATGACCCAGGAAGTGCTCCATTGTATTTTTAGACTCCATGAACCTTCACTAGAATAATTTGAATACTTTCATACCTGGAATTGCCCATCTCTATTGAACTAAAGGTAAAGGAGCTGTTAACTTGAAAAATACCACTTCATGAAATCACAAGGGGGAACAGAGCATTTTGCGGTTTGATGGAGACAGACAGAATAATAAAGATGACTCAAAAATGTGTGAATGAAACAAAACACTGGGTATGTTTTTGAGGAGACATTATAACATGGCTTAAAGCTCACAATTTTGTGTAATATACAACCTTTAAGCAAAAAGTATACCAGAAAAAAACACTGCATTAGAAAGAACTGGCAATAATTACTTTTGACCAGGCTAACACACCGTACCACCCATGGACTTCAAAAACATGCTAATAGGCCTTTCAAAATCTTCAAAGTAGGAAGTTCATGTCACCCCAAATAAATCTATCATGATCTCTCTTTGTGAGACGTGACCCACAGTTTGAGAAACGTTGCCTTTTAGTTCAAACCAGAGCATAACCAAACCACGAGCCATGAATGAGTTATGGAGACTAAATGTTACCGAAAAATGTCATAAGGAAATACCTCAGCTCCAGGTGTTGGCTCTAGGGTCGGAGGGGAGAGGTCGTAGGTCACCCTCCGCCCCTCAGGGTTTGGTGAACTTTGAACCCCTCGGGCTGATGTATCGTGTGCTAACAAGGACCAGCTCTGCCATAACCATTTCTGCACTCTCTCCTTTGTGTCTATGTGGGGAGGGAAGTAAGACATTACAAATACTACCAATTACTCTAATTAGGCCTATTTTTGGTATATTTTAAGGACATGTGGAAAGTAGTAAAAAATAATTGTAGTAGTTGTGAGTAAACAAAACAAAAACACTGTTGAATTGCAAAAGAACTATCATAAGTGGAAGTTAGTTATAGCAACAGTTAAAGGTGCTCTACCGGATTTTTACTATCTTAAAAATGTGAAAAACAGAACTATTTCATTTCAAACTGCAGTGGTCCAAAGTTATTCCTCACTTACCTTATGCATTCTAAGTATCCTAATTAATCACTGCAAAGAGTTTACATGCGATTCTCACAATAATACTAACAACAACTAGCATGCTAGGCGTGCACCTCCTGATTCTCAAACAGTAAATGCTTTGTAATATGATGCAGACAGTACATAGTGAACTTATTTTCACCTCAGGAACTGCTTATACAATATATTTTGTATTAGGGCAAGACGAATTTTGCTTAGATACATGGGAAATAATCTTTGATAGGTTTAGTTTGCCCTATCTCACCCCTCAGACAGCTCTTTTAGAACTCAACCCTCTTCTTCTCCATTCTGTAGTTCAGCTCACATAGCCCCCTCCACCCCAGCACCAGCTTAACAGAAGTTTAGTTTTTTTAAATTAACAACTTTGATTCTTTTATTTGCGACAATAGGAGGTGTATTTACCTTGTTCAAACTACATAATGGAATCAATTGAACAATGTGGCACGTACAAGGTAATCTACCTCCTACAGTATTGTCTATAAAAAAAAAAAAGTATGGCTTCCCCTTCAACAGTGTCCTGAGATTAACACTGACTTACCCATGACAGCGTGCTCTCCTCCGGTTCTGTAGCTCGTGAACGTAGTTCCGGTAAGTTAGCCTGGACAGTTAATAAAGCTTGTTTTTCTTCTCAAAACAACATTTGTCCAAAAAGTGATACATTTGTGTTACAAACAGTTGTCCGCTAAAAATTCAGCAGCCTA